>JASVER010000200.1:7349-59292 GCA_030449065.1 Oceanodroma leucorhoa | reverse complement strand
AAGTTCTCACGCTTGAGGAAACAGGGACTGCTTGGCCTGCATTCCTGCTGCTACTTTCTGCAGTTCTATGGCTTTCCTTTGCCAGACTGCAAGGGATGTTTCTTCAAGCTAAGGTGAAGAATGCATCAGCCTGCTCCTGGCTACACATGTGCATTGTGTTCATGTTGTGAGCATCGGCTCTGAAACAGATTCAGAAAAATAAAACCAAAGCAAAGCAAAGCAAAGCAAAGCAAACAAAAACAAAACAAAACAAAATAAAACAAAATGAGATAAAATAAAATTAAATAAAAATAAATGAAATAATATACAAAATATACAAAGAAATAATATAAATTAAATTAAATTAATATAAAATAAATTAAAATAAAAGAATATAAAATAAAATAAAATAAAGCAACATAAAGCAACATAAAGCAACATAAAACAAAACAAAATAAAATAACATAAAATAAAATAAAGTAACATAAAATAACATAAAATTAAATAAAACAAAATCCTGTTTCTACTTGAAACCTTTGTGATTTGTGTCCTTGAAAGTGTTTTTGGAGATGAAAAAGACCCTGCATTTCAGGCAAATAACTGTCTCATGGTTATTTGACTCATGGTGAGCACAGGGAATAGGACAGATTAGAAAATAGAATGGGATGGGATGGGATGGGATGGGATGGGATGGAAGAGTTGAGTTGGAAGGGACCTACAATGACCATCTAGTCCAACTGCCTGACCACTGCAGGGCTGACCAAAAGTTAAAGCATGGCATTAAGGGCATTGTCCAAATGCCTCTTAACACTGACAGGCACGGGGCATCGACCGCCTCTCCAGGAAGCCTGTTCCAGGGTTTGACCACCCTCTCGGTAAAGAAATGCTTCCTCGTGTCAAGCCCGAACCTCCCCTGACGGACGCAGCTTGGAGCCATTCCCAGGCACCCTGGCACTGGGTACCAGGGAGAAGGGATCAGCACCTCCCTCTCCGCTCCCCCTCCTCAGGAAGCTGTAGAGAGCAGTGAGGTCGCCCCTCAGCCTCCTCCTCTCCAAACTAGTCAAACCCCGTGTCCTCAGCCGCTCCTCAGAGGACATGCCTTCCAGCCCCTTCACCAGCTTCGGTGCCCTCCTCGGGACACATTCAAGGACCTTCACAYCCTTTTTAAATGGTGGGGCCCAATTTATGGGATTGCATTCCCATACTGGGATCCCCCCCCACTATGGGAATGCAATCAGTAGAGCTAGAGGGAATTAGTGCGGGATGTGCTATTTCCGCATGCATTTGCCTTGTAGGGCCCTTTGCAAAGAAGAAAGCGTGGTCTTAAAATGCCCTGGCTACCAGTTCGTTTTCAAGTGTAACTCAAAACATGGGTTTTAGCTTCTAAATTCCACGTAGTTTGAAATCCTTGCTACTTAAAGACTCTCTTTTTCCTAAAAGCCCTCTGGACAGGGGCCCTCCTGGCAAGGGAATCCATCTCCAGCCTCCCTCTGCCTGCTGATCCATCAAATCCAYCTTTGGACACATGCAAGGGCCTCTCTTGTCACACTGAGCTTGCGTCAAAAGGTTGAGATTCTTTAAGCGAATAGACATAGTCTGGCAGCTTTCGGCACTCCTTGCACCAGGTTTGCAAACGAATTGCCAAGTGTGTGTGAGAAGATGGTTTCTCACAGTTTCATTTATTAATGAAAAAARMMCARACAATGAAGTTCCTTTGGRTCTGAATGAYGTCATCAGTAATTTCATCACACCGACATTCTCAGGTAATTTCAGGTGGGTGTATAAAAAGCAAACTCTGCAGTCCCTCTTTGCAGCCCTCTTCCAGGYGCGTAGGGACTCTTCAAGAGAGGCAGTTGCCTTTTAGTGTGGGACGGCCACCTGGCCAGCCAACTCCTTACCCCCATCGCCATTATCGGCAGCAACCTTCCTTTTCGCTCAATGCCTGCAGAACGCATTTAAAAACTCACCGACCACGATTCACATTCCTTCACAGCGGAAAGCACATCCCCACAGACAGCGGTGCCACGAGCTGCATCACACTGGCCCACCAGTGTTTCACGTGCTGTAGCTTTTCCAGCATCTGGGCTGRTTTGGCACTTTCTCCAATGAAACGTCCAAGATGGAAGCTCAGGTAACRCCAGCTGTGGTTATCTCCTTTCCTAGGAGGCAGGCACCCATTGGAAAGGGACCGGACGGACACCACCAGCTTCGTGCTCAGAGCCCACCCACACCCACACAGCCCGTGCCTAGCTCACCTGGCCGGCGGAGGGCTGGATCTGCTGGTCGAGACTGCGTGCAGCTGGACTCCAGCAGGCTACCGGTGGGTGAAAGCCTCGTTAACACATCTCTCAGGCTCCGCCCTTCACGCTTTGATGCCATCAAATGTCTGAAACAGTGAAGTTCCTGGTCCGGTCTTTTGAACTGAGATTGCAGAAGACCAGTAGGTCTTCTTCTTCTTCTTCTTCTTTTGTGTGTGGTCAGTCCTGATCCTCATTCTTCCTCAAGTTCTCACTCTTGAGGAGACAAGGAATGCTTGGCCTGTGTTCCTGCTGCTACTTTCTGCAGCTCTGTGACTTGCCTTTGCCAAACTGCAAGGGATGTTTTTTCAGGCTAAACTGAAGAAGTCATCAGCCTGTTCCTGGCTACACATGCGCGTTGTGTTAATGCTTGTGAGCACTGGCTCTGAAACAGATTCCGAAAAACAAAATAAAATAAAATAAAATAAAATAAAATAATAAAATAAAATAAAAATAAAAAAATAAAAATAAAATTAAATTAAAATAAAATTAAAATGAAATTAAATTAAAATAAAATTAATCTAAAATAAAATTAAAATAAAAATAAAATAAAAAATAAAATAAAAAAATAAAATAAAAATAAAGTAAAATAAAATAAAAATAAAAAAATAAAAATAAAATAAAAATAAAAATAAAAATTAAAAAAAATCCTGTTTCCACTTGTAACCTTTGTGATTTGTGTCTTTGRAAGTGTTTTTGGAGCTGAAGAACCCCTGGCATTGCAGGCCAGTGACAGGCTCATCGTTACTTGACCCGTGGTGAGCGCAGGGAATAGAGCAGAAGGGTGATGCYGTGTGATGCCCAGAGCTCTGCAGGACAAGCTCTGCCCGAGGCCCGAGGGCTCCACCCGGGAGAGCAGCTCTCTGCCGTGCAGGTCCCAGGCCCACCCAGGAGCCAGGGCAGGGACGGGCACACCGACAGCATCGCTCAGGCAGGGACTGAAGGCCCCAGGCTGAGCCAAGACACGTCCCCTGGGCCCGCGGCAGGAGACRGCAGGGGTGGGGGTCCCAGGGGAGGCCGGTCCCAGCCATTGAGCCCTATGAGCACCCCCAGGACCCTGAGAGAAGTAGATTTCCAAATGTTTCCAAGCCACAGAAAGAAAAGTGTTGTCACTCAGTGACTGTAAATAATACTTCTGGGTACATCAGTGCCTCTACTGTGCTTCCTCACCATACGAAGTGCAGGCTCCTTGGAGAAATGGTTGGTTCATCCTCTGTGCGCTGAGAAAAAGGCGTTGTTCCAGGAGGCAGCGGACGTGCCCACAGCCGCCGGGCTCCCTGCGGCACTGTGAGATGCGACTGAGCTGCGGGGGGACGCTGGTTTCACCAGTGGTCAAGCCCAGGTGGGAGCACTGCCAGGGCTCTCTCCTGCATGCAGCCGCCTAACCTCGTAAAAGTTCCGCAGCTTTGTGACTTCTTGGGTGGTTCTTCCTCTCGTACACTTTAAATGGACAAGGCACAGATTCAAATGTCAGCGATGAGGAGGACTGACCAACTTGCTGGCAGAGAGACGGACGGGATCACGTGCATACGTGCCTGTTCTCGTCAACCTCACTCCTTCAGAAGTGAGACTAAACCMAACACAATAAAGCTTCCCCTTTTTATTCAAGATTCGCAGAAAAAACAGCAAGACAATAACATTTTCTCAATTAGGAAATTGTGTGTGTGTGTGTTTACAGCAGACTGTTTCTTAACTACACGTTAATTAGTGGCTGCTTCCAGCAAAAGCAACACCCCTAAAACATGATCTATATAGAGCATAAAGAAACAACACCATAATGGCTGTAAACAAAATGCGTCACTGGACTACAGCCATGGAAAAYACTGCACCATTATCTACTCCCCATCACATACTGTAAATAGCTGCACGGGAAGGGCTGATTTGCAAACCGTACCAGAGTAAACAGTTTGCTGTGTAAGCCAAGGTAACAGGGCACGGGTAGGAAGGTACCGGTGTTAAACAGCCAAGTAGAGAAAACCCACTGGATCCCTAAACCAACTGGTGCCAAAACATACACTGAGGTGGGAGGTGTCTCACAAAGAGAGAGTCAAAACACAGCTAGTCATTTCCGTAAGTGCCAGACAGAAGGCACCTTCCTATAATTCAACGTGAGATCATCACAGTGAGTATCGCTGCTGGAAGTAAGGCTGGACTGGCAACAAATCCACAGTGTCTTTTTGCAAAAAGGGACACTATTAGGTTGATCACTCCCCTCTCTTGAAGGTGGACCCTCCCTACTGCTGTTTTTCTAATCATAACAGTTAACAGATCCCTAGATCAGAAAGTTTTAAAGGGGAGTAAATGTTATCATTCCCAAACAGATGAGGAAACTGGGGCACACAAGAAGGACTTGAGCAAGGTCATTTAGCAATGAAGGGACTGTACCTCGTAGCTTATGCCAAAACMCTCTCTTCTGCATTTATATTCTCTACCTTCTTATTATGGTGGTCTGCAGGCTCAGAACAAGGATCACACATAAGAAGGGATGCGGGATTTGTTGTTTGCAGGTAGTCATTAATGGATCGGTGGGTTAAAAGTGGTATAGCATTGGAGAAATGGATGAAAAACCCTTTGTAAGCATTGCTTGTTAAAAATAAACAAGTGATCAAGGCAAACATGCCAAAACGTATAAAAAGTGAGCTAGTTTTGAAATTAGATCTGTTTACATTAGATGAGAGTTATGGCTGTARTGTGACATGAATGTTTCATTCCACAACTTTTCCTTAAAACAAAATATTTATTTTTCTCCAAAAAGCAAGACCTCTCCAAAATCTCTCCAAAGAGCAAGACCTCTAAATGCCACCCRCAAGAAAATCCTGGGTGAAAACATCCAAAGTAGTAGCCTTCCCTATGAATAAAAATATAAGAATTTAACAGCTGCGGGGACCCTATGAGAAATAGGCAATATATACAGGTAATACTTATTGTCACTGCCAATGATGAGAAATTTCAGAAGTTAAAAGGATGTATTTATGATATTTCCTGTTCCGTGCTTTCTATCTAAAAAATGTCTTGGGTTAGATACCTGGGACTCCTCATGTGAGCATGCCGCTCAAATTTTACTTTCCGTGATTGTCCGTTCTTGTTCTCAAGCAGGACAGTAATCCATGGAGCAGATTGTTTTACTAAGGGAATATAGTGTTTTGAACTCTCTCACATTCCYGCTCGTTCTTTTCCTTACTTACACCCAAGCAGTGGCTGCAGCTGTGCCTGGGGAAACAATCTGCTAAGGTGGCAGCTGCGAGAGCATCACACCATGAGCAGCTTGGAGAACTGAAACAGCATGGAAACGTGCTACTGCACATTGGCATCGGTATRTGGAGCCACACCATACCTCATCTGCTGGCACAGCAGCCACTGATGAAAATATCTCTAGTAAAACTTTTTAAGTACTTTCCCTGAAGTTTGGGGGTTTTTTCTTGGTGATTTCTTGTTGTCTTCCTTCAGACTTACTCTTTCTTTCACCTACTGTGAATTACACATATATGAATGCTCTTGCATATGGACATGCATATGGACATCTTGTTCACACTAAGCCATTATTTTGTGTAACTGCTTCATATTACACTCTCTTTCTTCTGACAGTTGTGTGGGACAAAGATGAAGGGATGAAGAAAATGGTTATCGTGGTGAAATAGAGACAGCAGGATTTGGTAGATGGGAAGTGCACAAAAAAAACCATGCCTGGGTCCACAGAACAGCCTTATTTTTTCCCTTCAGCACCTATGTCCATGTGATAAAGGCCAAAATTAATTTGCCAATTGAATTAAAACAGTCTGTGAAGCCTGCACTGCAAGCCACAAAACATAAGGTATTTGTTTAAAAAAACTGAAATGCGGTAAACACCATTAAAAACAACAGTTCATTTGTTCAACCCCAGTGAATGGGTTTAATTTTTTTAATGTGATGTGTAAAAGTAATGCCATACCTGGAGAAGAAGTCATTTGTTTATGTCCATCTCCCAAATAGTTGGCACTGTGAGTGCGTATTTCTAAAGCTGCACATATAAGCAAACTAGAGAGAGGTGGTACAGACTGACCTGGCAATGTAAGGTGGTTTGTCGAGGAGCCCGAGCCTGGTAAGTTAGCTGAACGTCGCACTGGACCTTTAAAAAGAAAGAGTAGTTTCAGCAGAGGTGGATGAACAGTAGTCCCACCAGCCATGAAAATGCTTTTYGTAGTGCTGCCACCACTACGAGGTGTTTGCCATCTTCTTTCTGCCATTTCTTATCCATGGTTTTAGGTGAGGCTAACTGGGAAAGTAGCCTCACTTCTGGGGACCTTTCCATCTAAAGGAGTCAATATCAAACATGTCTTTCTTCTTTTTATCACTTACCAGGTTTGGGTGGAGATACCTGAGTTACTGATTCTGGAAGTTTCACATTCTTAAGTTTTGGACCTATGAACTGTTRCCAAATCTCAGACAGCTTTCCCTTCAGCTACCTCCGTGTCCTCACAGAACTGGCRATTGCCAGTTTTATTGCCCGGCACGGCTCTGAAGGCAGTTACMCAGCACTTACCTTGCTTCTGTGGCAGTTCAACAAGCAGCTGGCATCACTTTGGGAACCACCGGTTGGTAATGGCTCTGGACATTTATGTCACTGGCTATACGTGCCAGAGAAAGGACTCTGATACTGTATKTGCAAGCAGAGGTGAGTCACACAAATTGTTAGATGCCTTTTCCAAAACATCTTTCCTCCCTTCTTGTTTACGCGGCAGTCAGTATTTTTGATTTGAAGATCACAGTCGACTACATCAACACCCTCAATATCTAACAGAAATTGGCAGCTTGGCTTCATTTCTACCTGCACTGGACTGGAGGTACATGCAGACTCAAACCAAGCTGGTAAGGCATAAGAATACAAGCAGGTACAGTGGCAAGGACATTGTATGTTCTTCAGGAAATCAATACCAGTGAACCTCCCAGAAAGGAAAGGAGTGAATTAAAACTGGAATTTTGGGCAAAAGGGAATGCACAAAGCCTTTCACGCTCGTATTAAACATCTCTGAACTTTACATCCTCCTTAGAGAGAATGGCTTGGGCTCTGCCACTCTTTATCGTGATTTTTCCCTTTTTTAAGGAAAAGATCAAATAGAAAAACAGCAGCGGTACGGGAAAATTCTGGTCATTRCTTGTGTGGTGTGATGACTACTGCACAGACACCGCCTGAGTCTACCTGTGGAATAAGATACTTCGTAGAAGGTGGTATGTAGAGATGTAGCTGAAATGCTGTGAAAGGAGGTCTGTAATACTGGAGCACAGGACACCAGCCCTGTGGGATCGATACTCATGCTCCAAGTGGCATAGAAAAAAAAAATCACACAAGCAAGTGTTTYGGCGGGCATGAGTGTGGTGTGCTGTTGCTGGTTTAGATGCTCTTACAGACTGTGATTCCAGTCAAAAGAGAAAAGGGGAAAGGTGAGGTTGACAYGTCTAATCCCCAAGCAGGTAGAGATTCACCTCGGGGTCTTTAAATAAGCTATTTGAATTCTCTACCTCAATTTCCTTGTCTTTAGAAATCAGGTAATGCCACTAACTCCTCCTCACAGGGGCAAGTGGTGAGCAATGACTGCTGTCCAAGCAATGTTCCCACTACGCTTAAAAAGGAAAGTTGATTATTACTAGTACTCTATGGGGAGCTGGACACTGGAAAGCAAACAGCAAGTGCCGTCAGATGTAGAAAGCATCAGAACAAAATGAACCCTTCTACAGCTTTAATTCAAATGGAGCAGAGACCTCATCATTTTTATTTGGTAATAGGATGAACATACATGGACTCAGTTACAGAAAAACTGGAATGTTGAAAAATGTTTTRTACATTTAGAGACCACAAGCCTCTTCTTTCAAATAAGGAACTAACAATAAATACATATTGTTTAAAATTATTCTCAGAACAGTTGAGAATACTTGGCATTACATGGCGTCATTCATTTTGGTTTTGCATTTTTTTTTCCTTATGAGTCCTAACAAACCAAATAGATTTTTTTTCCGCTACCCTACCCACCCAGTCCCAGGAGCAAACTTGTGTTGAGTTTTGCTTTCAGCATGTATTTTAACTTGTCTCCTATCCCCTGGTGCAAAATAGCATAACAACCTGCCTCTTTCTTCCTTGAAAAATATTAGAGAACAGGTGTCTGTTGTTTATTTTAGTTCAGTTCAAGAAAGACATCTCCATTATCAGTTCTGATAATATAAACATACTCTAAAGTTTATGTTCAATTTCATMCATAGAATTCCCTGCAGAATGCCAGCTGAGAAAAGGTTATTTTACAAGACCAAGATCCTTGAATTTGGTTAATTTCCCCTTATCCTTCCTACCAACAGGTTTAATGTTTCTTAACTTTATTTAGGACCTGTCACTGTAGGGTTAACCACAAGAGCAGTGAAATCGACTGTCACAGATAAGCCACAACGTCCACCCTGCCTCCCTGCTGAAGGTAGTCAGTGTGCTAGGGTATGACTTTGACTGAAGTGCCTACAAGAAGCAGCATCATCAGAACGAAGAGAGATATATAGTCTTATTTAAACACATGTGGTGGAAGCAGCTCCTACCACAGCAAAGGAAGACAGTGCCACCCTGAYGCGTTTGGCTTTACACAGGCTGCCCCGTGCGTAATTAGCTGTTATGTTTCGGTTATTTAGTCTTTGGCCCCAGATGCTGCGGTGGGACCAGCAGGACTTTGCATGCAACTTCCTCTGATTTCAATGCAACTAAAAGAGTGATCAGGCCCTAGGTGTTATTTTGCTCTAAGCTGATGTTGCAGATGCAATGGCTTTTGTCTATCGGGGAAGAAGGGGGAGGAGAAAAGGGAAGGGAAATATTCCTGTGAGAATCTGGGCCTGTAGACAACCAGAAGGTCTGGTAAAATCCCAACCAGAACCCTACAATAAAAATAGCAAATATTTAAAAAAATTGCATATAAAAGTGTATAAAAATATCATCCAAGCAAGAAGAAAAGGAAAATGCTCACTCTGTCATTCTACTGCTAAGTTTTATCACTAGAAAACCCCAATGGCCATAAGTAATTTTGTTTGATAGATGCACTCCTACGACCACTGGCAGAGACAACGGGATTACATATATTCCTCCTACCACTGGATAGTTTCTAAAACCAGAGTGTAATGAGTACACAGCAGTCAATACATATGCACTTGGAAGAAATYGAAAGAATACAAAATGCCAAGAGTGTGCTGTGAGGCTTGTAAGTGAGTGCTGCCGTGCGCTCACACTTAGGTAGGAGGGTAAATAAATTCGTTAAAACTGAGCTTCAGGTCCTCAGCCAGCTTGCCTGGAAGTAGCTCCATTTTCTTCTACCTGGTGGTCAAGTCACCAGAGCAGGGAGAGCTGATGCCTTGGAGACAGGCATGTGTCCTGGTCCTGCTTGGGTACAGATCAGAACCCCCTGTGCTTGCTGGTGACCAAAAGGGACACTGCAGCAACGAGAAGGCAGTCTCAGCAAGTGGAAACGCATGGCCAGCGTTTCATTTTAACAGAAAACAATGGCATTGGCAGGGGTCACCCGCCCTGCTCCTGCTTCGATCACAGTGATCAGACAGGGAAAGGGTTGTCTGGGATGGCAAAACTTGTCTGCCTGGGGAAGTAGGGAGAGCACCGCATTAGGATGCACACCTGACATTAAACCGAGACTGGAGCAGACCTGCTCATGTTGTGGGTAACACAAGTGGGAAAAACCTCTGCACCTACTTTGGAGGCAGCTGAATTTATGCCTTAAAAAGCGAAAGCATGTTTTTTTCCCTCCTTTCTACCTGGCCAGCACTGATGCCCACTCCCTGGCGCGATTTGCATGGAGTCARTGCCGCAGGGCTCCTTCTCGTCCTCAGCCAGCGCGTTCCTGCTTCGGAGTGCTGATGTTCAGACACCGTGCCAGCACAGCTCTGAGATCAGCACCGGTTCAACACAGGCGAAAGCACAGGATTGCTCTGTTGTTTTTAATTATTGGGTGAGGTGATGGATTAGAAAAGAGTAAGAGAGAAGGACTTGATTATGCTGTCATTTGCTGAGTATAAATGGCTAACATATGGTATAGATCATCAGAGGATGATGAGTTTCATTATTATAAAATGAAATGTGAGGAAAAAGGAGCCAATAAGAAATACCTAAGAGCATCTCACGAGTTCCTGGAGATAGACTAGTTTATTCTAGTTGAAGCAAAAAAAGTACTGTCCTTGTCAGGTTCCATCATTTCTAATTTGAATAGATTATTGTGCTTTTTAATTAAAAGCCACGCTTGGGACCCACGTAAGGACTAACAKCGGAAGTATTTGCCTTTAGCTAGGTGAGCTCACGGACCCTCTGATTACAAAGCAGCACAGCACTACCAGCTATCTGGTTTGAAACATTTTTGCTTCCAGACTGAGCTTGTAAGACTTTGTAAGKACATATGCAAACATTTGCATATTTAAAGGGTAGTTTGCAAAAACACCACCATATACCATTCTTCYCTGGCATAACCAACTACATTTTGGAAAATTTCTCTCCAACAACAAAACTTACGCTTGAAAAAAGAAACATTGAGAAAAGGAATTTGCCTCCTTCATTCACTCATCAGGAACCAGGCTCCCAAATTCCAGATTCATTCTGATGATAAACGTCCTACTGTATTAATACACAGTATGTTTACACCAGCTGGAGCCATACAAAAGGCTGCACTTCTAGATAAGCATCAGTCTGCCTAGATTGACTACTCTGAAATATGTTTTCAGTCTAAAATTGCAAAATTTATTTTTTTAATCTACCACCTRTTTTATCACCAGCCAAAAAAAAGTTGGCTTCTGGCATTTATCTTTTTTCTCAAATATGGAAAACATTAGTGACACCCATCATCTTTTTATAATTAAACATGGAAATCTGACCATATATCTTTGAAAAAAAAATATTGTGTAGTTTGTAAGGAAAGCTGTTGACTTAAGCATTTTGAGAGGGTGCACCACAAGTTTTTACATTTAAAAAAATTAATTTAAAAAATTAATTTAAAAAATAAACAAATTCCTTCTTTCACGTGTGAACACTTCTCGCATGTTGTCACAGAAACGCATGGTTCAAATCACTGATTGAGTGCAGCCCAGAGAACTGTCAACCTTTGAGCCATTTAAATAAGGAACAGAATAAAAACATACTGCTTGCTTTTCTTTTTTTTTTTTTAATTATAATGTGTCCAGGAGTTCAAGCACTACGTCACCATGAGTCAAAGGTCTGCTCATTCCCTGAACACCAGTCCCAGCTAAARGAAAAAACACTGGCAGGGATACTTGCAATGGTATCCCTCCCTCTTTTAAGGGGATGAAGTGCCTGGATTGTCCCTCTCAAGTTACACAACAGTTTCTGGGAAGCAGAAGACGCCTGGTGCTCTCCCAGCAAGCAGAGCTTTCTGAGAGCACCAGCCGTCCCGGCGCAGAGGCAGACGAGTGCCATCTTCATCACACAGCTTCCCAGCCTGTGCCACCCTCCGTAAGAAGCACTCTGGCACCGGAAGACCCCTTTGTGCCTACTGGTGGGCGCTCCCAAATAATTCTGYAGAATTTCAGCGTGACAGCAACAGTATGGGCCCTATATTTGCTGAATTTCTGGCTTATTCATTGCTTGTATAGTCTTACTGAGGATGGAAAAGGAAGGCATCTGAAAAGATAATTTCTATACATCTGGGGAAAGTTAGGTAAGGATGTAAACCCAGAAATCCTTTCTCACTCTTTATAAACATAGGCCATTAGCTGACGAACACCTAATCCTTTTCGACTTTTTTGTTCGTTTGTTTCCTTTCGTGGAATAAAATAAGAGAAAGCAGTTCTGTAATTTTTTTTTTTATTTTTATTATTTTTTTACACAATTGCACAGTGGCTGATCTCTAGTTTAACTGGGAGGTGTCTAAACATACCGTTCCTTGGCTCACAATGCATTAGCACAATGCTGCAGAGTGTTCCAGGGAGGTGGGGGGTGGAGTAGGGAAATGCAGATGTGATCCTGGGAGGGCACCCCATGATAGATGCTTTCATCTGGCCTAGGCTCTTTCTAGGATTTCGATTTCTAGATTTCACTTTCACTTTATATATTTCCAAGCTAATAGACTTCATGGGGATTTTTTTTACATGATCACAAAAAATTCTAAAAAATGCTAATAATCCACTGTAGCTTATTCAAATGATTTTAAAAGAGCAGGAGAATGTTAGAGCTAGTTCTGACTGCCTGTATATCGCAAAACATTGTGCTGCATACCTGTGTGCTGAGATCAATAACTTTGACTATGGCATCTCTTCTAGAATGGCAGCTCTGATCTGCAGTCCCCAAGAGACAACAAATCCACCACTTCCCTCATTAGCTCCTGCCGGTGGTGAATAACCCTAACAACTGAGGAAAAACATTTTCCAGTCTGATTTCACACCTTTGTGCCAGTGCATGAGAAACAAGAACTGACCAGCCRTGAATTAAGCAGTCTGGTTCGCTGCCTGAATGAAGTCACTCCCAGAAAGAAAGAAAATATATATCAGAAGCAGATGAAGAAAAAGATTTAGGTTTTTTTAATTAWTATTATTATTMTWCTGTGCATAATCTAAGGCATCTTTAGTCACTGTACATTAGGTAAGGGTAACTTAAGAAATATTGACTAAATCATCCTGCACCTCTGACCAAACTCTTGGTGAGGGTATGTTCCCCCTGACTTCAGGGAGAAGTCTGACTAAGCAGGGACTGAGTCACYGCTGCGGTATTTAGTTCTGCATTATTGATATTTCATCAATGCGCCTTCAAAGAGCCTGGTCAGGGCTGGAAGTCATATTCTACCACTCTTATYGGGGCTGAATGCTGATGGAGGGGGGAAAGGGGAGGTGGGAAAGTGCTACGTGGTGACACAGCCCTCTGCCTGTCACGCAACATGGCGTGGGCTCGGGGCTGACTGCAGGGCCACTGTCCTCCCAGCACCCTGCCTTCCTCAGGAAATCTACCCCAGAGCTACCACCGAACCACAAGCTCACGCATGGGAACGCTACGTGCCCTTATATTTATTTTATTTAAATGAGCTAGTTCAATGGAGCCAACTGCGAGTTCTAAGAACTGCAAGAGTTATTTTTGTACTTCTTCCTTCTGAAAACACGTGATTGAAGCGCAACCTTTTCACAGCATGAACCTAATCTAAATCTCTGGCTTTGAACAAACTCAAACTCTGGTGTCCAAAAAAAGAACTCAAAATGTCTCTAGCCTCAATAATCAAAATCCCAGATACAAACACTCCTGAGTGACAAGGTATTCACGTTATAATGTGGATTTAGGCTGAGCTCACTGTTGTGATTTTTGCTAGTGTCGCGGGAAGCTCATCCCTGTACATGCACAGTTTAAGCAGGAATAGAGACCCAAGCTCTAATACAGGCTGGTGGTAAAGTCCTGTGCTTTTGAACATGAAAAGGAAACACCAAAGATTTACCTTCCTAAGCCAATGTTTTGCATGTTCTCTACATAGCAAAGAGCCATGACAGCAGTCTAATTCCTTGTAAAATACATATACAACTAACACAACAAGACCTCATCCTGAACAAAAAGGAGTTAGGCAAAAAACAGTTGTATGTGTATGTACGTGTCTTGATTTCCACATAGACAGGTAAAATTACTTACAATTAACTGGATCCCTACCAAGAGCCCAAGCCAGAAAAGCACTTACATCCATGTTTGACGTTTCTCATACAAACATACCTTCCTAAATCGAGGTCTGAGCAAGTTAGKTTTTTAACATTTCTTCTTTAAAATGGGCCAAAATGATGGCTATTTTCCATGTGTCTAACTCCACTGGATGAGACAGTTTTATCCACCGACTCCAGCAGTGTACTTAGGGCACACTTTTTCATTTTGGTTTTGTCTGTCTATACTTCTCCAGCAATGCTTTTCCTTTTCTTTGGCCTGTCCGTTCAGTCAGTGATGAAAGAAAGACCACACTGAGATGAAAGTAAGGATTGATCCGTGTGATTCCCTGCTGCCCTTCTTCTCTTAGATCTTCAGGTCAGACAAAGAGCAGTTACCAGTAGCCCATGAACAAATGTGGGCAACAGCTCATTATCTGTAATCTCAAGTTAAGGCAGGCACGTCAAGCAGTACATTAGTACATGCTCTCAGAGTCTGACAACAAAACTTGCCCCAAGGGAACATCGCTTTCATTGATTATTCCTTTCCTATTACTAACTGCAAAACCAGAACAAAATCAAGGGTTGAGTGAGTCTGCCTGCTGTTTCGAAACAAAAACATTTTGCTATCATTGCATCATCTGGGARAGACATCAAATCCTAACAAATGGTCAAATGACTCCACAAATTCACCATTCTTATTAATAAAATCTTCTACGGCGAGGGTAAAACTGATGTCAAATTCTGTCTACCAGCAATTGGAAAAGACTCTCGGGGAATAGAAAGAGTAAAAGTGAAGTATTATCAAGTTTTCTTTTTTTCTTTTTTTTTTTTTTCATATTCTTTTGCATCATCCTAATTTTGGTATCACAAGCTGAGGCACAGCAAAGGGCAATACCGGCTTTTGAAGATGACTCTCATCTATTTGCTCGACCTGTCCAGAAAAATGGAACCATTTGCATCAGGAAATCACCACTTGGCTTTTTTAACACAAAACTTCCCAAAACAACAAAAAATGCACACATACACAAACAAACAAACAAAAATAAAACTGACCCAAAAAACCAAGGCCCCCACCCTAGAACCCAGAGTCATTAGCTGTGAAGTAGCCAGTGGGAGGAGGAGTGTTTTGAAAGTTGTTTAACGCCTTCCCCAGAAACTGGTCTTTGCGGAAGGAGGAGGAGAACAGGAATGAAGAAGCTCAGCTAAAATGATGAAAGAAATTTGCAGTCTCTTTTTTTATATATTTTTACTCTTCCGTATCTGGAAAAAAAAAAAGAAAAAGAAAAGTGTCAAATGCTGCCTTTCTCCCCTTTGTCCAAGGAGCAGGTAATCTGGGAARGAAAAAGAAGGGTATCAGTTTAGCCTCATTTCCTCCAAGCAGTGCAGCTTTGCTTAACTGTTGAAAGGCTGCAAGGTGAGGTGCACCAAAGCAATACCTCTTATTGGCTCAACTGGAAATACCATTCTGTCCTACACAAAGTGAAATCCATTGCTCTCTGACTAATCCAGTGGCAATTCAACCTTTGGCATCAATGGGACCATGTAACAGAAACCAGCATGCTTAGATCAAGACATCCCATTAGGTTTCTTTGCTGTGGGGCTCTCTGATCACCCTTGCTCACTAGCTCTTCCAGTACCTTTTTGCTCATGAAAGCAACAATGTCGTACATGTGGTTTGAGGTGAAGAACACAGAAGAGCGCTACCTTTTAAAAGCCCCTTTCTCCCAGAGAGCTTGCAATGAAAAGCACAGCCTTATGTATGGATAAGTGCCTGAGATCTAACAAAATATGTGCATTTTACAATCTGCTTGACTCCTCTGTCAAATATTTATAAGCCCTTGACCTCAAAATTAGGCTTTATTTGACTAACATTATCCTGAATGTACAAACATAACTGTTTTCTATGTAGTTATACCACAAGCGAATCTTCAGAATGAACAGATCTCTTTGAGGAAGAAATGTAGACAAGAAACCTTTTTCTTTATTCCTAGTGAAAGAGGACAGTTTCTAATAAAAGAGGACACTCTATCCGACCCTCCTCCTACCCTCCTCTAGAAATCCTCTGGAAAAGCTTCAAACAGGAACATGAATATTTTACTCTATATTGGCTGTCCCAACCAGTTATCTGAATATGCCTGSCACTCTGCTTAGCTACTGTTATTCTGACAATGCTTATGTCAGCAGAGTTTGAAAGTGCATTTGAAAGGGTCTCTCAACCAAGGAGATGCAGCCCACGGAGAGATGAATTTAACTGTAAGGTGGGCATGTGTCAGAAAATGTGATTACATCAGAATCTCTTTGGGTCCTTTCAGAAAACCAGTTTCTTTCACCTTCAATAACGTATTGCTTTTTTTTTTTTTCTTTTTAAAGTAGTATTTGGGCAAAGGAAAAACAGGACTGGCAAAACAAAGATCTAAGGCTTTGCTGCTGGATTGCATTATCTCTGATGAATGTATAGCAGTGGCTGCACAGATCTGTTAGTGAGTTGGTATCATTTTCTTCTACTGTGTAGTTAGCAGGGGGACTTTCCCTTTCAGAATGGTCCCCTGTAAGATGCTACAATACCTTGCTCACTGATGCAACTGTAAGACACTGTCGTAAAGAATTAGGCTTTCAGCATTTCATTGGATTTATTTAGACTGAATTGTCACATTCCCAGCACTACCGACAGCATCATCTACAATGGGTGATAGTAACAGCCATAACAATAGTACTACACTTCCCTGATGACTCCCATCTAAAACGTTCAGCCTGATGTACTGTCATTGACAGGATCATAACAATCCTGTGAGATGTATCATTAGCCACATTTTGAAGAGAAAATACTGACCCAGAAGGAAAGGCAATCAATTGGGACATGTCCATTAACTGGATTAAATGGACATCTTTGAGCAGTCATTATTTATGAATCTCTTAAACGATTTGCTGAATCACGCCAGGAATCTGAAAAAGAGGTCGAAGTATCACCCAACATGACCTCCCCTTCCTATGCCATCCATACTCACAAGGCTTTTAACTCCTCCCGTCCCCGTTAGTGAAACGAGGGAAAATGCAATGTTTTTTTCCAGACTCCAGAAGTTCCCTGCGGAGAACTGAGTCATATACTGCTTTTTGCTTCTGTTAGCCACATCATCAGCTCCAATGAAAACACCGCAGTACAGCATTTGCTTTGAATTGTTTTACTGCTTGGTGGAGCAGATGTGTTGGTTTCCTAGCCGAATTTCCCTTTGGATACAATATAGCTTCCCTACAACTACCTTAACCTTGGATGTGATTCAGCCTCTTTCACATTTCAGCACAATAGATCCAGTGCAAATATTAGTACGTATCAACAGAGGTAACTGAAAGAGGAAGAAGAATGAATGTACAGCGCTCGGTACACAGGAAGACTTTAAGTAGTTCACTTGGCATATACTGAATTTCATTATCTGAAATAGTCTCATCTGAATGCACATCTCAGTCCTCCAGTGTCGCTGACGAGTTTATATTGTTTGTCAAGGTTGAGTATTGATCACTAATGCAAATACCAGTGACTTCTACAGCTCTTCATGTGATACCAGCACCCACTGCGAGGAGATTATTAAGTCCATTTCTGCTATCAGCTTGCAGTTTATTTTAAGGCATTTTAACTTGTGCTCGCTGGACTATGAATGTATGTATTTACTATGTTACTATACCGTCTGACGTACTGAAGTGAAAATGCACTGCGGTTTGTCTTTTCCTTCACACAGAATTACTCAGCGTATGACTGTATCCATACAGCAAGGAAGCTGGCTGTCAGTTTTGCACAATCAGTGATTAATCTCACACATTTGTCTCTCTTTTTGTGATAAAACAAATGCTTTGGAGTCCAAGGCCTTACAAGAACTACCCGTTTTAACAGTTGGCATTTATTATGCCTGTCTAAGGCAAACTTTCACAATCTGCTACTCAGTTGCAGAACACGAACAGAGCCTCAGAGGCATTTAGACTGAGGTGAGGGTTTGGACTGCCTCAGAAACTACACCTGTTCTGTAATGACTCACGCTCCTCACTGAGCGTAAATCACAGGTGCAGTGCCGGTTGTACCAGCTGGAATTGGGGAGCTGACCTCTCCCAGCACCGCTTCTGAAGGTGGCCGGCTCGGCCGCTGCAGCCAAACGCCTGCCCTTTCCCTCCATCCCTTCCTCCCCAGCCACCGAAAGCACAGCGCTCCCCGGAGAGGGCTCAGGACACCCCCACAGCCTCCAGTGCTGGGCCGGGCTGTCAGGGTAAGGCTGAGCCCTATAGTTTTCCAACTGCATTTAAAAGGAAACTCTGCTATTTTCTCTCCTAAAAAATAAATGCTGAATGCAGACTGCAGGACGGTGTGGTGTGGAATAAGGATTTCGTGGGCAGGGTTTTTTTCACAAACTATTTAGCTTGCTTGGCAGTCCCTGTCAATGAAAGTGTTTGTGAGGTTATTGCATGGTCCCTATTTCCTCTGCTCAAATACGCATTCCTTCAGCATTATAACCATACTTAATTATGAAGGAAGCGCAAGATGACACCGCAATTATCCAGGATTACACATTCAGATTTTCTTTCTAAGCAGACTGTGGTAACCTTGCAGTTCACTTGTGAAAAAGTAGTGCTTAGCATGAACAAATCTCATCTTCTTAGCATGCTGCATGAGCACTTCTACAGGATGCGAGAACTCCACCACATCACCAAATAACATTGCCCTTCAGGTACTACTAGCCCAAGATATTTTTGAGTTAGAGTTTTAATACAAAAAAGCAAAAGAAGAGAGCCTCAGTTAATCATATTCATTCAGTACATCCCTTATTGAGCTCCCTATGGCAACGCCTTTCATGCTTTTATGATGTAAAATAAAAAAAAAACCCAATCAAAAAAAATCAGCATACAATTATATTAAAATGAACATTTTTGTATTTTGTACATTTTATACTTGAAAATTTAGGGAAAAAAATTAAATCCTACAGGTTTTCTCATTTCTGTTAAAATCAGATTCTCTTGTCACGTGCCAATAACCATGTGTGTAACACAGACTGTCAGTGTTACATACTAACATAAACAGCAGATATCAAAAGGGTTGCACTTGAGGGAACGTTGAATACACAAAGTTTATGCATGCTATGACTCTTTAGCCTGAAAAGGGAGAGTTGCAGGGAGAATCTATCAAAAGGTAAATGAAATTATGAGTGGTGCTAAGAATGTGAATAGGGAACAATTACTCACTGCTTCTCATAGTCCAAGGGGGTTATCAAATGAAATTATCAAGCAGTAAATTTGAAACAAAAAAAAAGATGTGATTTTTCACATAATGCCTAAGTAAATTTTGAATTGTGTTGMCTCAGTGCCCAGTACAAAAAAGAGTACCGGGGCTCTAAAGATAATTAGACAAAGTAATGGAAGAAAAATCCATCAGAAGCTATTCAAGTCAGAGATTTGACCTCTGCCTTAGCTCTCTGGAAGACAGAAGGGTGTAGGGGGGAGGCATTGCTCTAGGTTTGTTCTTTGTTCCTTAAGATGTCTGCTATGAAATGTTGACAGGTAGGTGATGGAGAGCTAAAGGGACTTTTGGTCTGACCCAGCATGGTTGTTTGAGTGTTCCTGGGAAAGTTGACATGGTATTTGAAAGTAGCCTCCACCCTCACTTATTAAAAGCCTAGCCTTTTCAGGATAAGACTATTCCAAACTTTGCACTCCCCCAGCACCCTGCTCCATCCAGGCACTGGGTGAAACGACAACAGAAATGACAAACTGTTGTATGGCAATTGATGTCATAAAACGATCACTACTGATGCAGTGCACAATGAGGGGAAATAATAGTCTGAGTAAATGTGTCTCAGATAACCCATAATCCAAAAGGTAGTTATCCGTCCTACTACAAATGATGGAAGTATTTGCAGCTGGTGGGGCAGACTGCTAAATCTGCCACTTTTAATTCCTTTTGTGGACTCACTCAGCATCTCGCAGGAGTGACCCCTTAATTTTGTAAGCTCATTCCCAAAAGCCTGGGTATTTCTTGTCTCCCCTGAGTGCTAAAGTGTTGTGCTCAGTCGTAACCTGTCCCCATCTGAAAAGCACTGTTAAAGCTACTCCTAGCGCTCAGAATAAAATGAAGATGTCAAAAATCTCAGTGCTCAGTTCTCAGCACTGGATGATCCTGTCTCCTATTAAAGCCATTTGGAAAGCCTTTTCAAAGAAAAGTAAGACCATGAAGAAATAAATTCTGCATATTTATGCTATTCTCTTGCTTCTGTTGCACCAGAGATGAATGAGGCCTAAGAAACAAAGTTCAGAAGATCAGTGAAATAAAGAAGAAATATGTGTTACAAGTTAATTCATCTCCTTTATCTGTCTTTTGAATGAATGAGAAATTTTAAAGTGATTATTTTTTCCAAAGAAAACAGAATGTTACTCGAAGGTGCTTGCGTCCTGTTTAAAGCAAGGGAAAACAAGAATAAATGCTGTTGGGAAAAAGTTTTGAATACTTGTTTTGTAACTGAACTTAAATACCATCATTCTAATTTAGCAGGTGACCCAAGCGCTTAACATTCATTTTGCTAGGAGGAGAAATGTCATTAGCATAGAAGGTATTCTGATTTTTGAGCTTTGGCACATAATTATCCCTAAATCATTCCTGACGTCAAACAATTTCTAGTCCTTTTCACACTGATGTTGAGTTTTATGTTTGCTTGACAGCTTGTATTACACTTGACCTGAGATCACATCAGTGATGGAAGAAAGAGATTAGCTTTGTTTTAGTGTATGTTGTTTGCTTACCAGCACATTATGGAAATACATAACAGTGGAGAAAAACACAATGAATACATTGGCAAAAGTTTGGTTACACCAAATAATGTTTGAGTTTCCTGAGTAAAGCATGTACAAAAGAAATTAGACACTTATTATGCAAAGTGACCTACAGGAATAAGTGCGAAAGCTTATTCTATATTTGATAATCAAACATAATTCAAAGCTCTGAACATGTTTGGGGTAAAAGCTAGATCATGGTTTTCATAAAGAGCTGTTCCATCATGGATGGAAACGAAAACCCCAGTGCTTTTCAAAGCACAAAAGTGATGAGCTGCCATAGGCAGAAGAATAATCGAAGCCAACAAAGTTTTCAGCCAAATATATGAATCAGAATTTTGTAATTAGCACTGGGCAAATAATTGCTTCTTTGACTGAGTGACTAAACTGAAAAATTAGGATAGTACTTAGCTCTGGGTCAGACACAAGTAATTGCTTTCCTTCTCTCATGGCAAAAATGGYTGTTCAGGAGTAGGGTTTTTTGGTGGGAGGGGGGTGGAGAGGAAATGAAAGATCAAGTTGAGCTTTTCATCTAACTCAAACAAAACTTTTATTTTTACCATTTACTTAAAGCTAGCTAAAAATGTGAAACATCACTTCAAAGCAAAAATTCTCATTTGGATTTTTTCAGTGCCTCTTCAGTTTTTGACAATCACTTGTTTTGAATTAGACTTAAATTCCAAAAAACTTTAGCCTGATTCAAAATTGCACTTTTTAGCTAATATCACTTGCTGGTTTTCTTCTACATTTGTTATTGCCTCCAAGTCCCGGGTTTTGACATTAAGAATAGCAAAGCAGCAGTTTAGAAGCAGAGAAAAGAATTAACTGCCTAGCRATGGGCCAATTAATGGTAATAAGTAGTAAAGGTTACTATTAGGATATGAGTTTCAGAAAACTAACCTGTAAATTGACTCTCTCCTCTCTTTGTCCAGCTTCTGTGGACTGAATGGTACAGAATGGCAGACTGAGCAGCCCGAGGGGACTGATGTCCCTTTGCCTCTGCCCAGGGCTGGACCAGGCAGCAGGTCCAGCACACAAAGCAAGGGCAYGAAGGTACCCACCAAGAATCCAGCTGGCAGTTTGTAGAGTGCAGTCTTTACATTTGGATTCCCATACAGTTGACTGTTGGATTTCTTCCTTATTAACGCTTCTCCTTAAACTACCTTGTCAGAGTCCCTATCTAGTAAGATAGCTGGTACGCTCAAATTGGAAGCTAGCTGTTCCATGGGGAAGGGACAAGATGAAGGCTAAAGGTCACCGATCTCTTTTGAGRAGCCATTTCATATTCTTCCTCCCCTTCAGTCATTCCCGTCGGACATGATCTTGTTTCTCTTTCAGGGCTAAGTGTTGCACAGGGAAACGGAGGCCTGACTGTCACCGGATTGAACATAAATTCATGGAGAGRGGGAGCAAGAAGGACTCTCCTCTTGCTGAAGCAGAGAATGTCTATACATCATTGCACAGGCAAATTATCCTAAATGGGGTAAGAAGGACTGTAACAGAAGCAAGGTCACAGCTCCACTCCCTGACTGCTGCTATAAAATGGCTGATGGTGCAAAATCAAGGAGGAATTTCCGCAATGTACTGCATAAATTACACATTCCTCCAAGCCTCTGGGACCATGGACATTACCCCCGAGGAGCCATGGAGCCATATGGTATCCCTGAGAAGAACTATACTTACAAGACCAAAGGTAACCTGAAAAAATGTTCCTCGTAAAGTTAACTACTCAAAAAACTCACTTAAGTACCTACAGTGAATGTTTTTTCACCATGCACCTGGAATGAATATTCCAAATATTCACTTAAATCTGAAATCAAGTCAAATGCTATTCCCAATTTTCAAACGTGTCACACATACCTGTGACTTCACCTAAAGGAGAAGTAAAAAGCAATCAAGCATCCTGAGGACTTTCTAACTATCTGGCATGGCCTGAACAATGGAAACCAGGCTAAAAAAGAGATACATTAAAGTCTCAAAGGAAAACCAGGTGCTTTCCATAAGATTTAAACACACACACTCACAAAACAGACAGGCTGCAAAATCATCTGCATAATTATACAAGGTACCTTTCTACATATTCCCCATATTCTCATCGAGCATGCATGCCATGGTGATGTAATGTTCCTGAGGTCGGGATGATAACAACGCATTTTGCATTTAGCTTCAAAGATCACATCACATCATGTTCACCTTCTATTTGATACTAAAACTGCATAAAACCTTCTTCAGAGTACATCCCTGTATGCAAATTCCAGCTTGCCTCAGGTGCCACTTGCTAAATTAGACACACTCATTTTTTTAAAAAGAGCACAAAAAGGATTTTAAAAAGCACAGAAGCTTTTTCCCCCTCCAGTTATCCTATATTGCACTACTATGGRGCAATTGTTCAGCAGAGGTAAGTTATGGTGAAATATGTCTTTTTGGATAGCAAAATGCCATCACGCTTTCAAGCAAGCTTTTCCAGAAGGCATCAGTACAACACTTTCCAATTTCTAACTTGGGGCAATAACCTCTAATGTAATTCAAATAACAGGCCATAAAAAGAAGTAAGAAAAGGAAGGAAATTGTCTTTAGAAATAGTCTTAGAACTGTTGTAATTCCAATTTGCCACTGCTGCTGGATTCTGACATATAATATCAAGAGCACTATCAAGCAGCAAGGAGGAACCCAATGTGTTTGCCTTACAAACTGAAATGGGCTTTTTACTTCCRACAATAATGGAGAAATCAGCCTATCTTTTGGAATAGAAATGACACCATTATTTATATGTCTTGAAATTTACATTTTTACCTCTCTCAAGAAGATATAGACAAACGCTGTTCATTTATACCTTTGAGTAACCTCTTTTAAAACAACATTGGCATTATGCAGATTACATGAGCAGGGTTTTGTCAGGAGAAGTCTACTTAGTGTTCATTTCTAKGTAGTGGTCTTGGCTAGATCGATACACATGAAAACCATAGCTGCAGGAGGCTGCAAAGACAGACAATTCCTAAATGGTTGAATAGCTTTGCAAAAAGCTGCATTCTCCTTAAATTAAGCTGGGAAGAATCTTGTCAATTCAACTACGTCTGGGGTAATTGTGGAGCCATCATCATGGCTCCTTCACACCACCATGTTCCTATATCAAAGGCATTCTCAGATAACAACATTCTGTGCTGGCTACTCTGCCATTTGATTTTTGGGGACAACTGGGACAGAAAGAAATTAAGCCCCTGTACTTTACCTTTATATTCAGGGAATTTTCCACTTGCTATCAAGGAATGATTGTCAAGAAAAATAAAGACCAAAAGCCAGCTTTACAAGTTGGCATGGGCAATGTATATAACATATAGGAAAGGCTTTTAACTACTGTTAAGCAACAATATAGCTTAACAAAATCAAAATAAAGAAAGCTAAAACCTCAATT
Organism: Oceanodroma leucorhoa; assembly: GCA_030449065.1. Taxonomy (NCBI): domain Eukaryota; kingdom Metazoa; phylum Chordata; class Aves; order Procellariiformes; genus Oceanodroma; species Oceanodroma leucorhoa. Next base: position 35,178 of record JASVER010000200.1, on the reverse strand, counting down.
TCTGGTAAGCCTGTTATGAACCCTTCACAGAGTCTGTATATTTAAAAGGCTACACGTTATATATTGTATCATATCATATCATATCATATTATATTGTATTGTATTGTATTGTATTATATGCTGTTGTATTGCATAGAGGAATGTATTATTGAAACTATGACCTGTCAAAACGCAGGGTTACGATTTGACCACGAGGTGGGAGCATTGCTCATCACACATACCCAGGGCACATTAGGCTTTCTCTGTGTGTACTAGTTGTTCAAGATACAAATATCCCGTATATTTCTGTGCTATAACCTGCAAACGTGCATGTTACCACTAAAATAATAAGTTCCCAGGACAAACACAAAAAAAAGAACCTTTTACTTGCCTGTAATTGCTAGCTGAAAAATAATATTTGAATAAACTGTATTTTGGTCYCTGGAACAAAGAGTTGCACTGAAAACTTTGTATTAACGCTGCAGATTCTTTTCCCAGTAGGAAAAAAATAAGGAGATGGTAGAGATAATTTGTGAAAGCAGTAATGGGGAGGAATAATTTTCTCATTTGTTGTCAGTTWTGTGAGCAGAAAAAAATGGCGAAAAAGAAAGTTTGTGAATGTAGATAAAAATTATTTCCATGTGACTGCTTACAATTTTCCATTCAAAGTGTTGAAAAGCAACTATTTCACATGGGAAAATCAGGTTTTCCAAAATGGTTTAATAATGTTCTATCCCACAGGAAAAATTTGATGAACTACTTGTGCTGATGATGTCTTTGATAGGGCTGTGTCTTTATGTGGGAAATGGCAGCCCTATATCTCTTTTCTTGGAACTGAAAAAAAGCGAAGTACTGAGTAACAAGCAGTATCTCCCACAGAAAAAAGCCAATAATATGAAGATTAGATTAACATGAGAAGGAGACTAGCCTATGTTCAAGAGACTTGCACAAGATTTTGAAGCAGTTAAGACCAAAATCTAAGGCATGACTGCAGCTTATATAGCCATCCTCAAGCTAGCTTTAAAGCAGTTGGCTTTGGTACGGATAGTCTCAGCTGTATGAAGCTCTGGCTAGATGTATACGTAGTTCCTCGCTGTCTCAGTGAGCCTGATCACTGTTTCTGGAGGCATGCCCACTTAATTATTTTTGGGTAGCTTCAAGGTAACTCTGACACAGAAGCTACATTTCACACCTGTGATTACAGTGTGGACGTGCAGCTTCAATATCTTCTTGTCTACATGGGATAGTTATTCTATGTGTCCTTGGCCACTTGGTTCCCCATGTCATATACAGACAAACGTATTAGAAACGTTTTGGCATGTAAGTATTCCAATAACAAGGTATTGCAATAATTTCCTTTGTATATGCTTAAAAAGCARCTTGGACACAGATCCTGCAAAGATTTAGGCAACATATACTCTGCGGCTTTCTTCTCCAGGTGCAGGATGCCTGTGCAGGAGGACAGGGTAGCAGACTGACCTCAGTTGGCTGCACTGCTCTAGCTGATGCTAATGGTCGTGGTCGTGAGACAGCTGGAGCCCTTATGGTAAATCTACACAAATGGGCACCTGTTTAATACCAATACACCCCAGCTACAGACTGAACAGAGGCCGTAAAACCCAAGGACCCCTGACCTTGCAAAAGTCCAGGCTGAGTTTCACCCACCAGCAAACTACATGGGGTGAGTGCATTATAGCTGTAAGTTCAATCTTTCTAACTCCCCCGGCTTAATCTTTTTTTCCACCATGTGAAAGACCATGTACTGGCATGTGAGCAAGGATATGTCTGGGCAAACATTTCAGTAGTCTGCAAACAGCTATTTATTATCCATGGATAATATTCCTTTCTCCACACCCTCACATGGCTGGTAAGGAGATTTGCTCTGGAGTGAGCAATGGACAGAACGGGTTGCACAGTATCTGTCAAAACACAAGCGCCACCCTAGCACTTTCCTTTCCAAGGTGCATCATTCACAATTTTTCTTCTSATTTCTGTCAATGAGATCGTTAGCTATAATCTGTCCCTACAGCATCTGAATGAAAAACGTTCAGCCTACAAATTGTCCTTGCATGGTTACAGTTGCTTATTCACTGTAATCAGCTGGTTGCATGGTATTGGTCTTTTCCCTAAGGGGATGAGCAGAACATTTTCTTACAGGAGAACAAACAGACATTAAATAACTAACGCCACACAAAGACTAGCAACTTGCAAGGAACTAAAAATTCACACCCTCACTCTTCAAGTCAGCATGAAACATTCACTTCTTGGGCCTCCAGCCCAACTAAATAGGTGCCCCTAATCTTTCTGAGATCTTGAGAGTGCAGGTCTTCAAATGTAACCTGGTCCTCAAAGTTAGGGATTCCCAGATCTACTCTCTTGGTTGGGCTGATGCTCCTGAGTCCTTCTAGAGAAGCCCCAGTCTTTCTGCGTCCACCTGGTCCTGCCAGGGCTGCAGCCTTCCAGCACAGCCGCTCCTCAGCCATCACCCACTGCAGTGGGGAGAGTAGCCATTCTGCCCATTAATTCTGCTGGGGCCTTGATAGTTACATACAGCACTGCATATATTCATGAACGTCTGAAGAGCTGCATGTTATTTGAGTATTTGTGCTTAATTTCTGCATGACCACAGAAAGAGTTGTCAATGGTACTTGTTCAAGAYTGTTTTCCTGACAGACACTTAAGTCAAGTGTGTAAATAATATAACCTCTTAACAAAATAATTGAATTTTCCTAAACRATTGTTGCTAAGGGGCCTCTTTAAGCAAAGTACATATTTAWGTGTCTGAAATTAATACATGCTTCTAGATTAACTTTTCTACATTTTTAGTTGAGGTATCACATTTTCTTCTTATTTATCACTTTGCTAGAGCAATAGGAATTTTAAGTAATTTCTTAAAAGGAAGYAATAAAAGGAAACATAGTATCATTCTAAACTGCAGTATTTACTATGAGTTGTCTTTCTCAACCATCAAAACCAAGTACTGTATTACTTACATTTAGTAATAGCTGTGTTTCAGTGGATTTCATAGAGACATACACAAAGAAAATGTTAGCTCTAACATTTCTTTCCGTTTATTTTGCTACCTAATACTTCAGCAATCGCTTTTGGAGCAACATGGGTTCAGATACTATCTCAGAGCCCTGTGGTACACAGCTGAGAGATGCAAAAGAGTAAGCATGCCATGGACATTACAGCTGTTTTCCACTTTGCTGAGGCTACTAAAATGTCTGTGGACCTCTACACTAGGCTCAGACTCCTTTGAAATTATTCCCAGATGCCCAAGAAACCATCATAGGGCTTGGGATTGCTTCAGTTCAACAATGTTTCAGCAACATCCCTTCTATATAGCATCCTTAATAGGACCTCTATGCTGATGTGCTCACTCCTGCTTGCTTCCCACACCTGTGGTTTGACAGCGCTTGGCAAATTGCCCCTCAGACAATTAAGTCAACCAAGCTTTGTGTTTGTGTTGGCACAATATAACATGCAGTCATGAAAATCASGGACACCTTGTGCACGTTTTTTCTTAGCTTTGTTTTCTGCATCTCCCATGCAGCCTGTCCTAACAGAGAGCAGAATAAAGCCCAAAGAAAGTCAGAAGGATAGACCCTCACAAATCTGCATGTCCTATTAAGCAACTCTAATAATCCGTGATTTTTCTTGCAGACACTGCACAAAAATTGATGGATAAGGCTTACCAACAGAACAACTAAGTGGTGCTAGGCATTATGTGAAAGGGATGATTTGCCCCCAGAATGCCCCAATGGCTTTTGTTGAGTTTAATGACTGTTTCTGTTAAGTCTGTTTCTGGTTACCACACAATTTTTTTGGTTTTAGAATAAACTGCAGATGTTTAGGAAACAATAGATTGCATATAAAAATGCAATCATATGGGTGACAAAATGTAATAAAATGTTCTCCTTACCATCTGTTTTCTTTGATTCATCCCCCACACTAGGCTGATCTTTTTTGTCCAACTTATTGTCTTCCTTTAATTCACCTAGAAAGGAGCAATAAGAAACACTATAAGCATTTTAATGCAGACTGCAGTTTATTGATGCCTGTAACTCAATCAAATTGCAACATCCACAGGRGATGTTCCTTAGGAGAAAAGGTCTGAATTCACAAGCAACTGGATTAACACATTTTCATAGAATAAAGCACCAGACAAAATTTATCCAACTCCTACAGAAAATCRAGCTTTACAATCTACTTTTRAAMTTAYTCTAATTGTTAATACCTTTTTAAGTGCACATGCAAACTCATACTCCCTCTGGTTGTATGTAGGCCATTAAAAATCCAAGCACAAGCTTCATTTCAAAGTCAGGACTCTGAAACTTTTATGCTTTTAAAGGACTAAGACCCTGCAAGACTTCATCATAAGACTGCATTAAAGAACCACCTTAGATATCCTAAACAGTCCTATATAATTTTGTCTTACTTTCTCTTACCAGTTTTCTTTATCCACAGATTCATTTGGGTTGGTCCTTYGATGACAGTATCAGGGAACAAACAACCACCCTAGCATTGATCACTGGCTTGAGAGTCTCTATAGCAAACCAGAAAAGCAAGGCCTTTGACAGAGCAATGGCTGACGCAGAATGAAAATGGCAGCTTGAGCTGGGGTGTATTTTATGAAGCCAAGAACGTTAACCAGAGTCATTCTCATTTTCTGTCCTTTCTTAGTCATACAGCAGAGCACATCAGACCTTCCCAGACCATCCCTTCATTGAATGAGAATGCCAAATGCAAGAYCAAATGAAAAATAACTTGTAGGGAGAGCTCTAACAGAACAGGGCTCTTTCAGTTGCAGTGTCCAAACAGCAGCAAAGRAASTGTCCTTCCTTCAGATGTCCAGAGAAGCAACAGCAGCCTGCCCAGATGGGAGCAGGCAGCTTGTCCTTTCCCCYCGGAGGAGTAGCAGTGAATTTGTGACCCACACCTCAACACAAAAAGCTGTAAAWGTCTCACTTCAGAATTTTGTAAATGTGAGGTGTGTTACAGGGCTGTATCAAAGAAATGCTTATTCCATTTGTATTTTTGTTACTATTTTGTTACTATAACGATTTCATAGTCTCTGGATCAAGACTATAGGTATTATGTGTTAAAGAGGATCTGATCTGCCTTCAAAATAGTCATGGCCAGTGGAYAKKTTTTTTTGGAACAGCTCAAAAAAAGAGAAATTGTAGAGAAGCAAAGTCTCCCTCTTCCACATCGTGCCCTAACCACTAGAATATTTGTTATTCTTGGATGACAGAGGATTGATCTCTCTCTCCAATTACGTTTCATCATAGTATAAAAGAGGAATGGTTTTCAAATCTTAAAATACTTAACAAGATGGAAAAAACATGTCCTTTTCAGTTCTCATTCAGAGCCAAAACTTTTCATGTTCTTCTKCCTAAGCTCACAGTGTGGGTGAGAGAAAAATGAAAGCAAGATGATACAGGACAAGCAGCAACCTCCTCAGCTGATCACACTGCCACTGACTTGGGCTCCTTGAACAGAGGTATGAGCAGCTCCAAGCAGGGTTGAGGTGTCAGCTTGATGAAGGTGGCCTCTAAAAGAAGGACACTGTCTTCAGGAAATGAAATGAAAACATATCTAGCAAAGCACAAGTGTCTCCTCCACCATCATACAGCTGATGGTAATGATGAGCTAATAATGCTTTATTTGACCATTGCATAAAGAAGTTGCCTGACCRTAAGTGCGTGCAGGAAAAGATGATGAACAYCCACACGTACGTTATTTCACGGTTTGATCTCTGAGAAAGCACACAGGCAGCGAGTGATTGAGGGAGACTTCAAACTCAKCTGACAACACAATTTCTGAACTTTCATTGAATATAACTTATTATGAATAGGAGACTTTTGAATATTGTAATATCTACCCTGCCATACTGCCAGCAGCAGAGCAGAACGATGATCATAACGATCTTTTTGAAAGGRATTACAAAGGTAGAGAAATAATAAGSCAAATACTTTACGATGAGATATTAACATATAGGCGTAAAGGAAGCTGAGGTGAATCCAGAGATGTGAATGTTAAGATTTCATCAGTCTCCAAAGACTCTGCAGTGATTGTACCTCATAAAGGCCTTTTCCCATAAATTAAGGAGCAGAATTTCTTTTCCTGAGGAAGACACTAATTTTCAGAAATCATTATAATTCCTTTCAAAGCATTTTTGACACCTGCAGCGGCGAGACATTGCAGAAAAAGGTACTGGCAAAATCACTAAAGCATACTTAACCCCTGTRTTGTTAGAAGCATGTAAAACAAAGGATTTCAGAAGCAAAGTCTGACGCAGTCTAACTGGGATTTCRTATGTCCCCAACCTTTTTGTCTCCTTGGGGTGCCCATTCCTATTCATAGGCTTAACACTGTCTGAAGAAAAATCCCATACGTAACAAAGCATGACAGCTTGGATCCCCATAGTCCTTCCAATCTAAAAAAAACCTAATGATGAAGGGATCACTGGGAAAGGCCAGCAGCCAAGTCAAATACATGAGAATCATATCAGGAATGTTTTAAACAGAATTTCTGCCTCTGCTGCCATCTAAACTCACTGCCTGAGCCTGGGAYKTTCAAAGCCTGTATGCTCACTCARGCTTTTTCTAAGAGGATGSTTCCGAGTCWGAGTTTTTTGCTGGTTTTGRACTGGCTGATACTAGCCAAGTTTGTGACAAGTCACRTGTGGCTGTACTGCCATTTTTGGTAATGGCTTCAGGGAGCAGGACCTAGGGAGGGAAAGACAGTGCAATGGCCAAGAGACCACTGATMTGTTCTCATGGGTCTAATAGTTTTTTTTAATGTTTAATGCAATTTTCAAACATTTTTCCACCTTTTTTTGGGTGCAAAATGTGATTCTTATTTTAACTCAGTTCTATAGAAAGTTAAAACACTGGAATAAAACTTCTGTCAAAAAAAAAAAATCTCCAAAAAAAGGCTCATGACTGTCCTAATAAAAAAACTGAGCAAAGGAAGCATAAATAAAATAACTCTTAAAAACAGAGAGGGGGAAAAATCCTCTGTCCAAAAACATATTTATATCTGAGACTCAGTTCAAAGATATCTTTAATTGGCCTTAAAAAGAGTTTATAAGCCAACTTTGGCTTCTCCTCTGTCAGTTACCSAAGCAATGAAGCTGTGCATTGAACCAAGAATACTTGTTTCAGCTTTCAAGTGTGTATCGTAACAGGCTGCTTCATTTCCATGAGAAAAGTAATTTTTTCCTTTCCTCCAAAAGTGCCCAAGCAGGTATGATGAGCCTTTTATGGAAGAACACCACTTGGGAGTTAATTTACAGATTCCAATTCCCATATGCAGGTGACTATGCCAATGTCCAAGAAGGGGCTCTGGGCCCAGGACATCCTTTTTCAGGACATCAGGTGCCCTCATCACTGAGGTGAGATRCTGTGTTTAGGGCTGGATTCACGTTTCAGTGGAAGGAGAGAACTCACCATTCTGGACATGCTGTTTCTTTTCGCCCACTGCATGATGAGACTCTGTTCCCTTATCTGTCCTAGGTGCATTTTTCCCTTGAGAGGCTTCGTGTTTGTTCACCCCAGTTTGCCGAGTCCCATTTACATGGTTCTTATTGGAATCTGCGCTTTTGTTTTCCCCAGGATTTGGTTCTTTGCTGTTCTCTGTCTTTGCTGCTGTGGCATCTTCAGCCGGYTTCTTCTCATCCTTTTCATCTGTTTTCTTTTCATCCGTCCCCTGATGAGCATTTTCCTCTGCTTCTTTCTTAGCTTTTTCTTCTGCATCCTCAGCAAAGAGAGAAGAAAAACAAGGAAAGAAATCACGATTATCAGTCAATTTGACAAGAATGATACAACTCACACATCTAAATCTACTCAGCTTTTTACACGGAAACAGCTTTTACTTAGATAAATGTAGGAATTTACTTGACAAGGGAAAAAGAGCACAGGAGAACATTTAAGAAAGTATTCTGMAAAAAACACCCCATGTTGGCCTAAATGCATATTATGTGCATGTCCTTTATTTGCCTATAAGGTCCACCTTTGAAAATGCAGTTCCTCAAAAATTCGTAAAAGGCAAATTAAAATGAGATATTAGCTATTGAAGGCTATAGAGCTGACAAGGTTAGTTTCATTTTTGACACACAACAATCAGTCAAACTACATTCAGTTTATCTCATACCATACCATGTAACTCTAAGTACATAAAAAGTCTTGGTTCTTTGATATCTACCTTTCTCCCCTCCTGTTTCAGGTTGCTTCCAATGCCAGCTTCTCAGTCTCTTCCCTTCTACTTACTGTTATCCTTTCTTTATGGCTCTATCCTTTCTTGGCAGCCTAATATATTGCTACTAGTACTTGCCCTTCCATCCCAAAAAGTTTTAGAGTCAATCACAAATATGCAAAGGTATAGATTCAAAAGTGAGTGTTGAACAACAGCAGCATCTCAAAATATTGTCATTCAGAAAAAAAAAAAAAGTTCACAGAGAAGTCAATTTACCCCATTCAAGATAGTGCTCTTGTTCTTATCCAAACCTCAGGTCCTGATGCAACACTTATAACATAGGTTGCAAATTACTTTGGCTCCAGGTGTTGAGCCTGCTACATTTCTAGCCCGGGTCGGGTACAGCGCACCCCCACAGACTCAGCTGCAAAGGCTCTGTGTGGCTTTGTCRTGGTTTAACCCCAGCCAGCAATTAAACACCACGCAGCCGCTTGCTCACCCCACCCCCCTCCGGTAGGATGGGGGAGAGAATCGGGAGGGCACACGGAGGAAAACCCACAGGTTGAGATAAAAACAGTTGAATAACGGAAATAAAAGTGATAATAACAATGATAACAACAACAATAACAGAATATACAAAGCAGGTGATGGACAATGCAACTGCTCACCCCCCACGTGTCCCAAACGAACTCGCGTGACCCAAACACCAGAGCCCCCCCCACACACACACCCTAGTTTTATACTGAGCATGATGTCACATGGTATAGAATACCCCATTGGTCAGCTGGGTCAACCGCCCCGGCTGTGCTCCCCCCGACTCCCTCCCGCACCTGGCAGAGCATGGGAGGCTGAAAAGTCCTCGGTGCAAGCACCGCCCAGCAACAACCAAAGTATCAATGGGACATCAACATTCCTTTCATTACCAAACCCGAAACACAGCACCCCCTCCAGCTACTGGGAAGAAAGGTAACTCTGTCCCAGCCGGAACCAGGACAGGCTTCCTGCATCACACTAGAAAGCAGGACACAACCACAGTCCCTCAGCGCAGTCCTTGAGCTAATAAACCCAGCTGGAAGCACAAAGACTCTGGGCAGAGACTCCATAATTTTCTCCCCCTTTTCCATGATCAGTAGAGAATTAATYCGCAAAAGCAGCYGAGTAGCTCAACACACACTCAGTTTGGAACCTGTAAGCTTACGCAGCTTCAGAGCATATCTATATCCATACTGAGTCTAAGCATTCAGATGTGACTGCCCTATGCCTGTATTCAAGATTTCTGGGTCGGCAATATCCCAGGCCACCCATCACCCCATTATGGACAACTAATTGCACTGTAACTGTGAAAGGAATCACAAATAGATGTATCTCCTGGTTTCTGAGAGACTSTGTAAGCTGATGAGCAGATGAACAGATCCTACAAAACAGTGAATAAAGTCTGCCTTGGTCCTCTGGAAGCATTCTTGACTCCTATAGGGAAGATGTTTTGTTCCTTACAGGAGCAGGGTCTTGGCCAGTAAGTAAAAATTACAAAAGAATTTCTAAGTGTCTAAATACTTCTTAAGAGTGAATCAGAACCAGTTTTGAGAAAAATGTACCGATGGGATACAAGAGACAAAGGGGGAAAGCTGTCTTTATAAGAAATGCCAATCTGAATTTCCTTGCCAGCAGCTAACTAAAGTTAATTAATTTATAAATGAATAAATTATGGCTCACATGAAAATATCATCAAATTAGATATGAGCCTCCCTCACTTTATTAATCATTCCTGAAATCTTTGGTAGCTTCCATAGCTCAGCTACGCATGTTGATATTTTCCCTGGAGTCTCATGGTATACAGAAGGATTCCTCTCATTTGGGGATCTGAAAAAAAATGCTGCATTTTGCACCTGAACCACAGGAAAGATTCGGCTCAGGAGACGGGGGCTTGCTACAGCACTGTTGGACGAGTGCCTCTTATCAAAATTACTGTCAGAAAATACTTTATCTAAGTGGTGCTTTGCACATCAGGGTGTTCGTTTATTCCGTTTTTTAATTTGTAGCTATTTAATGATGATCCTTTAAGCAAAAAGAGATCAGTAATAAACCCACTTACTTTGSCCACACAGTCYGAGAAATTTTCTAYAAATACCACACTCAGGATAAAAACAGCTCACTGATGCTTCATGGGACAATGCCATTACCAAAGGGAATACAGCATTCTACAAATCATTTAATAATAATATTAGTAACAGTAATAATAATAATAATAATAATAGTAGATGGGTTTCCTTTCCTTCTGATCCCCAGTTGCTATTTGTTTTCAAACAACAGTTAAATGCTTTATCTGTCTTATCTTAATTCTTATTTTTATTGGCAGAGCACCTTGATGCATTGCAAGACACCAGTTGGATGGGGGTCGGCAATTTAAACTCCTGCTGTGTGGCAGGCCCTGCTGCACATGGGTAAGACAGGTAAGGCAGACGGAGGGGGGCACAGAGACTTGCTGCAAGTCAGGAGCAAGACAGCAGCTGAGCAAAGGTTTTGATGCAAGGGCTCTGGAGTCTCAAGAACAGTTCCTTAGTCCCCAGCCCATACAAAGGTATGCTGAGCCATACATTCGTATAAATCTTTCAGGATAAAAAAATATGCACGATTGTACTGCTGAATGCACCCAGAAACACAGAAATTATGTGAAAGTCAATGAATTCAGATGAACAGAAGCTGAGACTGCTTTCTGAATCTTTGACCCATAAACCGGGGCCCTGATCCAAGTTATTGGCGATGAAGTTTGGCAAAAACATAAAGTAAATCAACTATTCAGGGCTAAAGGTTGTCATARAGGTAAAGATAAAATTACCTACTCAAGGGCTCCCACGTCTAATAATGCAGACTGGTGAGCTCTCTGCTTTCAAGTGATCAACTAATTCTTCCATAGACTACYCTCAGGAGCTGCTAGAAGGATTTTTTTATGAGGCAATTAAAAATAAARTRTTTTCCTCTCCAGCTAACATATTAATAACTAAACGCTTATCGTCCGGATACTCTGTAAAGAATGGATATGAAATACTGCATCAATACATATTACCAGTAGCAGCATTAGTTAAGCAATGTGTGCACATCCACTTGAATCATAACTTGACATTCACATGTGCGCATTTAGGAAAAAGTCTTTATGCAAAGCAGTCACTGCAAGTGGGTACAAAGCACGTGTACAAGTTAAATAGCCAGAATCTATTATGATCTATTCTATATGTATTTGTTTTAGGTGAAATGTAAGATATGTTTTATTTATTTCCCCACAGGTGTCTCTTGCATATAGGATTTTTATCTAATAGTTCCTTAGTAGACAAGCAAATATGTATGGTACATGTTGAAATGAAATCCTTAAAACTAGTTAACTGTATTGGCTTCCTTCACTCAACACTCCTATACTGTGAGACACTGACCATGTTAAATGCTTTGCTTGTTTGGTTAGCTTTAATTTATTTGGTCCACAAAGAACCGTGAAGTAGTAAATACTAATTAAAAAAAAAAAAAAAGCCCCTAGCAAATAAGCAGATTTTGAATTACGTTTTTGTTTTCGTTTTCATGGAATGCCTAGAAAGGCTTTTCCTGAATGGCAAGTTTTAATCACAAAGGAAAATTTAATTTGAGTAATAATACGTACTTTCCTGCACCTTTAGACAGGCCTTTCAGTTGGACAGGAACAATCTGCTCTGGCAAATAGAACTACGCCAAATCTTCCATCAGCCCTGAAGCCAAGGCCATGTAATACATTAAAATCGAACTCCTTCCATTTACATGAAATACAACAACTCTATTAAATAAGAGTTTGAGTAACAAGCATTCAGCTCGGAGAAGAAATTGTATCACAAACAGTTTCATGAAGAAAAAAAAATGAATCAGTGATACATTCCTCTTTTTTTGGTTCCAAAGCTGGTCTAAATCACCCCAGGGCTCAAGGAGACCTTGGCAATCATCCAGCCCCTGGAGGCAAGGGGCAGTTATACCTAAGTCATTCTCAACAGATGGCTCTCATTAGTTCCCAAAGATCTCCAACATAGAAATCTGCCAGTGCCTAACCTATTATCAGGTTATAATCACCTGCCATTTTTTTCTCCTCTTAACAGCCCAGGGTATTTGAATAAAAAAATAGTTTCCTTATTTTTCTTCTGCAGTAGTCTTCAGAAAACTGCTTTCAGCTATAAACCTTCTCAGCTATAAAAAACAGTCACCATCATTTGCATGGCTGTATTCTGTATCGTCTGCAACTAGTCCATATGTTTCCTGAACTGCAGTGGCCAAAACTGGACACACTGCTGTGGGGRCCTTGTTACTGCTGGAAGGAAGGGAAGAATGCCAGAGGGGTCTTAGAAGCAAGGTCTGTTTTGGGGTTTTTTTGGTTTTGGGTTTGTTTTTTTTGTTGGTTTGACAATATTGAACTCTGGTCAACTTGCAACCAACAYAGCCCTCATATTCTTCTGAAATATTTGCAGTCCATCCCAGATTGGTGACATCGTGAGCATTTGCAGCATAGTTCCCAATTCATTATCCAAGTTATCACTAGAAATATGAAACCAGCTGTGAATCCAGAATAACCTGTCCTTCTCCCCTGAACTACCATCCATACCTCTTTCAATCTTGACAGTGAACAATTGATAACCTATCTCTACAAATGCTGTTCCAGCTATTTTTGCACCCACCCTGAGTCTGATTCATGACTTTAAGGGACCTCCCTTACAATTTTTTTTCCTCCCATTGTCCACATCCTCTTCATTACGTGCACTTACACCACATAAGAAGAGTATAAGGCACAGATGAGTCACAATATTCCTACCTTTCTGAATTCAGTGTAGGTTGTTGACCTTGAAAAGCAGACTCTTTCAAACTAATAGTGCTTACTTGGAGAATAATTTGATCGAAGAAGAGCTTGAAGAAGAAGAGGTCAAAAGAATTTTTATTCTTTCACTAAGAAGCCTGGCTGTYACCTTTRGTRGCTTGCKCTTTCCATTTCTCCCGGTTCTGCTGCACCACCTCAGTCCAGGTGGCTTTAAAACATTTGAAGTCCACAGTGAGTATGGAGCAGTTGAGTGAGGCACTTCCTTCGGACCCAAGGCTCTTGGCACTTGATCTTTTAACTTCGGAGGGACTAATGCTATTCAGACTGGGACACAAGATCACAAAACACAGAAGAAATCAGTATCCCATACACCCAAATACAGTCAAGAAGAAATAATGACTGTAAATCTAGATAACTTAACAGAATCAACCAGGAAAAACAAAAACTAAGCTTGAATCCCTCATCCTCTCCCCCTTCCTTCCCACCCCAGGGCAACTGATGTTAAAGCAAACAGCATAACCTGAGCCAGTATTAGAAAAAAAGGGCAGTTTTTCCCTGCTTATTTTTTCATATCCACAGTCCCTAAGAAATAGAATCACTCCAAGTGTTGCCATTACCTTTGTTGTGCATCTTCACTCCCTAAATATTCATTGGAGAGTCAGACAATTTTAGAAATCAAATATGCCTCCTAAAATTCACCAGTGGGAGCCATTAGGCACAGGACAGGAGGCCAACCTTTGTCCAGGGCTTGGTGACCTCAGCTGAGGCTGAAATCAGGCACTCATTTCAGTTACAGACCCTACAGTTGTCTTTCAAGGATGGACACTTCATTGGGCACATTTTAATAAAGGCAGCAAGATAACTGACATAGACATTAGTGCTTGCTCTTTGTGTAACAGCCCAAGAGTAAAGAATTCACGTGGAAGAGGGAATCCTGACTTGGTAGCCCTACTCTAGGGAACACTAGTTACGTGGCATTTGAATCCCAAGACATGTCCTGTCCATGAAACTATTAAAAGAGTAGTTTCTCTACAACAGCAGAGCAGGTTGAATGGGCTAAGACTCCTTACACCCAGACTCCAGGTGAATTCTGGTGGTACTTCACACATTTCTGTAACCCTAAACACTGTCACTAAAATGTGCTTATACTTCCCAGTCCTCTTTTGTATTTCAATCCCATTTATACTTCTAGACATGAAGAAATTAGTGCCTCCCAACAACTCCCTCTACATTCTCTTTGACATCAGGGACTGAGAAAGSCCTAAAGTTCACCTGCTGACATGGCTATAACCATTTGTGCTCACTGCCTTTGGAGGCATGGCTCAGGTTCATTCCAGCCTCCCTCTTTGCCCTCCCCTGGGCTGGAGTTCCCCTTCAACAAAGTCACATCACAAGGTGAGCTGCAGTGTCGGCAATGCAGATATGGGGCTTTAAGTCACATGGAAGACATATACTGGGGGGGGGTGGGGAGCCGGGGGAATCGGGCACAATGGCAGCATGTGCAGAGTGAAGGGAGAGGGTGCATGGTTATTCACCTGGAACGCCTGAACCCGGACATGCCAGAGCGGGAAGCTTCATCGATGAGAGGAGTCACAATCTTTTCGGTCATGTCAGTCAGCACAGTAAAAGTGGGTTCCACGATGAAATCAATGAAACCTGAGCAGAAACACAAGTAGAGTCAAGCAGGCAAGAAGAGRATTTATGTGGAATCATTGCTTCAGTGACTGCAGACAACCACACTGTAAAAGAGTAAAAAAATTATACCTTGAAAGAGTGATAGGCAAATACTAGAAAGGGAAAACAGAGTTATACATTAATCCCTGACCCAAGAGCCTGAATACAGCATGCTTAAACACTGGAACGAAACTGTGGCAAATCAGAACATAAACAGATGCATCAAAACTTGTTTTATACGAGGAGTGTGATATTTAAGCCAAGTTCCTAGCGGATTTGGATAAAACGCAGTTTCAAAGATGAACTCTCTAAAAGCAGAAAATTAATATAACAGTAATAATACTGGTAAGCTTTGCTGGTGTGGGGTTACATGCAAACCTCCCCTACTGCATATCAGTGAGCTGCTGTGAATATTCTCTCAGTGCTCGGCCAGCTTGTTCTTGTTGATAATAAAACAGATTTAGATGCTCCCCCCCATTTTTTAACATAAGGAAAAGAAAAAAATAAAGGGCCAAATAATTTCTGCTTCAATATACAGTTTGGCAGAGATGAATACAGATCTGATCTGAAGSTTGGGAAGGGCAGACTGAAGAGCTGTGACCATAAACTCATGAGATGAAAGAAAATCCAAGTTGCATGGAAAAAATGTGTGAGGGGCTTACAGTACCTTACACTTCCCCTAAATTCTCACCTGGGGCAAGGGCTATTTCTTATGTTCATTTTACCACTTCACTTAGCAAAATTCTTAGTGCTGCAGGTTGCCAAGAAAACAGTTACGTCCTCAATTCCTCCTAAGGCACATTGGGATTCAGGTCTTTCCCTACTGTTACAATTTTTAAAGATTGGGTAATTATCAACTATTAATTACACATTCATAATATTATCATTTCTCTGACTGGGTCATGATATGTTTCTATGRCAGGCCCTGGCAATTCTAGGTGATAACAGAATAATAAAAGGAGAAGAGAACACATGGGCCAGCCACCTGAATTCACAGATGCTTTGATCCACATCTTGAGTGCAAAGCAGTTGAGCACCCTTCTAGTTCCGTTTCCCTCCCCTGATTTTTGCTAAATTTCTGAAAGGACGGGTAATTAAGTGTATTTTCATGCCTAGCCAAATTAAAAACATTACTTGCAAGTTCTCAGAATCTCATACTAACATTCTGTAAATCTGGAGAAAATAGGCATTCAGGCTTATCTGAACATCTGAATCATGGGCCTCCATAACACTCAGTCAGTCTTATCTACTCAAATTTAGGAAAAAAATAACTCCCTTCCTCCCAGGGAGTTAATCAGAAATGTGTGCAATATAAAGCCACAACAGGAAATTGTGTGCTAAATCACAAATCAGATAATCCCAGCAAACTTCATACAATTTTTTAAAACACCAGAAATTGTACTGACTGAGAASAGTGTTAAGTGTGCCACAGGAATCCTGAGGATAATGAGAACTTGATTTACATATGTGTGGGTGTCTGCCTGTCTATATGTCTCTTCTATTCCCCCTCACTCAAAAAAATGTTTACCTCTTAATGACCAAAGAAACCCAAGCCATAGTACYTTGTCACTTCTGCTTGGCAAGTAATACCATTGCCATTTGCTCTATCACCACTAACAACCCTGAGACATGCAAATCTCTGATATCAGATGCATGACTGTGTCACTAAATTCAGCAGTGGGGTGGTGGGATCTGCTTCCTGAGATACTCAACATTTGCACATAAACACAAGGTCCAGTTGTAAGCATCTAAGAAACAAGTTATTCCTGGGAGAAGTCTTGCATCTCATCAACAAAGCCAAGCAGAGGGGGCACAAGGGACYACAGGTAAACAAACTCAAAAACCTAGGAGAACTTTTCYTTGATAAGTGGTATTTTTTCCTCTATTCCCTATAACATGAATAAGTTATTCAACTGTGTTACCTTAAAATGGGGATTATAATAAAGTTGGGAAACAATCTGCTACCTAGAAACAAAATTTAGGACTATTAACAATTATGTAATTTATGTAACTAAATATTGGCACCATATTCCCWAGTGCCTCCCCCACCCTGTGTTCTCTCTCTTCTCACCTAAAGACACTGTGATTTAAATACGGTGATTCAGTTAGCTAATTAAAAACCCCRAATATCAAATAATGAACCTGGGTTTTAAAACCTATTAATGCTAATGACCATTTTATCATCCTTTTTGTTCTTCAGTAGAATAAATGTAGATATTTCTGTACCCCAGTGACTAAGATGATTTTACCAATTAACACTGCATGCTGAGGGTAGATTCCAGGCACGTGCCTATTAGCGTTCATTCATTCCACCTGAGAACATCACCATGGCAAACACTGGCTAGAGGACAGTTTCCCTAAAACCCACCACCAAAAAAAAAAAAAAGAAGAAAAAAGAATCATCAGCATGCACTCAATCAGCCTTTATCCAMTGTTTTCTGAAGCTGTAATTTTCTTTCTTGCCAGCCRAAGGACAAAAATAYGTTTATCAGCTGCAAAAGAYGACAATGACAACAAAGGCTGATCTTCAGTCAAACAAGYTTCCTACAGTCTGAGACAGACAGAGAAGCTTTAACTCCTGACATTCTTGTTGGGAAATACAAGTCTTGGCCTGGTTTTCTTTGCAGTTTATTTGTCTCCCTGACTCTGATAATCAGCCTGACTTCTGCACATGAATCTCTTCTGATTTCTGTACTTCACTGTGGTACAGAAATATTTACCACACTCATTCTATTTAAGGGGAAAAAGGATAATAAATTGGTCATTAGCATTAACATTAATAGGKTTTAAAACCCAGGTTCATTATTTGATATTCAGGGTTTTTCAGTTATGAATTTAAACTCAAACAATTTCTTCACAAACTGAAGCAACAGGAGAGAGAGACATTGTTTCTTTTGAGGAAGTTTTTGCTGTTAGATTGCTTCATTTCCATGGAAAAAGTCCATACTGCAAAACCTTCAGTCTGCATTCGTGAAAATCTTTCATTAATAAAAATGCTTGCCCACTGTTGTTGCATCTGCAATGACCTTAGAGCAGGAAACCAGCAACTACAAACAAGTCGAGCCACCAGAACAGGATTTCTAGGCTCTGTCCCTGACAGAGCCAAGAGCACAATTTTATTTCACCAAGGACAGAGGTTTTTTATTTGTGGGAACTGATGGCTGCTTGCTGGAGATAATASCACAATTTAGAATTCAAGAACAATTTCCTTTTGCAAAGAAATGTAGTAATTACTATTCCAGGGACTGACTTGTTAAGGCTATTAATCAGGTAAATAAATGAATGGGAACAGATTATTTGTCTGAGAATCTGGCCTACAACTTTGAAAGCCTTACCTCAGCAGATAGTCAGAAAATATAAGAGGTTTTGATTTAACAAAGGAGATGTTACAGAAGGCTACTGCCAATATAYGCAACAGACTGAGAAATGAACATTTTATAATGTTAGAAGGCAAGATTTATAGAGTAGCCTATTAATGTCAATGGATTACTAAACTGCACAAATCTAATATAATGACAAATAGTACATGACTAAATAAGGCTCCCTTGGCATACTGACGAGTGCTTCTTTTATAAAGTGGAATTGTGTTGGTGATGGTTCAATTCATCATTAATTTTGCAGTGGTTTGACACAAGGGGCATCAGTGCAGAAGTTTCTTGGCTCTCCTGGCCTTCCTGAGCAAAGCAGCACGAAAGAGGAGGACAAGGAAAACTGGTTTCCAAGCACACACAACCCTACATAGAGGGACCCTGTGGGAAGCGCAACTCCTCTTCCCTGTAAGGAGTGGGGGACACATCTGAAAGCYGATAGAAGTGATGTGAAAGAGAAGTCTCTACATGCGCTTCCCTCCACACCAGCCAGAGAGAGAGTTTACCTTCTCCCATAGCACAGCAGTCGGTGTAGTGTGCCCAGGAGTCCTCAACACAGGTTTTAGCTGAGACTGCAGCACTTCAAGTTTGCTGCTGCTTCCCTCCACCGAGCTGCTGGCAGAACGCAAATGTCCTCAGCAGCTGCACGGCGCTCTACACACATTCCCACTCTTCTGGGTTACCGTTGCAGAGGAGTAAACGCTACAAGTCTGGCAGCCAGGCCAGGCTTGCATAGGGCTTTTTAAGTTCAGATTCTTGGCTGAACTGTCGTCTAAACTTCCAAAGCCAGAAAAATCTGGGATGGGGTCCCTCAGAGAATGGCTTGCCTAACAGGAACAATGAAATAATTTTAAACAGAAACGGCTCTTAGCCACAGATATGAATCTGAACTTTCCTAGGTTGAGGGATATCTTTGTCTTGTTCCTTGAGAGAAATTTCATACTTCAAATTTTTTGTTTGTTTTCCTTTAATACATTCTCTCTCTTTCTGCTTCTGGTCTCAGTTCCCTCATTTTTAGGGTCCATGTTATCTTTCTTTCGTTATTCCATTTGGCACCCTATTTTCCAGTCGAGGTTAGATAACATTCTTCTGTCTACTTCACTTGCTTCCTAGGTATAAAAATCCATCCACAAATCCACCTTTTCCATTGTCTTTTTTTGCTCCTGAACAGTTTTACTTCACTTAGCCCCTCTTGTTTTCTCACCAAATACCAGGCTTGTTGCCTCATCCTTCTACTTTTTCACTCAATAACTGGAGGAGAGGTAGAGAAAACACTGTTGGTGAGTCTGTAAAAAGATCTCTGTTTCTGAATGGGTGGAGCAGAAAAAGGTTTGCTATTTGCTTCGCTTCAGTGAAAAATACTGGTTGGCTTGAAGCACTGGGAGGGAAAGGGTGGGAGGAATAAATGGAAAAACACACAATAGGTTTTGCCCAGGTCATTGAAGGGACTGACATTACATTTTCATATCCACCAACGATACTCATATTACAACACGTTGCTGTGTGCGCCTCATCTTCACAGCTCAGAAAACCATGTAGTAGTGTCATAACCAGGCACTGTAGTCATCTCTGCAGACACATCAGAGGTAAGTTGGTTACTTCATGGAACCACCACCATAAATAAAATGGCTCCTCAGCTTTGAATTGTTGATCTGGGGAAAACAATGCCATTGTGCTTTATTTCCTCTCTTTAACGTAGTTCCAAGTGATGAGAGATCACCACGATCTTAGCCCCACAGGGAGGAGTAAGTTTTGCTTTTAAGATGCTACTTTGCGTGCACCAAAAGGAACATACCTATTTGAGACTGAGGAACCATAGTAGACTTGCGATCACACAGTGGAGAGAAGGGAAGCCCTAGTTCTGCTTCTTTGTCACCCTGGAGAAACAAAATTGAGAAGAAATTAGAAAAAGACAAGACACATTGCACTTTGATATCTTAGGTCACGACTGTAAAAGCCTCTCATTTTACTTTCTTTAGGTTTTGATTTTGGTTTGTTGGTTTTTTTGGGKTTTTTTTTAAACACAAATTGTGAAGAATTTGAATCTGGCTGAAAAAGTTGTAGTCCAAGGAGAAGTTAGTGAATTAAGCATCTTGATTCCAGTGAATCTTTCCTTACAGCTTTCCCTACCTGCCTGGTAGTTCTATGCATCAACTAAAAACCTGCTTGAGCACAAGGACGCTTCTCAGTGCAGTTGTAAAGAGAACCCCGCTTCTCAGTGCAGTTCTAAAGAGAACCCAGCAGAACTCAGTTCTCACAGCAAACCTTTCAAGAGAAAACATCAGTGTCAGGTCTGATTTTTCAGGGCTTGCACCTCTTTGCATGTCTTTTTTAGTCTTTCAGATAAGGAACTCACAGGTCATGGCTGGCCAGATGCAGATTACTTTTTTCTTCTAAAGGCAATGCTGACATTGTCAACATTTTACATAAGTGCTTAAGTAGAAAAGTCCAGCCCTCAGAACTGAAAGTCCTTTTCTAACATCACAAGATGGTGCAGAAGATCAAGTGTTATAACCCCATTTTTTCCCAGTCTTTCAAGCCGCATATTCTCAAAAAGCCTTTTAACTTGGTTCAGTCACTCTGTAACATATTGCTTTATGCTGAGAAGATATAGAATGACATAGTTGCAATACTCCTCACTGAGCATTCAAATTTAAATAGCCTGATAACTATACTATAGAATCAATTCCTTAAATCAGCAGCTCACTTTAACTGTGCAGAACTTCTTGCCAGTGTTCTGACTAATGTCAAATGGAAGCTAAAATAGCCAGCAAACTAATCAGAGAAAAACTTCTGTAGGCATAAGAAGAGCTGAATTCTTCTTCTTTTTGTTAATATAACATACATGAAATGGAGGCACAAGTCCTGTTAGAGTTTTGGGTGGAACATCAACCAACAGTATTCTTCTATTGCAGAACAATTCTGCTTTATGTTAGGGGTCTGATATACAAATATCAGGGTAAAACAGAAACCGAACACAGAAATATTTCAAAGTAACATTCCTTTACTGTGTCTGCTGCATCTCTCAGGAAAAGCCAGCTCTTACCTAATCATCATTCTTCTCTTACTCCTTATGCCTCTTAAAAACCCCAGTGCCTAATTCCCTTCAGGAAGGAACACCTAGCTGCCTTTCTGACTGCTCAGAGAGATTAACTACTTCTAAGCTGTTTGGGCAGCTCCCTCATGGCTAGCTAAAGTGCATTAGTAAAACTAATTAATTCATGCAAGATGTTTGCTTTAAGAGATGCTCACCATAGCTGCTGACTGTAAAAAAACAGTATTGTACTCAGAAGCATTATTCACACCTACAGCATCGTTACTTGGTGTAGGAAGACCTGTGTCGCATCACAAAATACTTGGAAACCAATAGGCCTGGGGACCTGTACTGATATAGGTTGTTAGGCTTTATGTCTCTGCAGAGCACATAACAGAAAAGACAGGAGAGGGTCTGCAGGTGAAGATCATAAGGAAATAAATACCTAATCTGAGGCCAGCCAGTTTCTTATCACCATGGTCCCCTCTGGCTACTGGTATTTCTCAGCTTGTGAGAAGAGTGTGTGTTGTTGTTCTGCTGTCAGGTAGGGATGTATTTCTTGATCTAGCACTAAATAACTTCAATGAACACAAGACTATGCATCACGGCAAGCTTAAGGGTTTTCCTGAAGAGGGAATTAATACTGCATCTGAATTTGGAACTAGAATACAAGTTTTATATAAAGCTTTATCTAAAAGTGGAGGCATTTGTCATTCAAAACTAAAGTAGGATTTGTTGGCTGAAATTAAACTATTCTTATGAAAACATAAAATAATTTTGTCTTCATTACATGTGTAAAACGGATCAAAACTTGGCCTTTTTGTGGTCTCATATCTAGCTAATCTTAATTCCCTCACCAGACTTTAGGGGACTCAGCAGTGGTGTATTTTAACACATCTAGTATAATTTTGAGCTAGAAAAGCATAAACATGCACAGAGTTTTCCCTAAAATGTATGTGAAAATCATGCTACTTGCACGAGCCTCCTATGTGGCAACACAGAGACAGCTGCAGSTATGATCTACCTGCTTCCACCTAGTAAATCCATTCTTGGATTGAAAAACAAATCAAAGGATTCATTTTAAAGCAAATTCTTGCATTGTCCTTATTAAGAAGAGATTCCCACAATGCCTTTAAAAACAGATGCCATTGAAAAAAATTGTTAGAAATTTTTTAAAATTGTCTATGTTTTTCTTTTTTGCATTCAGATTTACTATAAAACATGAAGTTATTGAACATTGAAGGGAAATTATGCATTTAGTTTTCTGCTTAGTTTAGTAATTCATATTGGTGAAAAGTATCCTCAACACTCCTAAGTTTTCCGTCTACTTTTACTTTTTTTTTTTTTAAGGCAGCTCTTTAAATGCTTTTTATTAGTCACTTGGGGAGCTTATAGCTATCACACAGAGCTTAATGATTTGTCTATATTTGTGGATCTGTCAACAGGTGGTCCACTGTGAGCTATACACTAGATCAGTTCACTTGATCTAAAGTAAGGGTAGTGCATTTTTCACAYCTACCTCAACAATATAAGTATAGTTCTATAAAGTACAGCTACCTAAATCTGTTTTCTATGGTTCTACAGCTAAGTAGAACRTCACATATTCTGTATTTTCCKAATTTGAAACACAWATTACCTTCCCAAATTAGAATTTCTACTGTGTAGATAATGTCTATATCTATAGGCAATATATCAGACACTAACTTCCTAAGAGGCATAATAGCCAGTGCTACTGGTGCCAGATGAGAAAGCTTCATATCATTTAGGAGGTTCTTGAGAAAATCAGAGAAGAAGGAAAAGATCTCTGTTCATATTTTCCTACTTCCTTGCCCAATCCTACACACTCCCTCTGTGCTGCAGAAATGCAGAGGAACTTCTCTAGCTTTACCTGTCTGAAGAACTCCTCTAGCAGAGACATGGTCCAGCGATGATGGAGATCCCAGGCCTTGGCTGGATGACTGATATCTGCTGTATGTAACAACAGTGATAAGGCTTTCGGCTTGTCAATTCTGAAAACCCAAAGGATCAAACAAATTAGTTGTCTGCTTGTGCAGTGGAGAATGACAAACATCTCACCTAAGCAGGGAAATGAGGTCATTAGAATCTTTGGCCAGGATATTAATGGAATAATTTCTGTGTTCATAAAATCAGACAACTATGAAAGATTGTCTAATTTCTCTAACATACACCATTCCTGTTGTAACRGAGACATTAAGAAGTGCAAAAAGAAACYTTGCTCAGCRTTGCTGAGTTCCTTTCCAGGCTTGCYTGTGTTCACAAGCAGGCTTGAAGAGCTGCTGTGTTCCCCATTTCAGCTGGGCTGCTTTTTACGCAGCTCAGAAGAGAAGTTGGTCCCTACCATCTTACYGTAGTAAACAGTTAGGATCTGATCTCAGGGGCATTGATGAGTCTACACAGTAATTGATAAATGTTTCACTACTAGAAAYCTAGTGTGAGGTCAGAAGGGGATCCTTGCATCTGGTTCCACAGAACAAAAAAGGCTGGCAATTTCTTAAAACCATAACCTGAGAGGCTAGCCCAAGAACCCGGTAAATAAGGTTTGCTTGGGATGAGTAGTCTCGTTTTTTTAATTCCAGCTTTTGACTGTCTGAAATAGCTGGAAGAGTTGTAGCTGCTGAGAGGACCATGTGGCTAGCCACACTCTGGGCTGATACAAGTATAGTTCTGGGAGGCTCTGGACAGACCTGTGTCCAGGGTGAAAAAATGACCATCACTCAGAGCTTTCTGCAGTATACAAGTAATTTTATGGGGAAGAGCTGCGGACAAAATATTACAGCTCCCAGTGGCATACTGGGAAGAAGAAAAGGCCTTCCCCGTACCGCTCCATCTGTTATTTTCCAGTCCTTCCCTCAGTGGATCTCAACTTGTTTTCATCTGTCCTCTGGTTATGGAGCAGGCCCCTTGCAGAGGTGGCAGCTGATACCATCTGCAGGAGGGCAATGCTTAAGTTGTGTTCTGCAGCTCTTATAACCTTGAGTCATACTCAAGCTGTGGAGGTCACTCAGCYGGATCATGTCCTTGATGTTACCCTGATATGCAAAGGGAAATGCCCAGGGAGGCTTATCCCAACATGGTGACCTTTGCAAGTTTTCGTCCACCAGCACAGAGTAGAGATGTGCGTATAGGGGGGGTGCCAGCCCACTCCTAAGTGAATTCATTCAAAATTTAACAGCAGAAAAAGAATCAATGTGGACATCAAAGAGAGTGAGGGCCTCTGGAGAGGTACTTTTGAAGTCAAACACAATGGCAAAGCACCAGCTGAAATGCAGCCCCTCACTGCATAGTGTTGTGCAGTGACTCACCCTTCTGGCTGCTGCAAAGCATTCTTCATGGCTTTGATTTGCTGGAAGTGACAGGACATATCGGTGGCCAACACCATCTCAATCACTAGAGCTCTGAATTCCCTTTTGGATGGCATCACGATGAGAAGAGCAAGGACAGAAACACAAAAACCAGCATCAGATACACTCCAGTTTCTTTCATTGTCTATCTGCAAATTATTGACAGTACTTCTGCCTTTGTATTATCCCTTTCCATTATCCCTCTTTCAGGAACGGGGAAGAGGATGAATGATTTTCTACACAAACACAGGAGTGGGAGGGCTGCAAATTAAGCCAGGTGGCTAATCCTTGCTAAAAGAAATCCTAGATGTTTTCTGAAGTGCGCGTTAGTACCAGTACTCATTTTTCAGTTAAGCACAAACCTCTCAAATTTCAATTTTCAGTTTAATTTTCAATTAAGCACAAAATTCTTATTTTATAGCGCATTCTTAGAAGGAAGAAGTAAAAAGACTGTTTAAAGCCTCGGCATGAATCAGGTGAACTTTTGAACCTGAACCTCTATCCAATTGACTAAAACTGGTCAATACCTATATCGAAAGTTTAGTCATACTATTAAAGGAAAAACAGCATRTTAAAAAAAATCTCCTAGTGTATATGATGCATATATGCAGTCAAGACCTTTGAGAACCTGCATTACTTCCCTGATATTATTCATTCAAACTATTCCTATGTGTATTTTTGTTAAGCAAACTTGTTTAGGATCCAGCTGAAATTCCTTTGAAGATAATATGGATGTCCTAGACATTTTAAAATATCAGAACATTCTGACCCAGCACACAATACAAATTTATTTTCTCTTTCTCTCAGTTCAGCTATCCACAGGTTAACAGAGGAAGAACAGCCCAAGGTTAGCATACCAGCTCAACATTTGGGAGATTCAGAAATGGGTCAGCTTTCATTTAAAAATAAAAGTTACCATTCTTCTTTTCATGAATGTTTCATGAAGGACGTGGACTATTTTGAGTATGTCTCTTTTGCCTCYGGTGGCTGTGCTCAAGTTCCAGCCCTAGGCCACCACTGTATAGAGACCCAAGCCTGCTTGCTTACCTTGTCCCACGGGTGGCACATAATGAGTCCCCCGCCAGGAGTTCTGCACACATGTTAAGATGGCATCAGCTGGCCTCGCTCTTCCCCCAGTATACCCACCTCCACCTCCCCACCYTTATGTACCATCAGTTGCATAGCCAACAGCATTCAAGATGATGATATGGTGGCTGAAAGCAAATTTATTTTGAATTATTTTGGATCTTTTTTTCGCCAGTCCTGGTCAGTTCCCTAGTCTCGTTCATTCCCAGCAGTACAAACCTCTCTATCAATACAAGCAAGAGACRCARGAGAGGAGAACCTGAATGCATAGAAACAAACTTTTACAAGAAAAGGATGTGATTATACTGTGAGAACAATTARTGCTTGGGATTRTTCCTGGGAAACGGCAGACACTTCAATACATCCTCTGGAGCACAACTCCATCATAATGGTCTGCATGGGATACCTTGGGCGTAGCTTATTACAGTGGGAATACAAAAGCAAAGGGCTCAGCTCAGGAGAATGAGTCACTGACTTCAGTGCCAGCATGTAGATANTTTTTTCTCAACACCTCAGATCCTGCCGAAGTCATCTGATGTTTCCAGTGCTTCCCAAATGTTTGCCTATGGGATTTCAAACTGGCAGTCAAAAGCAAAAGCACRCAAAAATCACAATGTTTTGGTGTTAGAGYACATCCTGCTTGATCGACAGCTACAAAATAATAAAGGCCTACTTGAGAGAGAACAAATAAGCAATCCAAACCACTCAATATTTTTGCTCAGGCAGTTACAGTATCTCTTAAAGAGATGGGTTAATCTTTGAAACTTGGGGTCTAAGCACATTGCCTCAACAGAACACACACGTTGACACTACAGAATCAATGAGAAATATCTGAAGCTAGCTTTGATTCACGCAAAAACAGTTTAAAGCTCCAAAGCAGACCATCGTTTCTAAAGACASTATCTATGCCATGAAGCATACTCAGCTAGCTGCTCCCCTGTTCCTTGTAGACAGTGGCTCTAAGGCTGCTGTTTCTAGTCAGTTAGGTCCTTGCGTTTCCCCTGCCAACAAAAAAGGAAGCGGTAATTTGCTGCCAATATTTGACAAGGCATTACCAGCTGCAGCTAAAAAAATAAATTAGATTTTTAACACCTCAAGGCAGATTTTTTTTTTTTTAAGTTCCTGCTCGCTGCCCACCATGAGACTATTTTCTATATCGGGGGATAGAATTTCTCAGGCCACTCCTCCACAACACTCACATAGATTGAAATCAGCCACGTAAGTTCCTGAGTTTTATGCCTGGTGTTCAGCTATAGGATTGCATCACTGGCCACAARTTGAAATAAATAGGAAATTCAGGCTAAACAGATCAGCAAGCAGAGCCTTCACTGACCAGCTTGCTAGAAGCCAGGCCCTAGAGAAGGGCTCATTTCCCCAGGTTTGKATTAAAATAAGGTGAACTGACTGCTCAGCGCTGTATCACATTTAAGTGTATGCAGGAGACACTGTGCGTCATSTAAGATCCCACAAGTTGCTTCCCCTCCCATGAGAAAGACCATGGAGCAGGATTCTTCCTCTCTAGCACACTGGGCTATTTTTAAAGTACCACCCCTTGGAGTTCACAAAACCCCACAAAAACAGAAAGCCCTCATTAGTTTGAACTGTCTGCTACTAGAAAGCAAATCCTGGGCTGATTTTGACATATAAATCATACGTTGCATGAAGCTTATTTTAAATTACAGTTTCTTACATCACCTTGGCATATATAGTATACTCATTTATGCTCCTTGGACAGGACTCTTTTTTGCATTAAGTCCCATTTATARTTTCCAGGGAGTGTCAAAGTAGATACAGGTTATGTTTATGCTTTAAGATGAACAAACAGCAGGGGACCTCGACACTCAGTTACAAATGGATGCGTACAAAGGGCATCTCTGTGAGACTTAGAAATTAGATGGGAGTCCACTTGTATATTATAATTCATTGTCACAAAGTCTAGTCTCACTACCAGAGGTGAAAACCAAAAGCAGAAATAAGCAAGACAAACACCTTTTAAAGCTCTTTTTCTTGCAGCGATAAAAACACTAATACGCAACATACAACAAYGCATATTGCCATTCAAACAAGGTAGTAACAGTCGATGGTGATGCTGCAATGTTCCTAGGCAGCCACCAYGTTCATCTTTACCTCCAGTCGTCCTTTGAGAGATKARATAAAATATTCATCTCTTCATCGTCTTGCAAAAGACGATACGCCGCACTCACGTGGTGATTTTCAAGCACAGACCGGTCGTTATATAGAATGGCTGAGTCTGACCTAGCATTTAAAAGAAAACATAGGAAAGGTCATGTTTCCTCCCTGTCTA
>JASVER010000199.1:842429-929409 GCA_030449065.1 Oceanodroma leucorhoa | reverse complement strand
CAATTCAAATTTTATGGTGAGACATGCTGTTTATCACATGAGTTTTGCAGCAGTCTGAGCTTAGAAAGGTGGGTATAGTGAAGGAAATCATACAATACTTACCCGGTGACTAATACACATCTTTCTGCTCGTTACTGATTTTTTTTAAATATTTCTGCAGTCTCTGGAGATGTCTCACAGCCAGTAGTGTTAACTTTTTTTTTTCTTGGTACTCTTTATTTGGACCTTGTTTGGTTAAGGGATGCACTGACTTTCAAATTATTAAAAAAAAAATTTTGAACACAAAGTTATCAAACATATTTTCCCTTTCCAGTGACTTGTTACCTTGGGCTGACAGTGCATTCTTGCCATGTGTTGTCTGCAGTTGCAGAGGAACGTGGGTGGGTATTTCTAATATGATTTTACACAACTGGAAGAATCAGCCATCACCTGTAAGATGGGCTGGGAAATTTTACACGCTGATTTTCATATTGCAACTTCAGCTGCAAGATATTGACTTCAGTACGTCAAGGAGAAATATTCTGCATGTGGAGTTGACATTTCAGCATCGTGTGATGTAATCCAGCTGCAGAAGGGATATGGCCTGTGACCTATAGCTCAGGGTGCATTGCTGTCTGCCCGTAGTGAAATGCCGTCCTGATCGATCCCTGTAGCGATAACCCCAGCTTTCTTCTCCATGCAGGTGCTGAGCATGTTCTACCAGTCCAGCCTTAGTGCAGCCTGGATGTGCACCCGCCATTTGGACCAGAACGGTGTCTGCAGTAGTTTCGTTTTCCTTGTGCTGGTGCTCATTTAATATTCCTTCTTCCTCTAAATGAACAATATATAAAGGGGGCTTATAAGAAAGATGGAGAAAGACTTTTTACCAGGGCCTGTAGTGACGGGACAAGGGACAACGGTTTTAAACTGAAAGAGGGCAGATTTAGATTGGATGCAAGGAAGAAATTCTTTACGATGAGGGTGGTGAGGCACTGGAACAGGTTGCCCAGAGAAGGTGTGGATGCCCCATCCTTGGAGACGTTCAGGGTCAGGTTGGACGGGGCTCTGAGCAACCTGATCCTAATGGAAGCTGTCCCTGCCCATGGCAGGGGGGTTGGACTAGATGAATTTTGAAGGTCCCTTCCAACCCAAACCATTCTGTGATTCTGAGTCTCAGCGTACTGCAGGAAAATTCATGAAACTTTGCTCTTTTGGCCATTTCCATCACTTCTGTTTCCACTACCGTTTTCTCTTTGACCCCATCTGTATGCTTTCGAACTTCTTTGCAAGAAGGGGTTGCTGGAGAGTTCCCTGTACTATGTAGCTCGGCCCAAAGATACTTACATTTTCTCCCGTTCCTTGTTTAGCTGTGCTCTTGGGGCTTCACAACAGGCTATACGGTTAATTACATACTGACTTATTAAATAGACAACTGTAGAACCATATATAAAATAGTAGAGGTAATTATGGAGATTGGAGACAATATTTTGAAGGGAATATACTTTTTAGAAATGATGCTGTGGGAGTTCAAGTCTGTTTAAATACTAAATATTTCTGTAGTTGGAGCCTCAAATGAGAGATTCCACTGAAATTCCACTGTAAATAACAAATGTGTACATTTTCGTCCTAAAGCTAAGCACTCATCAATGGTAGACAGTCCACAATCAAGATCTTTAAAATATCACCAAGGATTCCTGAAGAATTGTTTTCAGAAAATCCCCACTTGCCAGGCAACATACCTGAGTTTCATAGAATACTTAAGAGGCCTCGGTGTTTAATTAAATTAGAACAAACCTAATTGTAATAGATCATAGATTAATATGTGCCTAATGTATTTTAATAAGGTAAAATGTAAGTTAATACTCGCCAGATTACTTAGAGAATCTGGTGTGAGGATCCGTAGTGATTATAAAGAGAATGTGAAAATTGATTAAATTTTAGTGATTTGTCAACTATATTCTTTATCGCTCAGATTCTCTGTATACAGTTAGATAGCAGTTTGCCTGGGCAAAACTCTTATTTATAATTAGGTCACCATTGCTTATAGATAACCTTTTGATCCCTGTTGCGAAGTGAGAAGTGAACTTTGGTAACAGACTGTTAGTGCCCCGTGGGGGAATGGAGTACTGGAATGATGGGGAGGCTTTTCACTATGAAAGAGAAGACTTGGGCTTTGACTTACGTTGTGATCTTAAAAAAAAATAAAACAAAATTGTGTCTAACAGTGGACTAGTAGAGCGGGTGTTTACCTGTAAAGTTGTATTGTTTACCCAGTCACCTTAAACAACATGAGAACTGTTAGGGGAGATGGTGTTTTTACGCTAAAGGTGACTAAGGTTTGGGTAAGAATTAGCTTCGTATTTACTGACTTCCACTGTGAGCTATGGCTGAAGCTCCGAAGAGCAGGTCTAGATCAGGCTCTGCTTCTGCAAAATGATATATACCAAAGGTTTTAAGTGCAGTACTCTGGTTTATTACTAACTAAAGCGTACAAGATATCTTCAGAGTTATTATGACATGAAAAAATAGCTATGGAGGAGATTGGAAGTAGGGGTTTGCTTTTTTCTTAACCATATCGATAATTGCCTGCTGCCTTTAGTAATAAAAATATCAATATAGTTCATCAGTTTTTTCTTTATTTTGTGAATGTTATTAAAAAGCTATTCCTAGGGAGACAGCTGGTGACACTTAGAAAATATTTGTAAATAATCTATTAATAATGAACTCAATAATAAATAATCTATTAATAATGAACTCTGCTGCTTCTCCGCCTGCAAAATAACCCGACAGCTTCTTCACCAGCTAGCTGGCATCACAGCCAGCAGACTGTTGCTTTCAGCTGATAAAGGCAGAGGCAGGTTGACTCCGATAGAAAAGTTGATTTCATACAGATTATTTCTGTAATGAAGAATGGTAGCAAAGAAGTACAGAAAGTACTATATAAAGGCAACTTTGTTTCTAAATAAGATGATTTTTCGAAGGTTTTCACATGTTGTCTAAATAGCTCCACAAGCAAAAGAAGAGTTTGTCATCTACGTGCTGTCTTAAGTCAGTCGCTGTACAAGGAAACCCTACTTCATGGTTAATTGAAGTATTCCACCATCTGCAATTCCTTATACTAATGAAGAGGAAAAAGTTTCTTTTCTTGCCAGAGATATTTCTTTCAGGCTTTTTATTTCCTCCACAGCCTTTGACTGGAGGAGATGTTCTTGTTACATATCATCAGGTCCCATAATTTGTCATAATGCTACTCAATGGCTCGTCCAAAAAATGTAAAGGGACGCTGTCAAGGTTGTTAGGCCCAAAGTTTAACCTACAATACTTTTGAAAAAAGAAGAAAAGATTGACATAAACTGTCCCCCAGAGCCCGAACAGAGACAGAATAAAATCCAAGATGATTTTTTTGAGCAACGCAGGAGCCAGCTCATTGGTCTCTTTGAGTCTCTGCTTGTGAAAATTGTTCTGTGCTTTGGTCCTGCTTGTAGGAAGTCGTTGAATATACAAGAAACTTAACTCTGCGGTGCGTTAAGAGGAGAGGATTCTTGTTCATTCCAGTTATCCTTCAGGAGCGAAGTAGGTCGCAGAGACCCTGTGAGGTACAGAAGGGTTTTGTCCTTTCAAGGGCAATGCCACGTTCAGCATCTAGGAATTGTCACCTCCCAGCTCTTAGTCCCTAGCAGGGACTCATTTTTCAGAGCATTGTAGGTCCATCCTAACACACCAACCAACGTGGTATGCTAAAGCCTGAGATTTTGATTGACAAATCCGAAATGAATATATTTTTTTTAGTCCCCTTTTTTGCTTTTAAAAAGCTTTGGGGAAAGAGGAGATGGAGATTTTTGTCTGCAAGTAAAAGGCACTGCCAGACACCATGCAGCCTCCGTAATGGTAATACAAGTCAGAAGTCCAGCCAGTTTTGCAAGGGGGTGGGAGGAATGAACTAGGCTGAAATGAGAACTGTGGAAAGGCTGAGAGATTTACTCGGAAAATTTCCCTTTAAATCCCTGTTTATATCTCAGCTGTATGTGTCTGGGGACAGGTTTCATTATTTTCCCCTCCACTTTTTGGGTGAAACTGCATTGCAGCCAGGTCTACACCAGATCGATCAATAGGGTGAGGTTCTCCTGTTTGCCTTTTATAGTAACCTGAGACCTTAAATTAATTACTCATGATTTTTCAGTACATCCAATGTATTCCATTTCAGGCAGGAAAAGCTGACTGTATTGCTTACAGCATTTTTAAGGACTTTGTATCCTCTCAGTGATGTTACGGCTTACCTGGAGAAGATGTGTTTTATTGCTCTGGAGGGAACCCAGCCGATCAGTCTCTGGTTGATAGCTCTGATTTTCTCATGAGCAGCCTTTGTGTTACCTACGATAGCACCTTGCTTTTGCTTGGTTTTTCATGCTTAGTTTCTTTACCAAACCCATTTGATCTTGCCCACCAAGCAAGCAGTCCTTAACTTGTGCGCACATGCAGTTATGCCCAATAAAAGAAAGAATCTGCTAGTCCATCAACCTTTATTATATTTGATTGTGCAGTGTTTTGGCACTGCACAATCTCGTAATCTCGTACTATTATGTCTCATGGTTTTTCTGTGCCATCAGTTACTGCGACTACCTGCATGTTAACTCCATGTGGAAGGGTGAGAGCCTCTGCTTTCTTTTAGAGAGCTGATTGATGGGTTAGAAGAATACAGCGGGGTCATGCTAATACCTTACGAGGCCTGGGAGATGCAGAGTAAATAATTAAATGTTGTTAGTCACACTCCACCTGGGCAATAAGGCATGTGCTYGAAGTTGAGATTGTACAACACAAGCCTAATTCCTCTGCCTTGAACRAACACAGCATAGTTCTCTTCATTTATACATATATATGTGTGTACACAACCTCAAAGCTTTTAACAGGCTTATTTTCTATAACCRTGGACAACGGTGAGAGAATTCATATGGGAGGAGAGGTTAAACATAATTATGTGAATAATCTGAAAATGTTTAGGAAAGATTAAGTGCAAAAGACCTATGGTTCTCCACTCAAAAGGATACTTGTGTTTTATAAAGCATTATGATTAAGAGTGGAAGTGGAGGAAACAATTTAAGAAAGTGTCAATGGGAAGGATAGTGAAGGTGATGGCAATGAATATGAATCAGTAGGTAGAAAATGTAAATTGTTGATAAAGGAAATTAAAGATACTAGAAACAATTGATGGTCTGTAGAATGTGAGGTCTGTAAGGTTGCTGAAAAAGGAATTTCTTAAATTCATCARCAACAAATACATTCTAGCCATGATACGGATCTAATGCTTGACAAAAGACAGTAATAATCCTGATTTCAAAAAGGAAAAGCAAGAAAGAATAAGAATTCACTTTACCTTGAATTTGTACTTCTAAACAGTTAAGCAACAGCTAAACATAATCTGTGATGTTTATTTATTTAGTTTATTATTATTATTTATATCTGCACAACCAGATTAGCTGTGCTCAGGAGTGCTACAAAGTTGGCTTAAACCACTGTCCTGTAATTTTTGAAGGGATCTTGTAGCAGTGGGAATGTTTTAGAGAACTGGAATGAAATTGATTTTATGCTTGTAGGTGAAAAGAGGGAAGGGATCCTGAAGAATCTATGTATTATTTAACCTCATATTGATCCTGTGCAAAATAATGGGAAGGCTGATAYGTGGTATGATCAGAAAATAATTTCCATTGGCAGAGTAACAGAGTTGTCTAAATCTCTTACAGGAGATTGTCAAGTGGTAAAAAGCTCAGCAATTTTTAATGCTACATTATCACAAATATCTTTCAAGAGCAAATAGGTTGAGTTAGTTCTGCCTGGTAATACAAACTTTAAAAAAAAAAAAGTTGTACAAACACTAGAAAAATAATCAATGTAATTTAAATTAAAAGGGTTGAAATGGCTAACCAGTAGATCACAAGAAGCAGCTGTAAATGGGTATCCATCATCCAAACACAGGGAAGAGTTGCATTGGGTTTTGTTTTCAGCCACATGCTGTTTGGTGTTATGGGTGATTTTTTCCTTGCTTCCCATGATGTTAGTCATCTTCGTACTCCATCCTCACTTCTCCTCTTAGTGCGAGCGCAGCCTGTAGGATTTTTACCTCTCCAGGGATCTTTCAGGCCTTCTGAAGAAAGTTCTTCTTGTTACTTCTGCTTTGTCAGGTCCTCTTCTCCTCCTCTTCTCTGAACAATCTCACGTGTGCACGTGCAAACTGAGCTTTCGTCCTTCTGTGGCCRACTCGGAGAGATTCATCTGCGTGGGGCTTTGTATTCTCTATCCAAACTCACCACTGGGCGCGCATCTCCTCGGGCGGCTAACCACCTACCTTAAACCCCCCATTGCTATGTCCCTTCCAGGTCACTGTGACCGAGAAAAATGCCATCTTTAGCTCTTTGAGTGTCACTGAGGTCCGTGATCTGGGCTTCATCTTTTGACTCGGACTTCTTTCACCACCTCATATCTCAATTGCTACAGCATCTTTTTTTCCCCGGTCTTGATGAATGTGGTACCCATTCAGCTCCATCCAGATGCTGCTACGAGGATCACGCCCTTGGCCTGTCGCTCCTCCTGTGTCACCCTTCACTTGGCGTCCTTCCCAATGGCCTCCTCTGCTACATCGCATCAACGATGAGCTGCCGCTCTTCACTTTGAAGGCCCATCACAGCGTCTGCTCTTTCTGATTCATTTTCACCGTGCTGGTGTCTGCCTCGAATGAACCTCAACAGCTGTTTGTTAAAATTTTCTTCTCTTTCATGGGTTGAGCACCAGTGATCAAAGTACATTACCATTGGCCTCCTATGGCCTACAAATACTTGCTACTTTGCAAAGTGCTGTGCTACATCAAGGCCTATATATGCAAATAGTGGAGAACTCAGTGAAAATTTCACTTGTCTGTGTAGGCTGTAATCTAAATGGGCACTTCAAGTGTTGTGTAACCTTTAAATATGATGGGACTGCTTGACCCTTCGGCAATCATGTAAAAAGCTGGTTTTTATTGTGATTTAGTTGGATTGTAATATGGTGTTTATTTTATACTTAACTTTTTTAACAGCAAAATGAGAAGGAAGTAAGTTATCATCTTACTACCACTACGGTATGTGAAACTGCTTTAAAGTCTAATGGGATTCTGTTGGRGTTTTAGTTAATCATTTGCGAGGTGTGAGCTATAGCAAAGTACATACTAGTCCAACTGCGTTGCATGAATATAAAAATCTTTGCTCCGTCACTTTGTTCAACTGGCAAAACTGGAATGCTTTTATTCTCCCTCTGCATGTTTTTTTCTTTCATTAAGCTGGTTTTCCTCATTAAATAGAAGCGGGCATCACTTTTTTCATATGAAAAATTAAAACTTGTGGGTGCAAAGTTGAAAAATAACGCAAGAGCAGGCAAACTGCGGGAAGCTCAGCGCTCCGAGGGATTTGCTGCTTTTGAAAGACTGGCTTGATAAAACACGTTTGACTTCTGCAGGAAGTAGGATGATACTGATACAACCAATGAGATAAAGCTACTATTGATGGACTGCTTATAAATATAAAGCTTCATTCATTTCTCAAGGAGTGGGGGGGGAATCCTGTCTCGTACTGCCTCAAAAGCAGCCACATCCCTCYCTCCCATCCAAGGGGAAAATGGGATTTGCAGTACACAGCAGGCGATGTGATATTACGCTACAACATAACAGTCTTGACAGCTCTGTATGATGCTGCAGTTCGGATTTTGCCATCAAGAAAAATCTATAAACTATACTGAGCTTTCTGAAATCATTAATGCCTTAGTTGTATTGATGATTTCATTTCTGCGCTAGAGGAGCGTGGCCAATCTACCTAGCTGCAAGCTGCGGCTTCCCGTTTTTATGATACTCCTCCTCTTTCTCACCATGCTCTCCCTCCCCCCACCAAAAAAAAAAAAAAAAAAAAAATCCATCGCGTAAATTGATTTGGGGATCAGCCTTGATAAAATACCAGCATTCAGCCCCTCGCGACAGCGTGGCTGTATTGTTAGCTGTTCTTGATTATTTGGCTGCTCCGGCAGAAGCCGCCACATCAGAGTTGGAGGTGTGCAGAGATTAACTGGTGTCTGTCCAACCATTTGTCATACAAATAACAGTGCCAGTAGAGTGAAATACTATAAATCATTTTTTTCCAGGATTGAAACCTTTTATCAGTTGTGTCATTTTCATTATTCAATAAGCGATTAGTAACAGCCATTGTCATTTAGCCATTTAGTAGTTAACAACTCAGAGCTTTGGCTAGTGAGGAAGCCTTTGACACTAGTGTCTGATGTAAATGCAAGATTTAATATTTATCTTTCCAGGCAAAATGCAGTTGTTAGTGTTTTACTGAAAGATGAAAGGCAGCGCAACTTAGACGCGAGTCTCTTAATTTGTTGAGCCTCCCGGTTTTGCTTTATCACGCAGCCATGTGGTGTTTGTGTATGCCCTGACAAAACATGCAGTAYTTAAAATATGCAAATATAAAATTGCATCCTCTTTTTTCCGACTTCTTCATTCTAAAGCTAATCACAGCATCTCCCCAGGGATTTTCTGCAACCGCAGCTTTTGAAAAAAGTCAAATTACAGGAATGATAACCTTCATGTAAGCAGCCGCAGAAGTTAACCCTGGTCTGGTTGGATTTGTTCAAAACGGTATCTGGGCAGATATTGGGTAATAGCACATCAAGAATGTCTTCAGCTTATGATTTTTACATTTTTCACTGCTTAGGTGCAAATGAACTACTTTCAGTAAATTTGAGGAGCCCCAGCCAATACAAACACAAACAACAGTAGCTTCCTGCATATGAAGCCCTTTGAAATCCAGATGCAATCTATGGAGAAGAGAGAAAATGTTAAATCTGCCATTGGAAAGAATTCTTCTATTCCCACCGGAAGTTTAAAATGGAAGAGTCTTAGTACTTACTTTCTCCCTAGGGAGAGGCCTGGGTTAAGACTACCTSCCCAAAGAGACGGAGACCTTCAGGCTCTGTTGTAGGTCACTCCAGTAACCATTGGTTGAGCAGTGAGTTTTGGAAGTTAAGTTGACTAATCCGTAAACTACTTATGAAAGGTCCAAGGTTCTTTGTCCCATTGCTCGCTTTGAGCTAGCCATTTAATCTTGCCGGCTTTGGGGAGTCCTAAAATGCAAATTAATAGATTTACTGCTAGCACACCTAAGTGCAGGTGTTGTGGGTGTGCTACTAGATAGGAACTTCTACTTAATTCATAGCCCCAACGAACCCTCTGTGCCTCAAGTTGACCTCCTTGCAAGGTAAGACCCAACATCTGTGGGTCTGTGTTTTCTAATGAAGCCAGGGGAAGGAACTGAAAGTCATCTTCTAACTGTGTTGGTGCAGGCTCATGTAGAAGCTCAGGCAAAAGGGGAGATGGTGACCTTCCTGTTTTAGCATGAGCATTCAGGTTTATAGAGAAATAATCATTACAGATGGCTTAGTAGTTTGTAGGAAAAGACCTTGACACAATAAATCTCTCCAACTAGAATCTTTCCAGTGAGGAATCCCTGTACTAACATGGGAAGTTGCACCACAAGCAGAGTAACATGCTAACCTATTAAACACCTAATACTGGCAGATTGGCTCATGCTTATTTTTACAAATGATGAAAATTAACGGAGAATTCACGTTACATATAGCTCCAGTGGAAAGCGGTGCTGTGTCTGCTCACATATGGACATGATTCCCCAAGAACAAACAAAAGCGGTTTGTGCGTGTATGCTCCTCAGACGTGCCTGTCGCTGCCTGCCATGCTGGAGGGCAAACTGCTAATGAGCCTGGATCGTGGGGTGGATTTTTGCAAAGGATGGAAACGCTTCGAATAAGCCCGTTTCTAAGATGCCTTATGGATAGCCTTTTCTAAAATGGTGTAGCACAAGGTGTTGTTTTGCATGACTTGAGCTGGCTTGTGTTGTTGAGTGAGGTTTGGATCCTCTAGTGAAGTTATCTCGCCTGTGCTTTACGGTTTTGCTATCTAATGTATCTAATGATCCTTAGGAGCTGATATGGACAACAATTGTTTTTTCAGAAGAGGAAACTACTTGTGAAATCTTACGCAGCTGTGCTTTTTATTCAAGTTTTTATTTGCATARTGTGAGCTTACCTTTTACAGTAGCATGGATGGTATGGATCAAACGTGAGAAAAATGGGAGATGGTAGGAATGAAATTCTGATGTCTGTTCAATTTCATAATTATTTTAAATTCCAAAGTAAAAGGTGGAACTAACAAAGTGACTCTAATGCCTAATCTAGTGTTATGCTATCTTAAAAGACTCCTATAGGAAACATATATGCCTCCTTTGATAACAATGAGGGTAGTGGGAAGTCTCCTTTATCATTTTAAGATCATTTTGTTAAATGCTGAACAAAATAAATCCAAGATGAGCAATATACCCAGGTCTTTGGAAGAATCTAACTCTGCATCATCTATATCTACAAAAAGTCTCAAGGAAATGAGAACTGTAAGAATTACATAAATATTGAYGTTCCCTGCTGCCTGCATACCAGCTCAGCTTTGGTTTGTTTCTTGTAAGATACCTTGACAGAAGTTGCTGTGAAGCACATTGATCGTGCAGAGAGCACCTTCCCATCCTGCTTCATACGTAAAGTATTTTTTATCTTCAAACAAGTTATGGTTTTTCTACCACATGAGAAAATAAGCGTGCTCTTTTGGCATTAATTCAGCCCAACAATACTACTTTATTGTAGTGTATTTTATTTTTACTTTGTGGTATTTCCACTCTGACACCTAATACACATTGGAAAAGAAACTTTGTGAAAAAGCAATGGCCAAAACTTRGAAAATTTCAAGACGCCTGCACTGAGTATATCTTTTAAAAGTGAGCAGTGAGAATATAACTCCTTTGAGCAGAAACAAAGGAGTTATATTCTTTGCTTTCTGCTGTTTCCTAACTGTTTTCTTGACAGTAATTGCTCACACTATCAACAAAACGTGGCTGCTTTTTGTTCAGAGGGAGAAGGGTACAGAACAATGCGTCTTTGGTTAATGGATTTAAATGCTCCTTGTTTATCAGCCTATAACGGGCAAGATTGTCGTATCCCTATCCATAGGTGAAGCTGATGGTCCGAAACAAGAATAAATCCATCATGCCGTAAAAGTAGTGGTTCTCCGTGGGGTAAGCAAAGAAGCGTTGTCTCTTTTCACTGAGTCAATACTGTGTCTAAACAGCAGAAAGAAGGTAGGCTGATGGCCAATAACAGGCGTCCCCCATAYGTCCCACTCTTGCTCCTCTAATCTTCCTCTCCTTTGTGTCCCAGATGCTTCCCCCACTCTCTGTTACCTCTTCAGCCGTCCCATGCAATGCTTTTTCCTGCTCTCCTTCAAAATACATTGGGTTGTTGTTAGTGATGGTGCATTTTACGTTATATAATGGTAGCCTTGCCAATAAGGATCTCAAAACCCAAGCGGTTTTGATGTCACATCAAACAGGGTTTGTTGTCGCAAATGTAATTCCGGCCAGGTGTAGCGGTGTGAACAAGTCGGTGTCCCCTTTCATCCTGGAGTCGAATTTGGCTGCACGGTGCAGAGTTGAGAAGGGTGGCTTCCTCGCCATGTCTGGTTTTGAGAGCGGCATCCCAGGTGGTGGTGTCACTTGAGCTCTGATGATACTAATTACAAGCATGAGACTGATCTTGAAATCAAGATGTTGACTAGATAATTGAATAGGAATTCAAATATCTTTGAAATTCCAGGGGGCACAATATCTCGTATCAAATCTAATTGTGTGGCAAAAAAAAAAAATAATTTAGTACCACAAAAGAAGTATAATAGCAGTAGTTCCTATTTAGCACTTGATGCTAAGATCCAATGACACAAGCAGCTTTTCCGTAAGTGCTTTGTTACTRAACCAAAAATAAGCAAACGTGCAGTGTGCACTTGCTTAGCTTCTGGATAGCTCTGGTAATTAATACATGATGCTGCTAGGTTATTTTTCTCATATTTCCAGTTGTAAAAGACATGATATAAACAATGGAACAGAGTCAGAAGGTCTGCTTATGTGCTGCTCCACCTGTCTGGAGTAGATTAATGTGGACAATAAATATAAAACTGCAATTAAGATAAAAATATAATTTTCAGTAGGCACATTTTCGGGGTTTGAATTCTAGAGTGGGGTCAGSTGGGGTTTACAGAAAACTGTGATGTGGCATTAAAAGTGAAAAAATCAATGATGATTTTGACAAATTGCATTTTGTCAGGGAAATATTTTGTTTTCCTCTGCAGTTTTGTGGTGGTTTTTGGGGTTTTTTGTGGTGTGTGGTGTTTTGTTTTTTTTTTTGTAGAAATGTATGCAAAAAAGYGAGGCAGGGTGACAAACTGATTCTCTAATTCCATAATAACTCAGCTAGCCTTGTGAAGTCAACCCAATTGGAGAAACTAACCTTAGAAATTGGTCGATCAAATGCTACAAGCAAAGTACTTGTTTTCCAGTATTGAAGCTGGTGGTCTAGTGATCACAGCCAAGCAATTACGGCCCTGTTAGATAACATGAGTAGTAGTCATTAAATAATTATACCTTTGATTAGCTGCTTTAACTGTTCGTTGCCTTTGAAATATGATAGTATAATTTAAAGCTTTTATTAAAAGACAATTTTTCTAGGTGGCTGAAAAGGATTTTTGTGTGTGTATAAAAGACCCATAATTTTCTGCTTCGGATAATGAAAAACTGAGAAAAATGTTTCCAATTAACATTTCCTTTTGTCAATTTGAATCTTGTATGTTTATAGTGTATTGGAAATGCACTGAAGTAGTTTAGTTGGACCTTTGCCTACTGCAAAAGTTTCAGTGGACAAATCTTACAGAGGAAAAAAAAGAATTAAAAACGTTTTTTAGAAATGTTTAATTAAAGTAACTTTTTTCCCTGTCATGAGTAGAAGTATGAATGTGTTTTCATTTTTTTTCCTTCAGTTGAAATGTTCAAAGCTGAATCTAAGCCAAACGTAATTAACTATTAATGTGATTTGAAGTATTACTTTTAGAGTGTTTTGTGGGTTTAAAATAGAACACTGGAAAGGATTTTAGTTTTAGAGGGGAGGGTTGTGTGGGTTTTTTTTATAACAGACATAAAGTTTTACTTGTGTTTGGGCTAGCAACTTTTGTAACTCGGCACTTTAGTAATTTCCTTTGATGCCCAGCAGCTTGTTTTTCTGAGTATTCTGGTGTCCAAAAAGGAGGTATTAAGGGCTATTACTATCAAATGTTTATGGAATAACTGGCAGCAGTTAAATCTTTTGTATTTCGGCTCCATTTTTTTGGTCTGTTGGGATTTATGCCCTATTAACACCAATGCACTAAACAGCAATGTTTGGAAACTTTAGAGTCACGTTCAAGTGTTCAAAGGTGTTTTACTTTGGAATGCTGTATGCATTTGTTAGGAATTACAGAAAAGTAGTGTACGTATTTATGAGATCCTTGTGCTTTGTGGGTTTTGGTTTTTTTTATTATTTTAAAATTTAGTGTTGGTCACATCTAGAAACACAACGTGTCCAGATTATTTTACTTTCTAAATGTCATACAATATATATGCCTGGTCTTTTTTTTAACCCTTTTTGAGGAATTTTTGTCATTGCTGCTTCCACATAGGGCAAAACAGACAGTGTCAAGCCCCTTCACAGTCACAGAAACAAGTTTACGAGGTGTAAGGATGTCCTGGATTGCATCTTAAGGAAATAATTTCAAGCCTCTTATGAAGGAGCGTAGTCTGGTTGAGCAAATCACTGTTCTTCTGACCAATAAGAAAGAAAAATCCCCGATCTGCCGTTTTACAGCCCCTGATGAAACCACGCGTGATGCAGAGTGAGTTGAAAAAGAGCAGGAGGAGGGCTGAAGGGCAGAATCCTTTCCCCRGTGGGGTGGCAACTAGGTGGTCCTGGAGTTTATCCTTAAACACCCCTTTGATGCTCAAGTTTGCCTCTCATCCAGATCTTATATATACAYCCCTATTTTTCTAGATAGATGTTGCACAGGTATTATATGAAAAATGTTCCCCTGGCCTATGCTATGGGAGAAGGTTTTTCCTCATATATCTTCTCGGTCTTTAATTGTTGCACAATAAGAATAAATAAACAGACGTCCTTAGGTGAATGGACAGTGTTATTTATTTTGTGCAGATGATGATGAGATGTTCTGCGAAACGAGTGGCACGCCGACTCCATCCCCAGCCCCCTTCCTCCAGCGTAGGTGAAAAGATCCTATTATTTCTGATAATTGATGCTGAGGGCTGTGGCGTGCCTCATTTAATCAGCACTGTTCAGCACACTCCAGGGATGTAATTCATGCACACTTTAACATCCAACATGGCTGACAAGGCTTGGACACACAACCTAACGGCTACATCATTTTTTAATCAGCTATCTGAGGACTATTTATCTAATCAACAAAGAACTCTGTCACATGGAGACCAGAGGTGACATTAACACGTCTGTAGTTTCTCACTAGAGCAGYGGAGGAAGATTTTTAGGGTGAGACTGTAGATACTAAGACTCTCCTAAGAGTAAAAGCATATTTTTGCATATCGAAGTATATAAAGAACTGAATTTGAGCAAGTTGAAGGGGGTTAATCTGGTGTTTTGGTGAGTATAGTATCTTAAGCATCCTTAGAGAACTTCGTAGGTATCAAGCAGATGTATCCTCAGACACACACACGGGTAAATATTTCTCAAAGCATCTACTGCTTTTAGAAATAATGGTGTGTGATCATAGTGGTGGTAAACATATTTACTACAATACCTAACTAAACTAGACAGGAAAAGTAGATTCATTAACACAGAATAAATAGCATCCCTATTAAAGAAAGCAAACACAGAAACTCTGTCTGCAAGGGGTTGGTCACAGATGTAGAGTTATTGCCTGAACAAATACAAAGATATGTGGTAATTGGGAGTCATTAGGTTTAATTGATTCCCAGTTACTCCACCTCTTAACAAAAGGCTATACCAAAGCCTAGTTTTCTTCTTTGTGTATCGACATACCTACTCTCACTTTAAGATGGACACATTTAAAACATATAAGCAAGCTTATTTTGCATACAGCACATGTGTTAAATGAGTATAGTTCAGCTCACAAGGTGGAATACTCAAAAGCATCGGCAAATGGAGACTTGCCTGTGTCTCCAGATACAGCTGGATGTCCTCCCAGAGCTTCAGCTGAAATGGCAAGCTGTTGCCACCATTTTATCATCGGGGCTTAGTGTAATGGGCAGAGACCTAACATGTAATCATCTCCCACTAGATTTAGGTATCTTCTATTTGGATTCAGGTTTTAGTGCTCTCTTTCAATGGCGTTTGGATGTTCAAAGACTAGTACAGCCATTAAATGACCTGTATAGCTTCCATTTCAGAGCGTGTGCATTACAGTCTCTGCCTTACAAACTGAAAAATTGCAGATAAGGTCCTAGAAGACTGAAATAACAGTGTAATTGCCTCGGGTCAAGCACAGTGAGTGCAGTCAGTACCTACAGAGTCATGGCAAGGACCTTCACGACTCCCACGCTCTATGTGCTCTGCAGCCACAGATCTTCTCTCTGTTTGCAACGGGCAGTCTGTAGCATTTCTTMATGTCAAACCTCAAGTGTCCTAAATCGTGTTTGATTTAAGCAGTTTTTTGAGGCTCTTCATAGGAAAGCCACAGTAGCAAACACTTCTGACCCTTCCAGATTTGTATGGGTTTTTAAAGGTCCAAGATGTAGATCTGGAAGCCGTACGGTTCTCATGTCRTTAGTGAAACAGAAAGACAGATTGGTGGGAGTAATATATTTAAAAAATAAACAAGCAGAAGAAGTTTGTTTGGAACAAAAAGAGAGTGGGAGCCTTGTTTACCTTAACTCGAGAAGAGGTCAAAGCRTATTTTCTGGAAAGATGAGTTTATTGAATCAAGATCAACTCCTGAAGGGCCTGCACCATTAGCAATTTTTAGGTAGCTAGATGCCCAGGACATTGCTTGGKGAGCTGCAACACTCCTTTGCCTGCAGTTTGTCTGTAACTACTCACTTTTGCCCAATGGTCTTAGAAATCGCCTTCTCTACAGGCCGTTTTCTGGTGCCCGTGGCACAC
The DNA here is from genome assembly GCA_030449065.1 of Oceanodroma leucorhoa. Lineage (NCBI taxonomy): Eukaryota > Metazoa > Chordata > Aves > Procellariiformes > Oceanodroma > Oceanodroma leucorhoa. The sequence goes on along the minus strand of JASVER010000199.1, from coordinate 913,344 downwards.
GAGGAGGGTACATCTCAGCACCCTTCTGTGGCAGGGCGTTTGTCTGGCAATATTGGCAGATGCAGCAGAGGGGGGGGAAGGCATTTATGGTTCCTGGAAACACAACCTGTCCCATTTCAAGACTCATCAGGTTGAGTTTTGTTTGCRGAGTAATACGTGTGAGAAGTTTGCCTTGCCACTTCCCTGAAATGGCAGGGCTTTGTTCAGCGGGACTCGGTGAATCAGCACGATGGTTTTGAGGCTAGAACAAGGGTTATGTGCAAACAGTTTGAATTGACTTTCATATAATGTTGTGTGCAGAGCTGAAGAAAACTTGACAGCCATCATGAGTAACGCAACCCCCTCCGAAACAGCAGATCACTGGTACGATAGCCCTATTTCATAGAGAGCACGTCCATTGAAAAATATTTACCAGCCCTTGTGAAGCGCCGAGTAGCTGTACGCSTTTTGGCGCGCTGCTTTGCAGGGCTGTCCCCGCTTCCCAGCTGTACGCAAGGAGTGTGCAACCAGAGAAACCGCGTTTGCTGATAGAAATTATGCAAAAGGACGCTTTTGTAAGTGGCTCGAGCAAGTGTTCAGCCTAGAGTATTTCGTCTCCTGGGTCTTAATTCAGTGCAGGGTCTGTGGGTGCTGAAGGCCAGGCTCATCTCCTGATACCAGGACATGTCTGTCCTGGCCAGGGCTTCTGTGAATTGTTGAGGCAAAATGCAGGTCATGGGCAACACCTGGGAAATCTTTATTCTTGAGTTTTGGTTTTGGGTTTTTTTTGCATATAAGTAGTCATAGGTGAGGCCTGAATGAATAATAGCGAGTGTTTTGTCTTATGCTGTTGCACTGAGTTGGACTTTTTTTTAGCGTTTAGATGCAGAGGTGGCAAGGTATTTTCTAGAATTCTGAGCTACCGCATTTCAAATATCCCTGAAACACAAAGCTGGTGTTAAAAATCAAGAAGTTGCAAGAGCATCTTGGATAAATAAATTAGGAGGGGTGAAGGAGGGAAACAGGAGGGCTCCTGGAGAGGCTGTGACTATATGCCCACGATAATCCTTTCGATGGGGAAGGAAACAGGCTCATCCAGTCCTCCCTCCTGGGTGCAGGAACTGCAGAGTTTTACCACAGCAAAAGTTTGCAATTGCAATATCATTCATTTGCTATAAAGATTATGATGAAATTTAGGATGACACTGAGGAGAAAAAAAAAGGGCAGTTTGATTAGACAAGCAAGCAACCGCTTGTTTTTCAAGCATACGCAAACCCTGGAATTACTTGTTTTCAAATGTGTAGCAGCATTGCCAGGCACTGCAGGTGATGTTTTGGTGGAAGAAGGGAATGCTTTTCTAATTTTTATGTTACTGAGAAGGGAAAATTCACTCCCCAGGTTGGTGTGTGACTTTCTAGGGCTGAGCGGATGTGTCTGTTTAGCTCGTGTGTGATTCTTTTACAGCATTTTCAGCTAGCTGCTAAATATTTTTCTGGTACAATTGAACAATTGCTGACCTCTGTCCTACCTAAGGAGTAGCTCCTGCTATAAAAAAATGAATATACATATGGCCCGTTTTAACGCTTGACACAGTTATGTAGAAGCACATTGTTTTTTCCTCCTTACAAGTCAATCTGGTAGATTCCAGGTCCTTGGCTGGTGCATCTGAACAAGATACCCCAGTAGATATGTGCTGCGTGAGTGATGCATCCCATCATAGATGATACAATTGAAAGCAGCTTCCTTCCGAGAACTCAAGAAATCATTTTAACCTTCACCTTAAAAAACGCATCTCAAGCTCCGAGAGTCCAAGCTTTCATGGTTTGGTGCTTTGCGATTTCTTCCGGTGGTCGCTGCTGGGAGGAATGGCTGGGCGATGGCTTGCGCGGAGTCAAACGTTGCCACGATCCCRGCGTTGTTGCAGGGTTGTTAAAAGCCGAGCTCTGTGCCGTTGGGTGGCAGATAATGACTTCCTGCGGTAGTCCAGGTTGAAGTGTTAGGGTGCACAAATTAATTTGCCCAGCGAAGATAGGAGTTTAATCTTGGCAATCTAAATTTCTGGAGTTAATGAGCTTGGATAAGAGCAGAAACTGTGCTGCTACTCCGTGTCTACACACCGGTCGGGATGGGGGGACTGCTTTGATTGTAGCGAGGTGTTGTTTCTCTGTCGGCAGTGAAGCCAGAGATCAGGGCAAGTGTCAAAGTTAATAAAAGATTTTCTTGAAACATTATTAAAATACATTAGTCATTCAGATTGTGGTAGCACAACACGCTAGGCAGAATACTAGTTGCCATTTCAGTACCAGCTAAATTAAATACCCGGTGTCTTCTGGGAAATAGTTAACTTTGTTGCAGATATTTGACATTTCAGAGACGTGTTTGTCTGGGCTTTTCTAGTATCTCTAGTTAGAGACACTTCTTAATGGCTTTTCTGAAGAAAACAGGCTTCCAGAAAATGCTTCAATTTACCTTAAAGATATTTCTAATTAGGGAGCTTTGTTGCTGTTAAATAATGAAGTAAGTATTTCTTATAGCTTTTTATTGGAAACCAGTTGGGGTTTATTTGTTTGTTTAAGTTGTATATATACTATAGATATCCAGAGTTGCCAACAGAGCTTTTGTTGGATTAACTTCTGAACCACCAAGTGAAGCCAGACCAGACGGACTAAATATCCTGGGATATAAGTCAAAGACAGACCACAGAAATAATGACCGCCAGTGCCCGTTAAGGCCGTGTTGGTAGGTAACAAAAATGTGTAGACGGTACGTAATTTTGAAGTCAGGCAGGGTAGGATGGCTAAGCTGGGCCCTGGTGTTCGCACGCACATCAGTCACCCCRCGGAGGCTGCGCCTGGTAGTGTCCAAACCCTGCTGATGATAATATTGTTGAATCCTCAAAGAGAGCAGAGCACCAGGAGGAAGSAGGCTGGAGCCTAATCAATGCTAAAGGACACACTCGGATGTATCAGGACCTCGGCATCACTGCGAAAATGTCCATTTGTTTAAAGAGAAGAAAAAGGCATGACACTTAACATGTTAAAATGGATTATTTCATCAATAGGTTAATAGAAAACCAGGCTGCGACTTCACTTCCTACTCATACGGCTGTACTCGAACGTGCCATTAAAGTGTGAAAAATGAAGAGGGACTGGGAAAGGGTCTTTGTGTACAGGAGACGGTCTTCCCTTTCTGAGGGGTGCCAAACCTTGATTTTGCCTATTTATATGTAAATTTTTTTCAGGAAAAACAAGTTTTCAGCTGAGAAAATTGTGCCTCTCTAGTTGCTGGTACCTGCTGGGACTTGTTAAACATGTCTTAAAACTGGAGATTTTTTTCATATTGAAGGATGCACACAATTAAGATTTTTTAGATTTGATGAACTTCAATTTTTAGATAGATCTAACTTAGCCTTCCGGATAGTGCTATCGTTTTAATTTCAGCAAGATGCATTCTAAAGGATGTCACTCAGACATCCAGTCCTCTGTTTGCCTTCTGAGTATATAGCATTAAAGCTTGCAGGCGGCTTTATTAAAACACAGCGTATAGCTTAACAGTCTAAAGTGTTTAGGCATTTCTCTTCCAGCCTTAGCTCTTTCGCTGAAAATTAGGCTTTTTGTTAAACATTGGAATGACCTCACGTCACTGTTCCTTTTCTGTGGAAGCAGCCATTTGGTCCGAGTTTCATGGGGCATTAAAGAAGTTCTCTCGTAAATATAGAAAGAAAATTTTAAAATGGTTGTATCACAGGTACGACAGTACTCGCTATGTTGTGCCATGTTCATGTCATCCTAAAGGGTGAGGAGCTCCTGTAGTGAGGGGGAGAATGGTCTTACTCCAGATTTACCGTATGAGTTTCTTCATAACAGCCTCTGAGCTGAATGGGAGTTGGAAGACTGTTCCATTTTCAAACACATCTGAGAAATTAATAAAAATTGATGTAACTGATGCTGTCCTTTTTAGAAGCCTCACACCCAAACTCAAAGCTCTCCACTGTCTGTGGGCAGGAGGGCTGGGTGACCTGCTGAGAAAGGCGGCTCAGAAGGAGGTCTGGATGCCCTTCCACTTGTCACTGACCCCAGTAACCTCTTCCCTGCTCCTATAAAACAGATTTTACAAAATAGTTGCATGCCAGGCAGTGCTGCATCATTATTTCTTGACTAGRTAAGCCGATGCGGTGGCTGGAAAGCCTAGGGAGATACCACTTTTAGCAGATACGGTTCCCTCCTCAGATGTGGGGATGTCCATGGGTGAAGAAGAGGGGACATCGCTGTTATTTCAGTCGCTGTTAGGTGCCAGCAGTGTCATGGTGTACTCGGATGTTTYGTAGGGTTCCTCTCTGATGAAACTCAGGCTAAACATATTGTTGATTGAACGTACTTCTCACGCTGTGAATTCACTCTTGAGGCAAACCATGTCGYTTTTAAACAACGTGAGAATGCGCTCTCTCCTAACGAGCACGGGAATGGACTGCTTTTGAGCAATACTTTCTGCTAATTGTAMAACGGCAGCTGAGAACTCAGAGAGTCTCCAAGTTTGGGGCAATTCTAATAATGCGAGGGTGTTGCCTCTTATATAAAGAATATAACTTTTTTTTATTTTCCAAATAAACACTTTGATTTTGCAGTGATTTGCCTGGGGGAGGACCACAAACATCATTTGCATCAATGTCTGCTTGACACTCTTCAAAATAATTAGTAATGCCTCTAAGCTCAGTGCTACAAACAACACGCTTTTGTTATGAGGATTTAAGGCCTTTACATCATCACCTCARCTGTTAAAGGTGATGATGTAAACAGGTATTTTAAAGGTGAACTACAGGCACCACGTGGTGAATACGGGCTTTTGGAGGAAAAGGAGCTCTTGTCTGGCTGGGGTTTGTTATTAATTAAATCGCATTTTACACTAGCTGTTTTGTCTAGTCGTGTATCCTCTGTACAAATACTTCCTGCRTTTTTKTACTTCTACTGGTCTGGTTTTGTCTATTCCAATAGCAGATCCATTTAATCTTGTCAAATCGTGTCATGTTGTAGATACTTAACAGAATCACTCTCAATAAGAGGCTTTCCGTATCGTCCGTGGATTGGAGAGGCCKTATAGTCCTGTGTGCATTTTCTGTGTGTAGCTCTTCACGTGTTAACAGGCTTGTGCTTGTATTTTACTTCACATGCTATTTTGATGTTTCTTTTCTCCCCTTTTTCATTTATTTTTTTCCTCCTTTTTCTTTATTTTTATTCTCTTTTTTTTCTCTTCCCCTTCTGCTCTCTGGACGCAGCCAAACGCAAAGCTTGGAAACTAAACCGTGTTGGTAGCCTGCGAAATATATACAGCAGCAGCAGCACCAACACCGAAGGTAACAAACCCACCCGTTTTAGATGAACACCTCCTCGCTTACCCCTTTTTTTAACCCGCTTTTCCAAAAATCGTCCTCCTTGCGTCTGTCCCTTACCCAGTGCGGGCATGGAAATCAAATTTGCCCAAAGCATGCGTGCTTTCATCTCGTGTTTGCAGAGTCATTCCAGTTGGTCTTTTCATCTTTTTGTTTGTGCGTTTTATTTTGCCATTCATGTTCCTTTCAGCTTACTTAAATTTTGACCTTTCCCTCTAGTCGTGGAGTGGTGATGTTTAAATTACTTCAGGAACCCATTTTCTTCTTTTATTTATTTTTTTAATATATATATATATATTTTCCCTTTCTACATGTGGGCACTCAATGTAATATTTCCCAAGTTATTACAGTTTTTAAAAGTGTTAGTATCAGGTGTAATGATCTGTAGCCAAATACAATAGTGTGCCGTGACATTTAAGTAACAGTCTTAATTTGTTTTGTGCAAGCCTTCTCCATAATGCTCTTTGCAGCTCTAATCCAAAGGCGAGACAGTGCCGGGTCATTTGCATGTGCTACTCTTGCTTGTAAATTCTGTATATTGTTGTATTTCTAAAGGTCACCTGGTGCCAAAGTTCACAAATTGACTTACATTGCTTTTTTTCCACCGAAGACAGCCGTCATGGCTTTTGTATAATAGCACATTGAATTTTATTTTTTTTTTCCCCCCTCCACCTTCATTTGAACAACACAATTATAAACTTCCTTCTTTTTTTTTTTTTTTTTTATTATTACAAATGTCAAAGGTCAGAATTACTTGGAAGCCAGGCAAGGAGAGGGAGGGGGGGRAAAAAAAAACCCTCCGCCACCATCTCCAACAGCATGTAAGAGGGATGGTGTAAGAAATAGGGAATGCAAAATAGGTCACAACTCAGTAATCTCAGTATAAGGGAGGGGGATTATTTTTTTTTTCTTCACTTAAGTGCGAACCAAATGGGTCAAGTAATCGCAAGCGCATGCCCTAACACTAATTGACTTATTTTGGAATGATTATAACTGTAATATTTTTCTTAATGTCACTGTTTTCTGGGCTGTTGATTTTAGTGATTGCCAAGCGGTGGCATTAAATCTCTTGTAAATTTTAAATTGCATGCTATTTCTGTAAACAAGTCCCTCTGTTCACATCCTGATCATTAACCTTTGGTGATTTATATCACCGTCCTTTTTTTGCACAATTACTGCTGTATTGCTGTCGGATGCCTTGCTCTCGCTGCCAAACAAAGTGTACATAGGAAACAAAAGTGTGATTTTACTGCAGCTTGTTAAGGAAGCTTTTTTAATTGTAATTTTGTTTTATTTTTCAATGTAAATGTAAAATTATTAGCTTTCAGAGCAACAGTTGCCAAACTGTCTATTTTGATCCTTTTGTTCTCTTTTCAAGTATGAAGTGCAAAATATGAAATGAGAGAAAATGATCATTGGACATGAATAAGTTTGGGTTTGGTGGGGTTTTTTGCATTTAATAGGTAACGAACTAGATACTGTTTAATGATTTCTAATTTTGTATGTATTTGCTGYTTTTTGTCTCCCAGCCAGCTTTTTCTTCTAATCAGTGTGCGGGCATGTTTGTTGTTACAGGTTTACTCCTTGAGAAGCTTGTGATTTTTAGATCTACCTGTTATTAAATTGCAACAGGGAAACAGGTATAAAGAATTACCTTGTGGTTTACAGAAGAAGATTCCATTTTTTAGGGCYTGTCTAGTTTGAGGAATCTTTTGTCTTACTGATCAAAGTATCAGAGGCACCTTGGATAAGCGTATGGGAACATGTTCCTGATGGCCATGGTCCAAAGAGGTTTGAGACACATCATCAAAACGAAATTCTGAACTTAGGCAAATGTATCTTTTGTTGGAACTATTATCCCCACTAAAAACTGAGCATTCAATCTTCTCCAAGGCTTTGCATCTTTGAGCTGGTACCTGAAGCCTTTGTGTGAAAGCTGGAATGGTGAGACATGCAAATGTCGAGTTAATGAGCACTGTAAGTATGAAAAGCCACATGTTTAGATAATTATGCCTTCAAAAAAGAGAACAGTGATAGGAAATGACAGTCCAGAATAACAAATCTGCTTTAGTCTTTAGCACATGCTTGCTCGATTGCGCTTACACCTTTCTACAAATCAAAGATATTCCCATCATGTACAGTCCCATTTTTGAAAGCTTGATCTAGAAGGCAGCCTCTCCAATAATTTTTCATGCCAGTCCTTTTATTTAGGTATTCTGTATGCTTCCAGGTAGCAAAATCTCTGATTAAGATGGAGAAATCTGCAGCTCAGGTGCTGCAGTTGTTTTGCAGATGCTTGGCAGAAGCAGATATATGGATGGTCCTCGGCGTGGTGGGTCTCTTGTGCTTACACAGGGTCACCTTTTGCTGTGCACCRTGCAAAACTGAGTCTCCTCCCTGAATTTGGCTCCTCTCTCGGCTATTTGATAGCAAAAATACTGTGCTTCTGATGTGTCTGCCCTGGTTGCAGAGGAGTGAGGAAGGGCAGGATCTTCACAGAGGTGGCTGGGTGTAAGATCACAGCTGAAGAACTCTGACTTCTGAGAGCAGAGAGAAGCAGGACGTTGTACAGCTATGTCCTCCGCTGCGCCTTCATCGGTTTTGTATGATTGCAGGAAATTTTACTTTCTTTAACTTTAGAGTTTGCCTAAAACTCTTAGTTTTCAGATTTTGGGTTTTTTCTACAGGGAGCCACAGACAAGTGAAGAAGTCCCACTTGCTCCTTAATGCGGGCGGCCAGGCTTTAAGCAATCCTTTGATTCTSTAGGGGGAAAGTACGTAATATCAGTGTGTTATACTTGAAACAGACCCCGCTCTGGTTTTAAGACAAGCTGGAGTCGCTTGTACCTGCTATCGTAGCAGTATTGTTAAAATACAGGATTATTTTTCCTGTATCAACAGACTTCGCAGCACAGCGGAAAGGAGTGTCTTTACAAAATTAAATGGCTGTGCTCTGCATGCTATGGTTTAACGTGCATAAAGATATTAAATCCTCATTTTTCCACTCTTCATGGTTACTTATGTGACGTGTTAAACAGTGCTGCATCTGAGTTGCCAGGCTCTCATGGAAAACTTTCCCTTCTGCATATTCATTAACTCCCAAACTACCRTTTGCTCAAAAGTTAGTGATGCCGTTGCTGCCGTGGTGCTGTGCCTACGCAGAAARTTCGCTTTTGCTAACCATGGCAGAGGGAGGGGGAGGCTGTTCAGAGCACCCGAGATAAGCTCTGCCCAATAGACTCGGCTTCGCAACGCCTCTCCGTTAAGCAAGCTCTTCCTGCAGCTTTGAAACACGTATAATTTAAAAAGTAAACCGCAGGCTTGAAACACGTTAGGAAACACCTAATGCAAGTGTAGACTCACGCACTGTATGAACTGAATTTTAAAATTACTTCATGRATTTTTTCAAATCGTGTTGTCTTGGCATGCAAATAAAACAACAAGTACATATGGCAGGGGGGTCTTAGTCCCTTGAGCTAGAAACCGACCTTTCATCACCAGTTTGTCACTCAGGGGYAGCGATATAAAACAGTACCGCTGAAAAATTCTTCCAGTGGAACACAACCTTTATCAAGAGCTGTGGGCAACCGATAGCAGAGCTATATTGTCCTGATAGGGTTGATTTTCAAAACTAATTAGATTTAGACACTGGGTTTGGAAAGGGGAGAGAAGTATTAGCATAGTCATGCCCAGTGGGACATGGCACAAATATTTCCTTAATTGGGGCTGCTAATAAACATACTTATCTTCCAACTAACAGGGATAATTTACACTAAGTGGCAAAAGGTAAGGGTAGTTAACATCGTACAGTACGTAAATAACACGTGCCTTTGTTGTAAACAAATTGTATATTGTAAACATCTAATGTTGATTGCTAGGGCACCTTGGCAGCTTTTCATTCTCATCCTTTTGACAGGATGAAGGGTTATTAAGGAAGGGTGCTTGAGCAGAAGCGATTTCTGAGAGAGGGAGAAGGGCGTGATAAAAAGGGAGTTTAAATAGGTCTCAGTGTTACTTGAGGCAGGCTTGACTAGGTTTCAAGCTGTAACCTCAACTCTTCAATATGCTTCTCAGGTGTTTGAAATACACCATTGAGAATCTTTTGGTTCTGCACTTGACTTCTTGTTTCTGGAAAGTGTTTCCTGTGCGAGTGGCATCATCCACCAGACGTGCACGGTGAGTTACTATTAATTAGCAGCAGCAGCACCAGGATCCTCTGAAGACAACTACATTGGGCAAAAACGCAAATGCACAGTCTGGCACCTAGTGAAAGAGGCTGGTTGGCTTGGAAGCCAGAAGATCCAGTTTTATTTCTGATTCTGGCAAAATATTCATGTATGCCTATGAGAAATGCCTTAAGCCTGGCAAGTCTTTGTTTTATACCCATGGAAAAATATAAWTTTTTTTTGTTTAAAAGCAAACTTCTGGGGTGGGTGTAATTTCTGTCTGTAGAGTGCCTGGCGGAAAGGGACCCCTGTCTTCTGTTGTCTTCAAACTGTGCTTGTGGTTACCCACCGCTGGTGCGAGGTGTCGGTGGCTATTTATGCGATTCTTAATATTCAGAATGAAAGATGTGGGACGTGGAAATCGTGAACAAACTGATATATGCACACCATTTAGAACCACTCTTACAGGATACCAAGAGGCGTAACTGCTTCTGGACATGTGTTTTCCCTACATCTCAGTAGACTTAATTGAGTTCTCTGGAACAAGTTATAGACTAATTGTATCCTGTAGTTATTTTCAGTGTAGCTCTCTAAATCTGATCTCTGTTACATACCATAAACACAGGCGTTGGTATGGGAATGCAGTGAGGCCATGCCTAAATGTTTGTTTTCCCTTGCACAATCCTTTGCTTCTAAGAAATTGTATATCTTGTTTTCCATAAGTGGGTGGGCTGTAGCAATGTCTGTCTTTTGGCAGAGCGAAAAAAATGTTAACTGGGATTAAATGCAGTAACTTTACTATGAAAAGATAATGGTGAAAACAGTATGTGCAGCATGAAYGGTGGTATGGTGTAGCTTCTTGGAAGTGGTGTGGTGGTTATGATGGTGCGGTGGTTTTCCTAAAATTCACTGATTGCATGCCCGCTTCCACTGGTCCTCTAAAAAAAAAAAAAAATCACTTATGCTTTAGGTTCCATATCATCATAATCTTATAGTTTCAGCTCATTTCCCATCCTAGCCACCCCTTCCCACTTAAAAAAAAAAAAAAAAGCCAAAACAAACAACAACATCATTTTAGACATCTCCTGTTGATAATAACTTCCAAATGGAAATCAGTTGCAGCTGGTTCTTCGCACTTTAACCCTTTGTCTGCTGGCATTCCAGGAAATAATTGATGACTGATTGGCCCATTAACCTTTTTTTAAAAAAAAAAGTTTGACAGCCTGGACTTGTGTAATGAGGAGGGATTCCTAGTGAAATCAGGTTGATGGCTGAGTTGCTTGCCCCTGAGGATGCAAAATTAGCCCYGCGGGACCTCGTCTGCATAGAAACTGGACACAATTAGTGTAATATCCGGTGTTATTAATGTAGTTTGGAGTAATTGGGCAGGTTGATTTCGACAGGTTGATGGTGCTAAAATACTATTATAGTGGACCTTTCTATGAATAACTGTTAAACATGGAAAACTGTTTAATAAAATTTTGTGATTGGGCTCACAGGGATTTAAATAGCACAACCTATAATTTTTCTGAAGAGTAAAACTGAACAATTTCATCCTGCTGCCTGGATTTTCCTGTTCGTGTATGCGGCGATTAAGGGCGTAACACGTTCGCTACTCGTCTTTGGTAGGCATTGCCCTGTGGGTGACGCAGGGCAGGCGTTGCTGCTTTGTTTCACAGTTGTGCTTACCAAAAAAAATTCGGTGTGTTTAAGCAGAAAATGTGTTCCTGAACACATCTTCAGCTRGCATGGTTGCTTTTCTTCTGAGCTTTTCAGGGAGTAAACCTGAAGCTTCAGTGGATCTAAAAGAGTGCAAACTTGTATGTTCTTAATATATCATCAGTGATGACCAAGTTTGTGGTTAACTTACTGGTGAACTGAAAATGTCCTTCCAGCCCAGCCTTAGAACACGCTGCAGCCCTTGTAACCCGCGGTGGGGCAGTCCCGGGACAGGCCCACCGGCACGTTACGTGGACTTTGCAATCCCGAGCCGCAAAGGCTGTGCAGGGTCTTCACAGCTTTTGTCACAGTGTCAGCTGGTCACGGCAGGTCAGGAGGTCAGGAGATGAAACACGGGAGCCTCTCCTTGGGGAAAAGGAGACTTGGCGTATAAAAGAGCAGCCACGGGAAATGGCTGGAGGTGTTTTCCTGAATTGCACTCCGGTCGCCTGAATAGCCGAGTTTGTGTCCTCTGCCATAGGTCTCCCGTCAGCAGGGGAATAACGTTGTGTAGCATTTCTGGAAAACAGAGCTTGCAGAGGTACCGCTGCGAGGACGGTATTTCAACCTCGCTTTTAAACGGTACGCTGGCTGAATTGCAGAGTGTATTTCTCATAAGGCCTTCTTGGGCAAAAATTTGCCCTTTATTGGCAAATAGGAGGTAGGAGGACTCAGTGATGCTGCATCTTGATTGTATGTATTTCTTTTAAGGTCTGGAATTGTAATGCTGAAAAGTCGCCTAGTACTATAATGCTGGGATGGACTGATACAGGATTAGTGCAGGGAGGCTCTCCAAAGATACGCCGTGTATACTTGTTGACTATTAGTTATATACGACATATACTTGTTGAGTTGTCGTGCATTGAGAAGTCAGCCCCRCCACCTGCGCTGGAGAAGTCTCCTCTCGCGTTGTGCTCTCCCGTGACTTTGCATCCCTACAGGGCCTCCTCCCTGCTCGAAAAGGAGGTGTGGGGAAGTTTTAACGTGAGGTGGCAAGGTGACWGTTTCCTCTAGTGGGCAGCTCCTTCAGCTTATGCCGAGCCTTTGGTTTCCGTGGAAGTGGTAGGRTGTATGGTCAGGGGAGGGAGGCGCAGGGAAAATACGATGCAGCCTGGAGCAGAGCTGCGTGTGGAGTAGGGAAGGGCTGAGGGAGGAGGGCATGAGGTGCAGGAAACGGAGTGAGGCTGAAAAGGGCCGTTGAGTTACTGCGTGCTGCGGGATCCTGCCATAACAATACGCGTGTCTGAGTACCACCCGCACTGAGTGATCTGTATARAGCGATTTCCTGAACGTTTAGTGACCGTTGTTTGGAAATCCTCTTTAGTAGGACTTCGGGAGTACAAAGTTTTACTGCTTAGAAGCCATTGAGAAGCCTAAGAACGATGAATTTCCTAAATTGGACTCTACAGGGGGCTGCTTCAGGTGGGATTCAGTTTTTCATGTTGTCTTCCTTCGCCGTCATTCCCTGTTCTCGCCAACATGTGCATAACTCTGCATATGCCTGTACCCTCCCCACTGACCGTCTGCCATACCACTTCTACGTAAGTAGAAGACCATAACTGTTGTCCTGCAGGAGACAGCGCACAGGACTGAACGTAATTTCCTTTATTGTTGAGTAGTTCCTCTTACACCTTCCTCATAAACYCTTGACAGCTCTGTTGAAGAAATGTGGCTTTTTCCATGACTTAATCATAGCATTTTGGATAATGAATCTACCTGTTTCTTTTTAACACAGTGTTGCTAGAGTGAAGAGTAGTTATAGTTGTACAGTTGCATTATTTCTCTTATCTTTCTTTTCCCACTTATCTCACACACTATTTTTATTTTTTTTTTAGTAAAACTGCCACTTCATGCAGCTCATGCACCTGGAAATAACCTTCACCTCCGTGTTTATTCTCACCTCAAGGTGCAAAGTAACCTTCTGCTATTTTTTGAGGCATCATTAAAGCAGTGTAAGCACTGGCCTTGCTAGCGTGGACTTTATCAAAGAAAACCAGTTATCCCACAGGTTGAGAAAATGACTGCCAGTGAGCAGCAGTACTGTCTTTAAAGCTAGTGCTAGATTTGTCACTTACCTTTGCATGCCTATGGATGACAAGGTAATGCAGGAGTTTCGTGGCTCTGAATATATAATAAGTCATTAGCAGACAAGCGAATGTAAATGCTCTTTCTAAAGTCCATTATGGCTGATGTTCACCAGAACTTTGTGCTCTATTATTCTGTTCCTTTCATGCTTCGTGCCTGCCCTTCCCAATTCCACTCGCTCTGTTTCAGCTTCCTTGATCTTTTTAATTGGACTTTGGCGTCCCATGTGTCGTTAGAGCATATGTCCATTTAGTTCATTTCTGCTGGTATTTTCATATGCTGYGGTCCTCTGGCCTGAATACTTGTCCTTATACTCTAGTAGCCCTAAGGATATTTCATTGACCCTTTCTGCTAGCTTCTCAGATCGTTTTCTCATCTCCTGTGTCGAACGTGAATGTTGAATAGGTTGAACTGATTTTAATCCTGTATTATAACCCAATGTATTTATGCTGTAGACMAGAAAACGTACACATCCGCTTTTAATATATCTGCTTGTAAAAACTGCTTGAAGGGAGAGGGTAAATTGTCAAACTTTCTGTATTGTCAGCTCTTTATAGTCCATCCATTTTTTAAGTTATCTGGGGACACACTTTGATTTTTACATTATGTAGCTCTTAGCACCTCAGGTTTAAATCTAAGTAATGCTTGTTAGACATGCTGTGTTTGAGAAAGGTATAGACTCGGTACCAAACTCACAAACGCACACAGGAACTGAATATTTACCCAAAACTTTATCTGCGTAACATTTGGAGAGAAGAAGCAGCGGATCCACAAGCTGTTTTCTGATGCGTTGTGCAACTGCAGGGTAGTTGGTTATATCTAGCCTCAAACCTCAAATGTCCAGACCTGCGTTTGCTTGTTACGCCGCAGAAATGCTCATTGAACGGGATTGTTGGAGCCTAGCTATCAACTTAAAACTTTTCTTGCATGTTTTTTTCAGAACAAGAAGAAAACTTTGAGTTTATCATCGTCTCTCTCACCGGCCAGACTTGGCACTTTGAAGCTACCACATATGAAGAAAGAGATGCGTGGGTACAAGCCATAGAGAGTCAGATCTTGGCCAGTTTACAGTCATGTGAGAGCAGCAAGAACAAGGTATGGTACACAGAGTAATACTGAAAATAAGTAACGGGTGGATGATCATTAAGATGAAAGCAAAATCAAGAACTCTGAATTTTAAACTTGTACTCCTAGAGACGTGCATGTATTACGCACACGACAGAGCAGCGTTAGAGCTTCATGCATATCTCAGATATTTCAAGACAGCTGATGCTGTAGCCTGTTTTACAGTTTATTTTTTACAGCAATTCAATTGATGGAGCTCCTGGATTATCTGGTTTGCCTTTGGTTTTGCTCTTTAAGATTTTGACTGAAACTTGGGGCTAGGTCATGGACTCTCCCTACTGAGAAGCTGTATAGTGTAGTCACTGCTGCAGATTCAGGTTTGTTTCAGGTTAGAGGTCTGCAGAAGGCCCTCGAGGAAAAGCCTGACTTGGAGAAGAGTGGAGGCAGAGCCAAAACCCAGTGTATTTACTAGTCAGATCTCTAGTTAGATCTACTAAGCTCCTGCATGGCAGCATTTAACTAAATGCTCTGGCTGGCCTAACCATAAATGTGCAGTAGCATTCAGCCATAGGACTCTGCTGTGATGAAGTAATACAAATCACAGAAATCGAAATTAAGCTATTGCTTTTGTGTCTGTTGCTTTACAAAGCATATGCACAATTTTTCTTTTCTTTAATTACGCTGAATTAATTTTTTATGGTTTTCTGCCTTAAGTAGTATAACAGAAAGCAAATCCAGAAACAGTTCTTCAAAGCTTTTTGAGGGAAGATGAACATTGTCTAAGAGGCACAGGCCTTCTACCTTGCAATGCTTTCATATGGTGACAGGAGTAATTTGTTCTCCTTTCCTGTCAAAATAAATAAATAAATGTCTAAAATCTGAGACTTCTTCAGCCATTGCTCATTTTTGGAAGGGCAAGAGAACTTCTGCTTCTCGAAGTCTCTGTGTTTGCAAACACTTCACAACTAGAGAGCAAGGTGTTGAGTGGTAGTGGAGGGAGAGAAGTGAGGAGTAATTATTCAGACCTATAGATCCTTTAACATTATCCACCTAACAGATGTCTTTAATGATTTTATACTGCGAGAAGGAGACTCATATTTTGAAATGAACGCCTGCTTTCATTGCCCTGATCTACCAGAGTGGATCAGACACCAGTAATTATCATCATCATAATATAATTTACTTCCCATTTTGTTTAAAAAAAATTATTTCTTCCCAATATGTATTTCTGAGGCAGAGAAAAATGACTGCTTGTATGGGTTTTTGCCTTTCATGGATTTACACGTTCGACTATGTGTGTTAAGGGAGCACAATAGAGGAAATTTGTATGCTAACACCTATATAAAAATACACCTAATACAAAAGAGGATAAAGARTGGCTGGTAATATTTACTATGCAGTACCCACAGAGAAGATTGGGCTTTGTGCATATTAAATATTCTTTTGAAGGGGAGAATACGTTGATAAGAGTATATGTGTACAGGGAGCTTTTTGGGTTATATATTCAACCCGCTACAATGCCCAGAGAGGTTATTTTTTTTCCTCTACAGTATTACTGAGGTCTCAATTCATGTCAGAAGAATAGCAAAGTGTAGTTAGTTGGACAGGTTTAGTAGGTGTCCTGTTGATAGATCAGGAGGACATATCTCCACATGGCCATACTTAAGACCTGGTCCTCATCCTGCTTAAATCAATTTGTTGCAAAAAGTGCATTATTTGGTACAGCTAACAATCTTCTTTTCAGAAAGCCCACGAGACGGTTTGGTTGGGTAGAGCTGAACTACTTGTACATTGTGACAGTCTCTCCAGGTCCARGTAGAGGAGGTCATTGGCAGGTCATCATGGAGAGAATTTAAATGGGAGCCATCTGATTAAATCTGACCTTTTGATGATAAAAAGGTTTCAGTTGCTTTTGCAAACCATCCCTTAGTCTTCATTAGCAAAAGCATAAACATCAATAAAAGAAATTGATTTTATAAAATCATATTCTTATCTAATTTATCTCAAGAAGTAAACCTACATTGTGACCACTTTACTTGTGAATAGCAGGGTTCATTTTGAAGCTCCCTTTTCCTCTGCACAGTCTCCCCACTCTCCAGACTGGAGACCCCAAAACACTGGGAGCTCCCAGGCAAGGTGGAGAGAGCCCTGGGAGAAATCCTGAGCTGTCAGAAACATGGGAGGAAAGAGGAGTCCCTGCTTGGCAGGCGTGGGCTTGCAGTGCTTGGAGATGCCGCAGGATCACCATTTCCTGAGAGGCAAACCAAGGACTTGKGTTCCTTGATCACGTTCATTCAACCTCGGTCTAAGCTTTGGGTTTTGCCATTCGTTCAGCTGACAGTTGTGCCATCTAACCCTTTTTATTGGGTTCTTATTTGTTGCTTATGCATTTCTTTGAATCTRCGCAGTCCCGCTTGACGAGTCAGAACGAGGCCATGGCCCTTCAGTCCATAAGGAACATCAGAGGCAATTCCCACTGCGTGGACTGTGAAGCACAGAGTAAGTATGGCTGCTTGGCTTCAGAAAATTGACCTCTTCTCCTTCTTGACCAAGACTTCCTCTTGGCCAAGACTTAGGTGAACACCCGCCATGGGCTTTGTCTTTTCCGGTATTACATTCCATACGTTGTTTGAACATTTCTTCTTCATTATGGAGTTTGCTAAATTGGACTTATTTTATGTTAATTCATACTTAATATATGCTGTGTCAGATGCATCCTAATTTTTTCCCCTTGTTGTTTCACATGCCACTTTAAATGTCAGCATTTCTTTACTTTCCTTTGAAGAAAAGCAAAAAGACGTTTGCTGTTTGACATCAGTTACTTCCATTTTCCTCCTGTTTTGCGTGGAGAGGGCATGTGTGCCATGGTAATATTTTCAAAGAGGTAGCGCTTGATCGGTGGKTTTTTTTGTTTGGTTTTTTTAGGGTTACTTGTCAGAAGAAACCAAAGTCATTGCTCATTATATCTGGATACTAGAAAACTGATTTGGGATTTTTTTTTCTCCCTTTTGTGTTTCTTTCCCTTTTTTTTATTTTTTAAAAYATATACTTAGTGYTCAGGAAAGTGTTCTCAAGAATACTTTGAGCTGCGGTTCACCTCACTAACCCCGGCTGAGGTCATTATTCTGGTGCTCTTTTGTTCCAGGGGTTTGCAACAAAGCCACAAAAAGGAAGTACTCTTGCTCCAAAGCGATTAGTTGTAGAAGCAGAAAGATTGAGAACTTGTGCAATTTCATTTATTTGATATTTGAAAGTCAGAACTTTGTGATTTTTACATGTGCTTAAAGTGGAAAAATATTCMTTTATTTTTCTTTGGGTATAATTTTTTTTTTTTAAGACTTGCTGTTCAGGATTTTGACTGCTGGTCTAAGCTATTCTAACATCCCAGTTAACTTAAAAATGAACATTGATTTGGAAGTGCAAGTGCTTTTGCGTGACTAATTTTGCTACCTGTATAGTTAGCAATTTAGCCGATTCAGTCATCCACCAAACAAGCCTATTATCCCCTGCCTCATCCTCAGAAGGCTTGAAGGGAAGGTGGTTAGTACATTAACAGCCATTTAAAATAAAAAAGATTTTTCCATACCATCAAAATGTGCTTCACATACAGACTGATTTTAATTGCTTCTTTTGAAAGCTGTCAGATATTTGTATGCGGCCCATAGGAGATGGATGAAGAACAAAGTCTGTCCCCGGCAGTTCAGCAGGCAGGGATGTGAGCCCTGGCTGGACCAGGCTTTGAGCACCAGGACTGGGRTGCTCTCAGAACAGCTTGTTGGCCTGCTGGAGGGAGATCCCAAAGAGCGATTTTGCACGGACTTTTCACAGACAGAGAGAAATAATAGCAACGTGGATAAATCAAGGTCTTTCCATTCCACTGGCTAGTAATCCAGCAGGTGATAAACAAGGGAAAATGTTGGTTTGGCTGGTATTYTAACATATACAGCCTAACGTGGCTCTAATTTATTCGTGTTCTTTCAAATTGACTTGGTAGTCATTCAGATTTACGCCAAAGCTTTGATACAGTTCAAGTAAAAGGCATATAAGATGCTGTGCTGTATATGAGATGGACGGGGTCTTCAAGTGACCTAGAAGGTATATTTAGCTCATTTGAAGTACTCACTGCTGTCCGTGAGSGGACCGCAAGGGGAGTGTTACTGATTCCTGCTCCGGTCTGTCCGTACAGCTGTGGGTGGCATTTTCCCAGACCCTGCTAAGTGGTCACCCAGGCAGAGTGGGAACGTGGAATCCCTTCACTGCAGACGACTTCCCACACCCACAYATGTCCTTTCGATGTATCCGTGATCCGTTTCAGCTCTACCCAGAGTCTGCACTATCCCCAAGGTCTGTGTTTCTCTCCCCAGTCTTGCTCGTACCTCAGTATTTATGCAGCCAAGCTAGATGTTTAATCAGGAAAATGATTGTGCAARAAAGCAGCACTTTTGTTTTTTCCCCCCTTTCAGCCAGGTTGTTTTTCATCCAGCTTGCTTCATGGGTCAAGCTGGCCACGGGTGCACGGTGCCAGCAGAAGGGACGTGCCAAGAACCTGTTGCTGAGAGAGGGCAGGGTGGGACTGCCCTTTTTGGCAACACTCAGCTCTTGGTTRTGTAGCTTTTTTGGGGAGGGGGGGTGATTTTGGAATCTCAGCTGAAACCTCTCTTAATTGTTTGTATTCTTGGAGATGATTTAAACCTTCTTTGACTCTTCTTGCCATTTGGCCTTCCCAATTTTAAGGCCACCGTCTTCCCTTCTGAAAAATTTGAAATCTTTCCAAAGCGATGTATCTTAAAATGTAAACATGCATATGAGGTGAGCCTCAGCCTGCTGCTTTTTCTGCCAGGCTTTGCTTTATTTTCTTCTCTCCCTTTCTGCCTTGCCTGGGCAAGTCCTTACCCCCGGAGCATTTAGCATCACAAACACCAGCTTACATAGTTTGCATCTTCACAAAGCCAGATGTTTGGGAGCAAAGGAATATGAGATGTTGCTGTCCCTCAGCTCTATTCAAGAGCCATCAATCTTCCACTTCAGAAGTCACATTCTTCCTCTTTCTAGAGCTCTTTGCCTTTTTAGCACTTCATCACAGCACTTTGTTTCACCAGGGAATTTCTGCCTTGTTGTATGTTAATCAGCAGCAGTAGTACCAGCAGCATCTGTGTGCCACCAGCCTTCTGGCCCTTTGGCAGTCTCAGACTAAAGTTTTTAAGTCCTTTTTTTAACGTTCCCATCCCAGAGTAATAGATGAGGCAAAGTGCTCTTTAGGCGCTGGCGTTTTTGCCCAAGAAGATCTCATTTCATGTCTCGGAAGGAGACATGTTGCCTTTTCCCAGAGCATTGGAGTTTTGTCTGGAGAAGGCACTGAAGATGGTCAAATTGCTCAGGCAAACTCAGCTAAATTCCTGCCCCYGAAGGATTTTAGCTCTTCCAGTCTTACTGCTTRAAGAGCAGATGAGAGGAGAAATGTSAGTCACTCTTTCAAGATATCTGGAGAGCGTGGACTATCAGGTCTTTTCTGTTGCAGAAGAAAACAGGGAGGACTGAAAGAGGGAGAGTCTCATCATGAGTTTTCCAGTCCAGGAGTCTAATAATTTTCTGTGGTGTATTTTGTATTTGAGAGCCAAACACTGAAGTAATAATCTGTGTGGCCCTGGGAAGCCTATCAGACCCATCACAAGATTCAATTTTATATTCAGAATAGAAAAAAAAAAAAMCAACTTCTAAATAATAGAAAAGATGTAAACTTTTCTCTTTTGCTGCAATTCTTTGCAAGATGCCCTCGCCCCCTGCTTCTCCTTCTTGCCCGGGCTCTTCTGCTCCTCCCTGCTCCTCTTCTGCTCAGCCCAGCACTATCGTGCACATGCTGAACTCATCAGGATTTAGCATGGCAAAGCAACCTTTCATGAGCAACCTSATGTCCAAAGGGATGAAGGAGATGGTGGGGAGGGGTTCTCCTCCTAAAAGAGCTGTTCCAAGAGCTTTCACCTTCAAATGATCAATCTGATTGAGGTGCAAGTCAAAGTGGGGAGGAGGTTTTTAGAGAAGGAGAGAACGAAACACCTTTAAGAATATGGGCAGCTGAAAATTGTAATCTGGGAATATTCAGTGACGGTTAAAAGGTCATACTTTGACAAATTTTGAGTAAAACAAAGAGAGGAAACTAGCTTTATAGCACCTATAGCTGCATTGAATGGGCTTTTTCCTTCTTTTACCGTCAAATTTGGATGTATGCATCCTGGAGAAAAGCCTGCCATGTGCTTGTAAGTATTCTGAGCATCCTCCAATTCAGAATTACTCTTAGCATCAGAAGGAAAAGTGAGCTGATTTTTGATCATCTGAAAAAAAAAAAAAGGAAAGAAACAGCTTGAATAGTCATGGCCTACTAACCACGTGTGGTTCTTTTCAGTATAAATCAGCAGTAACAAATTTCAAGCATGAGATTTAAAAAGTGCTCAATTACATATGGGAAGAGGAAGATGCAGATAGGAATAGTGAACTGAAAACAGGGACATCCCTGAGCGTGTAGTTTACAACAGCTTGCCTTTATTATCGGTGGGTAGTGACTTCTGTCATCCAGCATACCTCCTTTTGAGAACAATTTTTCATGTGCGTACACTGAAACAGATGTCATAAGTGACGTCATGTCAGTTTTTTCCCAGAATCCATCGAACGATGCCACTTGTCCAGGCTCCTCATTAGAGCCCTGTCTTGCTCCGCATTTCCCAGTTGTAACCAAGACCAGCGAGTCTGGTTTTTCACTGGATGCCTATGATAAGTTCAACACTTGCCTTTCCTAGTTTGCCACCTTCAAACTCAGCTGTGCATTGTCAGATTGAAATTTAAAATACTATCGTGATAAAATGTCATGTAACATCTTGGTTATCGCTTTGGTGGACTACTTCAGTCGTACCAGCACTGTCAGTTGGAAGTAGGTGAATATTTAAAAAATTTATTTGGTAAAAGATACACTAGATGTGCTTCAAGTACACAGAGGTATTTGGGAGGCAGGTCAGGTCCTTAACATCAGTTCTGTTAGAATAATTAGAAAAATATTAATCGGTATTTTTTCTCTTGCTTCATTCTGAGTTTCGTGCTCCTTTGAGCTCATTGCACTTTTTATTTTTGCGAAGATAACCCTGGCCTTTGCAGGTCAGGGGCAGAGATTTCATGCCAAGGTACAGTTTGCAAATTTTAAATTATTATCTGCTCTGTTTAAGCTTTTAYCAACAAATCGGTATTTGGGGATTTTTAGTGTGTTTCAAATATACTGCTGGTTCCCCCACTGGCAAGACACCGAAAGTAACTGSTGGAGGTGACCTGAAGAAACATGCAGGAAAGGCGTTTGTCATGGTTGTCTTACCAACAAGCACTTGGAAAGCACGGAAGGAGTTTCGTCTCACCTTATTTTTTTGAGATCTGAAATGCTGTATACTCCTAGTATAAGACTTGGTATGGACAGGAACTTTTTAAACAAAAGATCTGTTTATCTGCTCAAGTGAAATAAGATGGGGGATTTTGCTTGTTGGGGACATTTTTTGATTTCTAAGGACTGACTGAAAAATGTCAATCAATGCCTTCAGTGAAGTGTGGGACTTTGCAATTAAAATTATCTGCTTTCCTTTCATATTTTTTGTCCAAATGTGACATGGCAAAGAACTCGAAACGTTTTGTTTCCACATATTTTAGCTGCCAAAAAAAACTTTTCGACTTTGRGTTACATAAAGTAGAAATGAGTCTTTGGATGAAATTTCCCTGAATGGAAGGAGGCACTGGAAATTCATTTTCCGTCCGCTCTAAATTTTATTTAGATTTGAATAAAAATTGCCTGCCTTCTCAATTAATCACCATTTTCCTGCTTGGCATTCGTGGTAGCCTACTAGTTCTTTGGGAGGGCCAGGGTAAGGCAAGAAGAAAAGATCTGACAGCAGGGGGGAGAAAAAAAAAAACACCAAAAATTCCTCCCATAMGTCTTTCATTGCATTTGTTAAAATGAATGTTTGTTGGAGAGAGGGAGATTCATACAAATCTAGATTTAAATAACACAGGACAGTGACAAAAAAGTGAACCATCTTGGGAAACGACTTTGAATTTCCCGGCTTTTGTCAGGTTTGTCACAGCCTTATCGTTTGCGGGGTTATTTTTATGAGCGTGGGTGGGTGGGTGGAATCCTTCTGGCTCGTACACTAAAACTGGAACTGTTCAAAGTGTCACATTTTCATCTTAGTATTTATCTCCCTGATCTTAGAGATGAAAACATACCCCATAGTGTGTTAGATGTAAAAGCCATATGTAGGTGATGATATAGATGGTTATTAAGGGAGTTGATATAGTCAGCAACAGAGACATTGTATCTAGTCACTCTATTATTTTTTTCCTCCTTTTTCCCTTGTAATTGGCTACGAGTGGCTCTAGATTCCCAAGGAGGGGCTTTCTCCGCTACTTCATCATCAGCTGCCTGCCACTGCATTTGTATTTTCTTTGTTTCTTCTTTTCTCTAATTCATATTTTTCTTTCAACTGAAAGTGGAATGATACCTCTTTTGAGACCCCTCTCCCTCCACAACATTTTTTACTCCTTGGGAGTTTCTCAGAAGGGTTAGTGTCTCCTCCACAGGGCAAAATTGACCCTTCTGGAAGACCTTCCAACTGTGCTTTTGGACAGGACATCTGCATTTTTTTCCCCCGGAGACAAAATCTTTATCCACAAACACTAACTAGAAAGTTTTGTTAGGTGTTTCGTTGTATTAACTGCTTGTGTCTCTTTTCCCGTAGACCCCGACTGGGCCAGCTTGAATCTGGGAGCCCTCATATGTATCGAATGCTCAGGTATACACCGAAACCTTGGCACGCACCTCTCCCGGGTCCGCTCTCTCGACCTGGATGACTGGCCCATAGAGCTCATCAAGGTGATGTCTTCTATCGGGAACGAGCTGGCAAACAGCGTCTGGGAGGAGAGCAGCCAAGGCCATATGAAACCTTCGTCAGACTCCACAAGGTAGGCTTTCCTACTCCGTCTCGCCGTGGCACGCAGCGGGCAGGTAGTATGTGATACTGCACGTGGCCGAGGCTGTAAGCTGTGAGCATATAAATCCTCATTTTGGCATTGCGGTCAGAGGTGGTAGGGCGTTACAACGTTTTACAACATGGACTTTTAAAATTCTCCCTTGAAGTAAGCCTTGTAAAAATCATTACGTATATATATATCTTCGCTGCGTGCCCAGGAAGAACGTGTGTCAAAGGGGGGGTGTCAAAAGTTGAGTGACCCCGTTACCTTTTCACTCTTGTGAAGGTTTCCTCAGCAGCTCTGTAATTTTTTTGTTCAATTGACTGACCGACAAAACAGCGGGAGATTGAAACCCTCCCGCCTGGTTGTTCCTCAATCTAAATTATACTGTAATGCCTGCCTTTGTTTCGGTCAACCACAAAGTTCCTGGCTCTTGGACTATCAGTTTGTGATTAATAATCTGCCTTCAGTAGTTAAGCTCACCTAGGAATTTGCACCTGGCCGTCAGGTCTTTGGGTTCTCATCACAGATGTTGAAAGTCCTGCTCACTGTGGACTTGCTTATTTTTTTATGTGATATATGTGAAGGSGTAAGTTGATGGGGGAGTGTGAGTTTCCTGTGAGAACAGTATTTTACCTACCAGTCATAGCTCAGCACAGCGAAAATCTTCTTTCTGCGATGCGTTGTCTGACCAAAAGCTAAAGGTTTTTCTATGCTTAATTTATCTGATTGGTGTCAAAGGAGGAAAATGTTCTGAAAATACAAAATATAAGTGCTAATAGTTACAACTAAGGTATTGGCTTGGGGGAAGCAGAGTGACCTCTGGCAGACTGCRTTTCAGCAGGAGCATCCAGGCAGGAGAAAGACCTTCTGGACTACCTTGCACAGCTGGGCCGATCTTTGAAGTTGTCCTCAGAAGTGCGTTATAATTGTCTTAGGGCGAGCTCCAGGGGGGTGGCCTGCATCCGAGCACTAGACGGTCCCCAGGTAGCAAACGGCACGATGGAGGTTTAGCTCTCAGTGTTTGCCTCCTGCATATGAGAGAAATCAGGGAGGATTATATTCTGATTTTGATTATGTATATTTCTGGATCCTGCTTTTTCCAGTACTGGATCAAGTGAAATTATAACCTGGGAGCATATACCTGGGCCACCTCGTACGGTGTAGGAGTAGGGTTGTACTGTTGCCTGTAATAAAGTTAACTGTTTCTTATTGCATTATTTCGTTAGCACTGAAAAATGAATTTGTGGTGCCACCTTTGGTTCATCTTCGAGAATGAAGCCAGTACATTAATCAGGCTACTTAGATGAATGACTATGCGTATAAAAATGTTGAGGGAGACCTACACAGAGACTTTGTTCACACATAAACTGTATGTCTGCTGTATGTGTGTGTGTTATTAGACAACTAATATAATTATTTCAGCAGGTAGGTTGAAATCAATTTATTGCTGCCTTTCAGTCATTAGTATTGCTTTAATCCAGAGATCTTATGTTGTTGCAACTAACAGATATATGTTGCTCCGTACTACTGAGGTGAGCTGGAGAGATACCTCAGTTCTAAATACTTTTAAAAGGAAAAGGCATACACTCAATTGGATTTTTATTTTTAAAAAAATATTATTTTAGTATACATATAATAAAGATGTTATCATGAAAAATCTAAAATACACGTAACTGATGAAAAGAGAGCCATCCATTTGAATTAAATTATTCAGATTTTTACGTTTGGAAGTAAGTTTTACTTACAGAAAATTAACTTTGTTCTCTGTGTATTTCATGCGCAGAGCTTATTTTAATTTTTCTTTGTTTCTGTACATCTTCGTGTTTACATTCAGCTGTTTATATTTGTCAGTGACATAATTGCACTTTTTTCATGGACTCTTAATATTTTGAATAAAAGGTATAAAGATTAATTTTATAAATATGCATTTCCATCTGTGTGTCCAAGTGCACACTTACATGATGGAAGAGCTGTTAGAAAAAACAGAATTAAGATTATGTGAAAATTTTCCCACAAAACAATTGTAATGTTGCTTTGCTACTCCCATTTTTCCTGCTGTTTGCAGCAGGGGCTGAAGTGATATTTTTCACATAAATATCTGAAAGGTCTGCTTTTTGAAAGTGTGTGCCTCCTTTTGTACTGTACTTTGGTCTCTACTAGCATCATAATCCTTCTGTCCAAGTTGTGGCAAGAAAATAAGTTCAAGTTCTTTAGATGTAAGTTATGCATTCCATTTTCTTGCTGCTGTTTGCAGTTTTGCGTGAGGAATCCTACCTGAAGCAGCTACAATGGACCTGAAGTGGGGTTAAACAAACCCCCCTTGTTTTGTTGTTGAGGGACTGAAGGGGGAAGAGGCAACTGAAGTTGAGGCACTGGGGGAAGAGGCGAGAAAGTAAGCAAGTAGAAAGATGAGCGGGGAGCTGAGATTTGGAGTTCTGGTGAAGGAGGGATGGAGGGAGTCCAAGGATATTTGGGGATCAGGGAAGAAAGAATCATTCAGCAAAACTTCTGAAGGGGAAGAGAGCTGATAGCTAGTGTTGGGAGGCTGTTCCTGCCCACCCTGGTGTCTCTGGGATCAGCTGGAGTCTGAGAGCCGCTATATGCAGGGGTTCACGCACTCAACGTGCTCCTGCTTTAATGAGTTTTCTTCTCACCAAAACCCCATCAGATGGGAGAGGGAAGTACTCCCATGTGTTCCTCYAAGTTTCTCCTGAACTTGCTCGTATCCCCATTCCCTTGTGCAGCCCCACTTACTACATGTCCCGCATAGGGCTCCCATTTTCAGTCCCACTACGTAAACTCATTAATCCGCCCTCCATGGCTGTCCGCATGTTTGCTCAGACCTTCAGGCTGTGCCTGCAAGCAAAGTGTTGGAAACACGAGAACGGAAGATTTCTTAACCGTTCCCTCAACTGATTCAAAGGCTTAGCACAAAGCATCAGTAAAAGACCTTAGACAAATACAATCTTCTCAGGTGTTTCTTTATGATAGGCATGTCTYTTAACTCTGCTGTCTCCACTCTGCCCCCTCCCAAAGCACCAAAAGCTGTCAGCACAATGATGGACCCTCTGTTAATGGACATTTATAGAGGAGATCAGRCATACATGGGTTTCACTATTTCATGTTGTGTCTTTCTATTGGAGATGAAGCCATCAGTAGAAACCCACAGGCTTTCTAGGGGCAAAAAAAGGGTTATTGRCTGCTCCACAAATACTGAATCTATTGGGCTGAGAGGTTCGAGGAGTGTTCACATGCTGGACTAAAAGGAACCTGGAAGAATTGATATGGCTTCAGAAGCAGCCCCTTCAGCTTGGGGGAGGTCAGCACTGATCACTGAAGCATTGCAGTGGCATCCCACGCGTTTCTGTTGAGTAGAGAGGAGGGTGGAGAGACCCAGGGAGAGCAGTGTTTTGCAGGAGGGATTGCCAAATGGCTACTGTAGGCTATGGCATAATTGAAGAGTCTTACTCAGGAAAATGTCACCAATATTTATAAAAATAGAGATRTGCCAGGCTTTGAGTACAGCTTGCATTTTTAATTTTGTACACTCAAAAATAAGTTAAATATTATCAAACTCAAACCASATCAAACATACCATACCATTGTCCTTTCCTAGCCCACTCAAATTCACTTAAAACTCTTTCTCYGAGAAAGTCATGGTGAAAGATAAACCTAAAAATGTATTTTGAAGGTCAGAAAAGCTCTGAGATCGGAGGGTGTGAACTCAAAGCCTGAGAGTTTTGTAGCAAAAGGCATTACTCTTGCTTTCATCGAGGATATATTGCCCAGGTCCTCTAATGTTAACACGTGCCAGGTCTCATAACGTCTGAGAGGCAGCTTATAAAATAAGCAGATCTCTAGGTCATTGGGTGCCTCTGGATCAAAAGCAACACCTTGGATGGCCTCTAGCATTAAACTGGAAGGMGACGCAGGTAATGGGAGCGCAGGTGCAATGGGATCCCCAAGGAAGCGGCGTAGAGTAAAGCAGTAGCATGAGGCAAAGTTCAGGCTAAGGTGTTGGCGTGATTATGGGGAGGAAAGAGGAATAAACACGAGCTCCCGGTGAGCACGAAAAGTTGGCGAAGCGGCAGAAAACCCAAGYGCGGGCGAATACGTGCATGTGGAAGGGAAAGGGGACCAGCTGGCCTCTGAGCGGTGGTGACGGTGGGTCCCTGATTAGGTCAGCTTTGGTTTGGAAGGCTGATAATTGGTTCCAGCAATTACCAGCAGCCCTGAGAACCGCCGCTCAAACTTCGGGAGCCCTGTGACAAATTGAAGCTGACTGCTGGTGAAGGAGTATCGACTTCCCATTTCTAAACAGGGGGATCATTAGTCAAGAAAAGCATCTTTTAATTACTCGCAGGAAGGGGAAAAAAAAAAGGAGGAAAAAAGGAAAAAGATCTTTCAGTATGGATCCTGCAACAACTGCCATTTTTTTTCCAAGTGTATTCAATATTAAATTTATTGTCTTGGAGGGGAGGGTGTGAGCAGGGAGAGTTTGCCTGCGGTCCCTCCTTCGGTAATGCGGGTTTAATTTGGAGTGAGAAGTCAAATTAGAGTAAATCAATGTTGCGACAATTAACTGGGTCTGGGGATGAGATCAGGATTTTCCCCTCTAATTGCTATTGATAGTATTTAAGCACACTCTTAAAACATTGATTTGGAGTGGTGTGACATGGGAGTAGCTCAGYGGGGCAGGGGCAGAACCGCTCCATGGAGGAATGTCGGAGATGCGGTGAAGCCAGCCTGGGGAGTCTGCGCCATGTTTCRCCTGGGCCTTTTGCACTGGTATGTAGATCTCCTACCAGACCTTTAGCTTTCTTCTGGACACACCTCACATGCTTTCCTTTCTCCATGTTCTTGCCCACGCGGCTTCTGGTTTTTAGACTTGCCACCAYTGGCTTCCTAAGATGTTGTTGGCCTTTTCCAAATGAGATGAGCTGCCACCATCCCTCTGCCTGCTCCAGGAGGTGATTATCTACTCCCTGGCCCTCACCCTCTTTCTCTGAGTTCCCACCTTGGTCTTGTTGGGAGTGCTGGGACATGCCAGCAATGAGGCCACCACCACCAGCTGGAAGCTGCTGGCCAAGAGGGAGGGCAGTGTGATATCCAGGCACCAYCCCAGCCATGCTTTTTGTTCTCCTGCTCAAGCGATGCTGAATATTTGTATTAGCTATGGGCAAACCTTAAAGTTGAAGGGCTCCACCATTTCGGCGTCTTTTTGAGAATATTCCTAAATAGAAAGAACCTCCATCCCCATTAAAATGTATTTTTAAGGTGAGGGATGAGCGGTTAGTAGAAGCTCAGGCATAGTTTTAAGCTCTGCCGAGGCAGCCTGAAGCAGCAGCTCTTTAAATGGAGCTTGGAGCATCTGCTGCAATTCTGCTCAGGTAGTCTTGTTTGCGTAGCAGTCACCCTGTTTATTCTGGTTACCAAAGGTTTTAAGAAAATAGAGAGGTTCTTAACGCTGTCTGAGAAGTCTGGAGTTGGGAGCCGGCAGTGTCGGGAATTGACTTTCACCTTAAGACTTAAGATCCAGTTTGATCCCTCGCTCACTAATGAACTGAATTTAATGGTGTCAGAAAAAACATTATGCAGCTCGACTATATTTAGCAGGCTTTTACAATCCTAAGCTGAAGCCCGACTTRCCGTTTCAAGGCTTGCGTCCGCTATGCTGAGCGTGCACTGGTTTCTGGGGGATAACTGGGGAGCGACTTCTATGAAAAATATCGAACCATGCCTTCTTTTTTTTGTAAAAATAATTATTCCTTCGTTATAGGCAGTACAGATAAAGGGCAAGCCCAAGGAAACTGAGTAGTTAAGATCCCGATATCGTATCCTGTATCTTGTAAGGATGCTCCACTTCMTCTCTCTCTCGTTTCTTGTTCCTTTTGGCCATCAGATTGCTGTTATAGTCCTGTTGGTCTCCGATTCCTGGCATAAGGCCGCAGCGTTACAAATGGGGCCTGGGGGAACATCAGTACCTCTCTATCCGCAATTGTCAGGTCTGGTTTCTTAGCGGTTCTTGGCCTGATGAGGTCAGTGTTTTGTGCCTTTTGAATGCTCTTCCATGCTTGACACCTTTCCCATTTTCAGAGGTGGGGGAAGGGTGTTTTTAAAAAAAAAAAAAAAAAAAAAAAAAAGAAAAGATTTTATTGTGAAGGGCTGACCAGAACCCATCTGCAGTTGGGTGGCATCTGCTCCCCACATGTCACTTCCCTCATTAACAAGCAATTGAATTAATTAAATGCTACTCAGAACACGCATAACAAGCTACCGGCAGTGTCCAAATTAGCACTGATAATCAAGGATGATTTCCTTTATTATCCTGCTAAGTGGTGTGCAGGCTCTGATCTCCCTGTCTGCCCTCATCTATTTACATACCCCCAGCTTCTGCCTTTAGAAGCTGAGGTTATCTTACCTAGTTAATTTGCCACGATCACCAAGCATGGCGGATTGATATTCCTGCCTCTGCTGAAGCAAACCCCCCCCTTTCTCCCCCTTTCCTTCCTCCCCAAGCCTGGTCCTTTGTATCTCAAGCTCACTGATAAATTAAAAGCCACCCCTGTGGTCTCTCAAGTGAGTAATAGAGGCAGAAATTTCATTTTGCAACTGGCTGATTTAATGATCCAAAGGGTAATTAATGGCCTGATTATCTTAATGTTAAATATGTCCGGCAGCAATTACTGTGACCTCCCGCTTGTCAAGGTCCAGGCTATGCTCTTCTTTCAATTAAGTTCTCTGGGGCTTAATGGTATGAATAAACTCCTCTGATTCTATCATTCCGGACTCTGAGATTTAAGCGAGCTAGGGGCTCGTTTGGAGTTTTAATCAGCCCGTCTTCTACTTGAGCGATCAGAGTTAACAATTATAACAAGGACAGTTTAACTTTCTTTCTCCCCCCCCACACTTCTTTATATTTTTATTTTATTATTTTTTTTTAAGCGCTCGGAGGGAATTTTGTTGGCTGCAGCGGCAGCTTTGCTAAGCTAGTCTCTCCCTATATAAATTATCATGTGAATGCCGCTGTTTTTCCATTTGACAGGCTTAATTAATTGGCAGGAGCGCCCGAAAATGACAGTGCCACTAATTGCAACTCCAAGTCCATTTCTGTCATTGCGGCACGCTTGTCAGCGGGCATGCCCCGCTCCTCGCCGCGGCCGGAGTTTGTTGACGTTTTCCATTTCGGTTTTCACATCTCGTCGGGGAACGTGATGGGATGTGATAGCCCAAGATGTGCCTTTGGGTTTTCCAGGCATGCAGTTTGTGTGCAAGAATGACATTTACTGCCAATAAAGTTTAGACAGCTGGGCTTCTGCCGGCCCAACAGCTGCTAGGGGACTTAAGATTTGACTTCAGATATTTCAGCAAGTCCTATGAACAGGGGAGACTTTGGGAAGGAATTCATTAAAAGGAGAAAAAAAAAAAAGAAAAAAAAAACACCAACAAACCCTGAGAGTCATAACTCACTCCTGGTCTTTCTGGTGGCTGAACTACACTGCACAGCACATCTCCCAGTGAGCTGGAGTTATATTAGCTCTGTTTTGGACAGCAGACATTTCATAAAGATAATGAGGAAAATGTATAAATTATTAGTTACAACAGTATTGCTTTTTCAAATGCACGCATAAATAAAAAGACTGATTCATCGCTGCCAGTAAACTAAAACCTTTCCCCATATGACTGTAGAAATGAACTGATTCTGACATGCTAGATTGCGTGCGTTCAGATTAGAGTAATTGTAATTGTTTTAAAATTAAATCTAAAAAAAAATAAAATTTGTCACTTACCAGTAGCTTCCAGGAAATGCATCTAACAAGAATAACTGAGGCAAATGAAATGTCAGCTTGGGTGGCAGCTG
This sequence comes from Oceanodroma leucorhoa, assembly GCA_030449065.1. Classification (NCBI taxonomy): domain Eukaryota; kingdom Metazoa; phylum Chordata; class Aves; order Procellariiformes; genus Oceanodroma; species Oceanodroma leucorhoa. Next base: position 882,083 of record JASVER010000199.1, on the reverse strand, counting down.
GTGGGATTTCACCGTTTGGAGGCCTCAGAAGCTCAGATGCAATACCCCRAAGATGAAGGTTAGTAGTAGTACGACATATTTTATTGTCCTTGGAGCTGCTTGGCAGACCCTGTCATCCAGGAGCTGATCCGGTAAAACACAGGTGCCTGTATAGCAGCGTGGGAGATGGCCTGGATGATTAAAAATAAAAACAAAACAACAACAATAAAAAAACCCTGGACCCCGGTTGTCCGAGTTAATGAGCGCTTTAGATAAAATGCTCCCTGGTTCAGTTGCGTGTTTCTTATGTGCAAATCTGTCTTTGATAAAAACTCAAACACTTTGTAAACAGAAGCCTAGTTTGCAATTATTATTGTAATCGTTATTCTCCTCATTGCCTGTGAAAGAGAAACCTGCAAAGGAAGTATTTCTGTCTCCTTCTGCAGTGCATTAGAGCATTTGTTAAAAAGCAGAGGTGTAAAAATCACAATACTATTCTTTTTTTTTAATCTGAATAGCGTAAGTACCACTTTATTAAATTCTCTGAATATTTAGATTGTATGTGTRTGTGGACCTGGCACACTGCTCTCTGCATTCATACCTCGCTTGGAACGTATACATGCTCTATGGGTGCTGTGATGTAGTATGTTATGGCCCCATATGGCCTATGGTCAGCTGAGATTTCCAATTACACTGGGTTTATACTATGTCCTTTTCATCTTGCTTACCAACTACCTTCTGGACAGTTTGCTCAAGTATTGCTGGTGTGGTCTAGAGTTTTTGGGGAGAAGAGACGAAGAAATCCTCGTTGCTTTTGTCTTTTTCTCGTTTTCTCTGATGTCTCTCATTGTGTTAGACTATCCATAGATCCATTTGTGTTCATCCTTTGAAAAATGTTTTTGAAGAGGACAGGGGAGAGCAATGTGTTTCGGCCTTGTTTCGATACCTGCTAGCTAAGGTACCTCCTAGCTAAGACACTAAGATCCTTCCTCAAACCCAGATTTTATGGGTATGGTGACAATACAAAAATGAAGGTCAGAGTAGTGGGCCAGAGGCAATGGTCAATCTTTGAATACTGAACTAAAGATAAAAAGAAGGGGCCTTGAAASAGAAGACAAGTAGCTTTGCTTTCATACAACAGAGGAAGAGGAAGGCAACAGTCCCTATTTTAGCAGCTTTTTGCCATTTTCTTACAAGTCCAGTGACATTTGGTGGGTTTCTTCTGTAACMTGTCATCCCCAGGAATTGTGGAAAACATTCACCCCTTGTTTTTGAAGGTAGTTTTCAGTGTTGATGAAAAAATTAGAAACCCACTCTGAATACACCCRAAAGACTTGAAGAAAGATGTCCTTGAGTGTATTAAGCTTACAAAAAAGAGCTGTTTGAGGACGTCCTGCCTCTTGAGGTTTCTGCAGTAGGACAGGTGACAGAGACTGAAATGTTTTACCTTGGAGGTACAGTCAACCCAAGGTACCTTTATTCTGCTGAGATTCTCAACAATTTTTGGTTCTATTTTTGTGTGTATTTGGCTACCACACTGAAAAGCACCAAGTTAAGCTGAAAATCCCTAAAAAAAGAAGCTGATGAGCTGTTACACTTTGGGAAATCTAGGATTCGAGTTCAGGACCCAAGCAAGGAGGATTTCTTTCTATTGTATGAACAGTGATGAGTGAGACAGTGGGRAGATATATTACAAAAACAGTATTCATAAGTCAATAATCAGCTGTCAGAGAAGTGATTTTTTTGTTTGTTTGTTTGCTRGAATAAGAACRAGTCTGTTGGTTGAATGCTTGTTCTARAAGTCTCAAAACAGCGTAGGATCTTGGCTTCAAACTTAATTTTCGGTTTAGATGTGGACTGATTATTTCTTATTTTGTATTAGTTCTCTCCCAAACACCTAGCAGAGCTAGAGAGCATCTCARATTTGAAGACCAAAGTGTCTTCACTGTGACTTCACATCTGCTTGGCCATGAGCTCCTTGAAAAGGTCAACACAGAACTTACCAATAGAGAGATAACCATCGCAGTGTTTATTAGAAACTACTTGGGCCAATCTTTAACTGTGRCACTACAACAGAGAAATGGAAGAACTAATTAGAACAGAGAGATTAATTTCGAATGAGAAAAAATTGGATATTGTCTTTATAAATTGAGGGGAAATATGGCTTACATCAAGCTAATGGCCAAAGGCAAGTACCACTCAAAATGAGTCAGATGCCAGCCGCTGTGGGTTAGTCGTTCCCCAGATACATTTTTATAAGCATTGAGAAAGAAAGTAGAAATGAGACTCAATCACATGCCACAGCAAATTCAGCCATAAACAAAAGAYGGACAACGGTACCTATATGACAATATTTCCCATCTCTTGGTGACTGTAGCCTCCCATCCATCTAACTGCAGCCCAAAATCATTGCAGACTTGCAAAGGGACAGCTCCATAGGCAAATGCYGTATTTCAGTCCAGAACCCAGACCAGGATGATGGTTAACGCTTTTGCAGAAGCGTGAAGACAACCAAGTCAGTTTTCTCTAGGGTCTTCAAGAGATCTGGAAGCCTTTGGGTAGTGTGGTTTATGTGCTGAAAGAGACCACCCATTTTTCCCTCCCTCCACCGAGAACCGCAGGTTTCTGTCCTTTCCCCCACAGTCATGCAAGCGTGAGTCCGGTTGGCTCATGGATCCCATCAAAATCTATAGTTTTGGTGCATTAGGTTTCTTYTGGTGGGACAAAGCGGTCCCTTCCACCCTGCAGGCTGTGTGAGCACTGCGTCGGTGTAAAGGAGGCAGGTGGAGGCGGCTCAGCCCTTCCGGCTGATCAGGGCAGGTTAGGCGTAAGGTGAAACAGCACACTGCTGCTGCTCATTTGGATCAAAGCGGATAGTTTTTGAAATAGGTAACAGGTAGACTCTGGAGTACATTTTCTCCTGATATATTTAAAAAAAAAAAAAAAAAAAAAAACAAAAAAAAACAAACATAAAAATTGCTACCTTTCCAAGCTTAGAATTGGCTGCACGGACTGGAGATTGAAACCGCGCTGATTGTGAGATGTTAGTTATGGTGCTTGTTTTAGCTGTCTAAGATTAAATACCTGAATTAGGAGTACAGTGTAGTGCAGCTCTGCTGTCTGAAGTCTGAGATGGGGCAAGTGTAGTGTAGAGGAGCATTAAAAAAAAACACACACCACCACCAGAAACGTGATTAAGCTCATGTGCTCCTTGTTTTCAGGAGTTAGCATCTATCAAATCGGGTGGGTTTTTACTGGGAGGGCAACAGATACTTCTGTGACTCCAGGAGCAACTCCTTGTTCAAAAACAAATTATTGAACTTTGCAACGGAACATTTCCAGGGGAGTACATTTACATTAGTTAGGCTTACTTGAACCCATTTTTTTATCATTTACACTGAAATGATAGCAGTTCCACACTGCTCAATGTATGTGTGTATGCACATATCTGCCACTTCACAACACCTGAGGAATGAATGTGGAGAGTTTCATCTTAAATATGGCAAGCTAAAAGCAACTGAAAAATGAAATTTACTGTATAAAGCACTGGGCAGCGTTACCAAAGCGATCTTTGCCCTCACGGTCTTTAATAGTAGCTATTTTATCAGTTATTTCCAAAAGGAAAAGCAGTTAACACTTGTGTTGCTATCGAAATTCAAGCCTTTGTGAGGCTGGAACTTGTAATAATAAAAAGGCAAAAAAAAAAGCAATTGAGGGAAAAAATGCCAAATGCCAAGCATCAGCTATTACGAGGTCCCTCGGGTCAGATCCAAAGGCTCATCTCTGAGATGCATTCAACTTCGGAAAGTTCTGTAAGTCGAGTGCTTGCTGCTGCTGAGGAACTCAGCAGARCTGCTTAGCTGGGAAGGAAAATATCCAGCATATTAAAAAAATACATATTTTGTTAGAAAGAGAGCTTATGTAAAACATTTTATTTTTATTTGAAGCTTTTCTGTGTACTTAGTGTTTAACCTGTTCTTTTCGTTTCTCCTGCCCTAAGGTCACAGCTGTCTCTCTRTAAGTCAGGTCTCATCAAACATAAAGTTGTTTAAACATATAATTCAAGTTGGTTGATACACGTGGCATAGCAGCAGTTACTCTAAAGCCAGTTTATTCCTGGTTTGTGCTGCTGAAGCTTTAATATAGAAATTATTTTTGAAGTTTCTATAGGTGTTTTCTGCTGTTATAAACCGATTGTGGTTAAATATGAGGACAGGCTGTCGTTGGTTAGGCTGAGAGCCTGGGAAGSTGGTCCTCACGTTACCTTTTTCTGGGCTTAAGACGGGATGTTATCGGGATGGGATAGATGGGATGTCACCAGAAGGTTGTGTTGCATGGGCAGCAAGCTTTCAGTAGTGCTCACCAGTGATGGTGGTAGTTATGTTCCTTCATCCTCCCGCATTGTTTTTGACCATTTCAGCTCTTTGGAGGTTGKTTGGATGGCAGATCGCTTGCTTTGAGCTTGTGGTACAGCGGAGAAGAGAGCATGCCTAAAACCAGCAGTGGCGATGCTGAACAGTACTGTAAAAAAAGGCAGTGCCTTGCCGTGCTACTGGTGGCTTTGCTGGCCGGTGACACTAGGCACAGAAGCAGCAGCATGCCTTTGCTTTGGTCGTGGCTACAGAACCTGCAGGGCTCCATAACGGTAACTGTGACCAACTTTCTCTCTTTTGTGATTTTTTTCCTTTTTTTTCCTTTGTTTAAGACTGAGCTTTGTTTCTGGCTCTGCAGGAAGCTGGTAGCCTATGGCAAGGGACTGGGGAGATAAGACTTCAGTAAGATAACTAAATGAAAAGGGCAGCAGTGAAAAGATGGTGCTGGCTTTTGACTGGACTGAAACTTGATACACACATCAGCCCAAATGCGGTTTCCCCACGGCTCTCAAATATTCTCCGTTTGTCAGGGGCGATGCGCTTACTGCTGGATTTTCAGATGTGCGGGTGCTGGTGGGGGAGCCAGCAGCGAACCCCTGAAAGAGAAGAGTGACCGGAAGAAATAAGACCACCATCACTCCAGCTTTAAAGTAATTAAATAGCAGGCTAAAATGTGTTCGAGGTGAACACAGGTGACGAATGGGAGCCTTTAGAGGGTAGGAATTAGAGTGAAATGAAATGCCTTACTGTGCCTATTAACTAGATTGTGCAGACAGTGCAAAGTCCTGTCGCTGAAGCATTTTTTGTGCGAGTCTGCAGAGACGTGCGGTAGTGAGAAGAAGCCATCTCTTAATAATTGGTAAGCCTCAAAAGGTACGGATGGGATATGCTTCAAAAAGTCTTCATGCCGAACAGATGATTATGTCATGGCCTAGAAATCTCCCAGCTAACTTTTCTTTTTCCCCAAAAGATTTAAATTTCCTGGTTTCATCCAGGTCAGAATTTCTAGGTGATGTTTTTGTTGTATTTTCACTTCTCTACAGCACCRGCCAGATTTGGAAACCCGAGGTGCACACACAATTAAATCACAACCTCMGTTAACACTTTTAAGACTCCTCTGCAAGTGGAAAGAGCAGAATTGTGTCACTGTGTACTAAAACTGAAGGACATCTTCAGCCTCCAACTTGAGATAATATCCAGARGTTGACTTTTTTCCTTTCTCATCTCAAGAAGTAAAAATTTGCACCTTCTAATCCTTTGCTAATTACATGCGTGTGCTCCTGTCTGAGCCTTTCCAGACCAGATCTGCTTTGGCCACTTGTGCAACTCCCGCAGCTTCAACCGGTCATAAATAGAAAGCTGAGATTGCGTGGATTGGCCTGTTGCATTAAGGCAAAAGAGAGGGGAAAAAAAGCAGCTACAGAAATTAAAGTTACRCGTTCAGACCTCCAGTCAAGGAGAAATAGAAGTTTTGATGGATTTAAAATATTATTGCAGTTGCAATTTTGAGAGGTAGGCAGAACTGCAGTTTTGGTTGGTATAAGTGCAGCCAGCTGGCTGCTGTGGACACCGTCACCGGTGGGAGAGCGTTGGTGTAGGTCAGTGCCTGCTTTGGCTGGCATCCCCTGGGGGAAGACAGGGGTTTACTGGTGTGCCCGTGCCGTACGCACGCTGCAAGTGATCTGCATACCTGGTCTCTGGGAAACGTCCAGCCCTCTGCCTGCGCATGGGGTGACCATGTGCAGCAACCGGTTTATTGCACACAGCCTTTCCTTGCTGTTCAAATCGTCRGGTGTCTGTGAGCCTGGAAAGGCTGAGCACTGCTGCCTTCGAGAGGGCTGGCCAGTAATCTCCACTGCAATCTATAAAAGAGGACAGGTTTCCCGACCGGAGAGATGTAGACCATGATCTGCAACGTGCCAATGGGCTGTGGTGGTCAGAAGAGCTGCCCATGTTCTAGCTAAGGATCGGGCCCCTTTCAGACACACAGTGAAATCATTCAGCTTATCAGGTCACTTCTGGAAATAATAGCCATTCCCTCCTGTAAAGTAAGTCTTGTGTCCAATTACAATTTGGTTGGATCTTTTCTTGTTCGCTTTCTTATTTAAATAGAAATCCACTGGCACTAGCATTTTGCAGACAGATACAGGTTTTTCTCCATGGAGCCAGACTGTAAAATATCGCCAAGTTTATGTGTTAAAGAACCATGTTAATAAAAAAAAAAAAAAAGAGAGAGAAAAAGAGAACCCATCACTTCAAATGTGAGCAGGGTAGGAACTGTGCAGAGACAACTTGCTTTATACTTTTAAGAGTTCACCAACCTCATTGCTTGGCTTATTGCTCTAGGGCAAGTTAATTAAAGCCAACAGAGAATTTAAAATTGGGGAAGGGGAACATTTCTTAATTATGTTGTGGAATTTCTCTCTAATTCATGTCTTTTCAAAACTCTGTCTTTGTGAAGCCCCTTGCCTGTGGCACCCCAGGCAGATCAGCCCCAGGACCGGTACGGCAGCGCGTAGCTGGTGCCTCCATGAAACRTATTTGGAGGCTAGATAAACTCAGCTGCGTAAGGTCCCTTTGAAATGCAAGGTATCCATTTTGTATGACTGATGACAGTTCTGTTACAAATAAGTCACCAAGATTTTGAATTTTCTTCATGTGGATATAGCGTGGTTTCACATTTACAAGGGGTCTTGGGATGATTGGAGGGGAGGTGTGGAGAACCAGGCTAGACTTAGGGATGCGCAGAACGTGCAAATGGAATGCTCGAAAAGAAATGAGTGAAGAGAGTGTCCAGAAAGTGACTCTTCTGATAAAGTTTTGGGACTCATGAAATTAGTACATGTCCAAATCCGACGTTTTAGCTGGTGTTTGTTGTCACACTTGCATTTTTGGGGAGTCAGACTGCTTGTTGGATACCAGCGTGTGTGTTAAAATGTGGAATGAGAGAGAGAGAGGAGAACACGAGATGTCAYGGTGTAAATTTTTCCTGTAAGCTTCAGAAAGGGTGTTTCAGTAGTGCAAGGAAAATACCCTTCAAAAAATTGCCAACGTCAATTGATACTGTATAAAGAGGCAAGTGCATGTGACATCCTGGGGAGAGAGCTTTGGTTTGTATTTTTAACAGTCGAGACGTGGCAGACACCTCACTGCCATAGTGGGACATGCGGGAATCAACCCAGTCTACAGGAAAGGCTTTCGAGATAAAGCAAAAAATAGTTTTGACAGCCCAAGAGTAAATAAAGTAACAAAAAAAAGAAGCTGGTTTTATTATTCCTCAGATTAGAGACAAATAACTTGGGCTAACAGACAGAGCTTCTTGTATTACAGAAGGGTGTATAATGCACCAGCGCTCACCGCACAAGAACATAGGACTAGGGGTTTCTGAGGAGGGGAATGGGATGCAGTGCCTGGCTCCTCTGCAGGGAAACTGGTTGAGTCTCAAGTTAATCATGAGAATAATTTGTCAAGCAGTATTTAATGGACAGCTTACGAGTGTGTATGTGGGCAGGGTAGCTTGTAAATTTGAATGTGCCTATTTTCTTTGACAGCAATCAATAATTGTGCTGTTTATTAATGTACTTTGAGAGGTCTTTTCAGACTTTTTATGATCAGTCAAAAAGAAATGACGAAGCAGAGCAGGACTTCTGTGTTTGCAATCAATATTGTGCTTTTGTTTTCATGCAAATAGAGGAATYGTAATATGCTTTTGCTTGGGGCCCATTTACACCACTCAGTGCAAGGCAGCAGACTCGGTGAGGAGGCTTGGATTGCGAAGTAGGTGCCAGAATCTGCTTGGACTAGAGCAAGAGCAGGCTCTAGTTTGGTTCACGGGATGGTCTTGGTGCACACAAATGAGATTCCCTTTGGAGAAACCCAACTGGAAGCTCCACGTGTACCCGATGTGCTCCAGACCCTACTTTGAACATAATGGTCCAACCTACGGTRCTTTGAACCTCTTGTACAGTTGGGAATGTTTGATTCGAAGGATGAGGCTCGATCAATTAAAGGTAATGCCCCTGGATCGTGAATATATAGTGTCCTTGGCACCAGCTGCTCCAACCTACACGTCTGTTCCTGTTGCACCTGTTTATCTGCCGGTGTAGGCAGAGCCTGAGTTTTCCACAGAAAGCAGTAGATTGAATTATGCTGCCTGGCCCAAACCCAACAATCATCTCTCATTTGAAGTGCTTGCTTCCAGGTTTCCTCAGGGTTTGCAGTATAATTTGGGGGCCTTTTGCTAACATCCAATTCTTGCTGGCCTCAGAGTATTTGATTCTGGGTTTTTAATGGAGTCTTGATAAGTACAGTTTCGTCTGAGGTATGTATATTTACCAAACATGTATTTATCAAGCAGAGCAAAGTAATATATAAAATATGAAATATTATTTTATATGTGTATACAGTGCCCTTTTGCTATTAGTTCAACATTCAGCAAAACTTGTTTCACTGCTTTTAAAAAAAAAAATGGAATATGCAGTTTTTATCCAAGAGTACATTGGGTAGCAGTTTGCAAAGCATGTAAATAAAAGTTGGCTCATTTGGGAGCGGGGGGTGCATCTCAGGCCTCAGTTAAAAACCTGAGCTTCCTTTAAGCCAAAACTACATCAGCAGTGAAAGTGGGGTAAGACTCAGTAATTCAGCCTGATACAGGGATCGAGGTGGGTGCATGTTGTGACCATAACTTGCCAAAATAAAAAGCGAATTTCGGAGAAGAGCGGTAAGAAAGATTTCAAGTCTTCAGGGAGTATCTTCAGGAGGAGATGCTTAAGGGGGTTAATGAAATTATAATAATCGTGGGGAGTGGAGGGTTTTGCAGGCATTTGGAGGTGATACGCTCCTTGGAAAAATGGGTTCTTGTAGATCAAGAAAGTGCTCCTAGGAGTAGGGGATGGAATTGAGAGGAAGTGTTTGGACTGGTTACCTTAAGCTGTGCAGTCATCTCCCAGGGAAAGCAGTGAATCCCACCACTAGTAAACACGTGATGGGGAGCAAGGCAAGGGACCGAATGATCTAGGTGGCCTTTACTGTCTAAATTTGCTGAATCTCTGATAAGGAATCTCACAGCGTTCAGCAGCTGTAGCAGATTTTTAAAATATTTCTTCCTGTTTCATGTTGAGTCCTCCATCACTCCGGAAGACTACAGAAATCAGCTGAAATCAAGATCTAATTCCAGTGCTCTTTCCTCCCGTGTCCCCTGCTCCCCTCTCGCATCCGCTGGATGTCCATTTCTGTAAGTTTTCCCTTCAGAACAAACCTATCATTTTTCACCACAGGATATTTACAGCTTCAATCAGTGCCAAATTCAATTGGCTTCTGATCTCATCGCTGGAAGTTATAGATGCAGATATTATTTGCACTGCGGTTAATTATGGAGCAATCAAACTTTGGCTTTTCCACTGTAATTTCCTCTGCCAGCTAATTTAATTAATCACCCCCAGCTCAGCTCTTCCAGCTGCGACCGGCAGGGTCATTAATTAGACATGTGGTGGTAGCTCATAGACCAGTTCCTGTTAAGGGGCTGCTGCCCACTTGATTTCTAAGGGAGCAATAGCTTTTTTCGAAGCATCCAGGCAGGATTTGAGGTAGCTGCCAGGTTATTGTATTCCTCAGAAGCAGAAGAGATTCCCAAAAGATGGGCTGCAAGCAAACAGCGAGATTGCTGGGACTGCCGGCACTCAGCTCACCGGGCATGGTTCGGCGAGGCAGGACTGGGATCAGTTCCCCACCAAGATGCGGTTTAGGGTCTGACCCGGCAGTTCTCACTGGTCCATCCTTTCTGGTCTGATCCAGGAGCTAAAAAAAAAAAAAAAATGCTCAGAAATTTGATAGACCTCCTTCCCACTGTTTGTGGGAGCTGCCTGGCTTTTGTCAGATGGAAAATATAAAATTTCCTAACGGTGACAAGAAATTAAAACATGCGTTTTAATTGCCAGATCACATCAATAATAGGAACATATTTTTTTTCACTATAAAAGCCATACAAAATAACCAGCTAGGTCTGTCGCATTGTTTGGATCTCAGAATAATCAGTAATTATTGTTTTTCTGAGGGTAGAAGAACCTTTTACAGTAGACAAAATGGGTTGATTACTTACAGCTTAAGAATCTCATCCTGGACATTATCAGCAGAGGGCAAGTGATCTGGGACATGTGACGGCCCAGCCTAATAGCCCTGGAAAGTCCAAGCATTTTGCAGGGAAGACAACAGATCCTTAGTCTTTGCTCTTGCATGGTCTGTTTTGATAGTCAGCAAYAACAGACCCTGCCATTGGGTTCTAATCTGCATCTGAAATATCAAAACATCCTCCAAAGCCACCGTGTTCTCAGCCTACAAATACAGTTGTAAGCATCCTTCGTTTTATTACCGAGATCTTCTTTATCCTCCCTGCGGTGCCAGCAAAGCCACTGGTGTTCCCATCACCTGCTCCAAGAACCAGTATGTGGTGGAAGCTAGAAAAGCTGAAAGTCGCCAGGATAGTTGTAGCTCTTGGGCAGCTTTTTCAACAACATACGACAGCTAGCTAGTTTTACTGCACTTTGATTTTGAACCTGTTGCAAAGCTATCATTTCTAATCAGTGCATCTGTCTGCCAGCGGTAGATTGCTGATGGATTAGCTGGAGTCTCCCCCACTTCTTTTCAGAATAGACAAACTCCGCTCAAGACAACTGTTTTAATCATCTTGGGTCACAAACCTCCTTTCAGACTCTTCTGTCCAAAACATCCATCAACCCCACCCAGGAATAGTAAACTGAAAATAAAAAAATCAGTTCTCTTCACCGCGTAACTGTAACTGTAACTTTTTTAATAGCAAAACAGCACTGTGGACTCAGGCGAGCTCCTTTTTGTGAAGGAAAGCCCTCCCTTCAAATGCATCATACTCTTCACTGGTGGCTTTTTTTCTTCCTTATATCTCTCAGAAGATTCCCTTAGTCTGAACTGTTTTGGGAAGATGCTTTCAGTACAAAGTCCCTTCCTTGCACGCAGTCAGAGAGAGCTTTAGGGATTTTCACAAAGATGTAGTTCAGCAACTGTTTCAGAGTGGAGGGGTCACATCTGCTTCTGCCATCTCAAGAAGATTGTTGACATGTTATTGCCTTCAAAGCCCTGAATRGGAGAGATTTGTAATTGCTAAGAAAGCAGCCTGTCTCTTCAGAGAAGCTCTACACCTTGCTTCGGAGCAAAAGTTAGTACTTCTAGTAGGCATCAGTGCATACCAACTTCAACAGGTAGCAGCCGGATCACCATGCTAGGAACGCTTCTTTTGGAAAACCTTTCCCAGCTTGAAGTCGATAGTCTCATAGCTGGAAATGCTGCCGCTGGAAGGAGGGAGTGGAGCCCATGGGGATCTTAGATCTTTATCTTTAAAAAGTACTGCTAAATAATTTACCATCCAAAAGTAGAACAACTGCCAGCGTTAACTAGAAGATAATCCGCTATGAAGACCTGAATTGGAATGATCCTCAGTTCCTCGTTGACAAAAGGCAGCATCTGAAATTCCTAAAATAACCATCAGTGTTCTACAGGCATGCTGGAAAATTAGTTTGTTTTTGCTCTGCAAAAATTAGAACTGTACTTGGTCTTGATCAGCAGATTGCAATCACCCTGTGCTACTTCACCTACTCGTCTCACTTGGTTTTGTTTTATTTGAGCAATAAATATCTTAAATCTTCCCACAGCTATTGCATGTCTTCTGTGGAGACTCATCATAGTCCTGCCAGGCATTCATCAGGGCTTCCAATGAACCACCGCATTAAGTATTCCTCTGCTCCTTATCAATCAAAACAGTTTACTTACAACTTTACTTTTTCCTCCTGAAGTAATCAAAATGTGATATTCCACAGATTGCAGAAAATTGTCACTGCTRTATTCTAGGCTAATCCATCACATGAAACAGGCATAATTTGGGCATCAGAAGAGCATTAAATGTTTAAATAAGCAAGAGCCAGTCAATGAGAGAGTCCATTAACCGCTCCAGATGACAGGGCAGAAAAATGTTTGGATCACAGGTATGTTGGGAATTGCGGCACAGACCTTACAGAGCAATGGGGCATCTACATTCTGCAACAGGCAAAAGGTTTTCTGTGTTCTTCATGATATTGCTCCAATACACGAAAGAAATATATAAGCCAACAGAATGGCATGAGTGTTTTTTAGCTTCAGCTGCAGTATGAAGCATGAACACAGTCCAGGAGGTAGTTAAAGACTTCATCCCTTTCTTGTAGCCTTGTTTTCTTCTGTACAAGCTAGTAATGGCTTTCAGGAGTAGCTTGTCTATTAATGATGGGGGGGGGGAAGTAATTTTTATCCTGTAGACTTGAGCAAAACATACTCATTTGCCATCTTCAGTTCTTGAAATAACTGCTCTGATAGTAAATGCARTGGGCAGGCCCCATGTGATGAGACCGGCTGGTGTAGCCGTGTGTGTAAGATGTTTCACTAGTTCTTGAGAAGTGCTGGGGGACTTGAGCCCACCTTGAACTGTGAAAGGTGATGAGACTTCTCACAGACACTTCTCAGCCGGAGGATGGCTGCTGTATTTCTCTATGAAACRCCAATTCCAGTGGATTCAGGAGAAAATTCTCCACGTAGAGGCCGTGGATGTGACATTTCTTGTGCCTTTATCCTGTGGCAAGGACCCAATCCAAAAGCCTCCTTGGTGGAGCAGTGATGGTCTTCTGGTGAGCATTATGATCCGCTTGTGATTTGGCAAAGCATCAGCAAAGTAGATGTTGAGTCGCGCTGGATCAAGGATAGGATTTGTGTGTACTCGCAGCCCTCACTTCTTCTGTCCTCTCCTATTTGAGTCAAGGTGCATTTTAAACTAATTTCCCCTTCTAGTAGAAATTCGTGTATACCATTTCCCTTCGCTTGGCACTGTAAACCAAGCTCTTTTTTTTCAGAGGTAATAAATACTACGTGCAACTGATGGAGTTCTGCCGTGCCAGGGTATTTTGCACCAATCCAGGGGCAAAAATGTCTTCAAAATAAAAAAGACCTATTGTAATTAGAGCRTAAGCCGCCTTTTAAAAAGGTGACTGGCAAGGGGAAATTATGAAGACTTGAGACAGGAATTATCCGCCACTGAAAACAGCAAATCAAGCTGTCCATCCCARTATCCCAAAGGAAGGTGCCCCAGGAGCTGCAGAGAGAGGGGTTAGATTRGAACCGCCTGGGCATGAGCCCTCTGAGCCGCAGAAGGTGCTGATTGTAGTTGTCAGTTTTCTGCTGTTATAAGCTCTCCAGCTTATAAATACAGCCCAGCCACCCTCGTCTTAAAAGGATCCTTAAACCTTCCTTTTCTCCCCTTCCACCGCTTCAAAAACACAGCGGCTGACAGTCCAAATGTTTGAARTAATTGGATTCTGCATTCTAATTCATCTGTAAAGTATTCGTTGATTAAATTAACCTAATAGATATTATTTCTTACATGACTGCATAATTTCATCCTGATTGGATCACTGTGGCACTAACGAGTCCCCCCATTTACTATTGACTTGAGAATCACAGAAGGCTAGAGATAACTATCATCTTGTTTCCATTTTTTCCTTTCCCAGGCTAAAAGTTAAACTGATTTATACTTAAAAGGGCATACAGCCGATGCTCAGGTACAGTTGTATTTTAGTCTTCGAGACCAGTGTTAGAATGAAAAAATTATTGGTTTATATAATCTTGAGRCCTCTTTTATTTACTCAGTGGGTTGTTCTGAAGCAGAAAGATTAACTGACCATTTAAATTCCTTTGGGGGAAAATGGAAATATTTTTAAATAAAATACATTTTATTATCTCATCAAAACAGATAGGCGCATTGCAAATGAACCTCATAAGGACTGCGTACATTCAGGGAAATGGAAATACTCCTTTAAAGATAATGTTTCAATAAAAGTGCTTTTAGCCTCTATTAGTAAGATTTTTCTTTGAGCTGCAGTTTGAGTGTAACCAAGAGAAAGGAAGAGGAAAACAAAATTACATTTAGTTGTCACGCTAAACGAGAGCAGATACTTCTTCCCTAAGTAAGAAGGAGCTACCTTGGAGTCCCGCTCATCTGCCGTAAGGATGACGGGCTCGCGCCCCTCTAGCTCTCCGCATGCCACCAACCACCCAACCCAAGCAGACCTCCTTCTGCAGAGGGGTTTTGTTGGGAAGGGGTTAACAGTACGATTGGCTTTCTCCCCTGCCCCAGTGGCTGGAAACAGCCGGTGGGTTTTGTATAGCGCCGGTGAACTGAGCAGTCGAAAGAAGTTTTTGGCAAACACTCGGCCTGCCCGGGACAAGAAGAGGTGGGTCAACTCAGGAAACCGTTTTCATGAGCAAACGGGGGAAACAATGACCGCTCAGCAGGAACAGAAGGGAGACCCGCTCCCGCTGAATAGCTCCCCCCCAAAAAAACCCGGCTCAAAAGGAAGAAGGTCCATTCGCTTCTGGGAATCCAATAAATTGTTTCAGGAAGTGAAAGTCTGTCCAGGCTAATGGAGCCGTGATTGACAGGTGGTTCTCATTACGGTGCCCATCAGGGGACAAAGTGAATTCCAATGTTATTTAAGAGGTTAAGTAGAAACAAGATGCAGGTGACAGCCCAAGGCTGGGGCATCGCGCACTGCTTTTCTTAAGGGGTTTTTTTTTGTGAAGAGCCTCCACAAAATTTAAAATTAGTGGGGCAGGGGCAGTTTGGCAAGTAAAATTTGGTCCTACTGTGAGTGACGATGAGCTTACCTGGCTGCACGTGAGAGGGAGCAGGGAAATGAAGGTTGCTTTGGTAATTCTTGCTTTGGRGAGTTCCTGTTCCTTACATCCCCGTAACGTGGACGTTACGTCTGTCGAGGAGGTGCRGTGAGGTGAGCTTCCAGCACTGGCCACCGTGTCCTGATGCTCTTGGGCATCGCAGCGTAGGAGGAGGAGGAGGACAAAGTGCCGTGAAAGACCATGCTGGTTTGTTGTTCTTGTCACAAGCTCAGAATATCCTGTAACCCTTTTCCTGAGCCCCCCCAAGCGCATCTCGTAGCGCTCAGAGCCAAAACAACTCCAGTCATACGACGTTTCTCTGCTACTCGTGCTTGTGCTGTGGCAGCTGACTAGAGCAAATCACAAAGCGTTCAGCTCAATCAGAATAAATTTGAAGCAATTTTGAATTGAAATATGCGGAGGCCACCTAGGGTTGGCTCAGGTTTCTGGGTGCGCTTCTCCAAGGTCTGAACCTAGTTTGAGAAGGAAAAGAAAAGGAAAATGCCTTACTAGTGACTTGGGTTGTCTTGTGTTCCTGACCAGGAGGCATCTTTGTACTGCCATAGGCTGCAAAGCTGAAACAAAGGTCTGTTTCTAGCCTTGTTCAGCAGAAAATGAAGGTAAACTTACTTTGCAAAGCATCCAAAACACAGTGTTGCTTGCATGGACTATAAGCGCCGAGATGTGGTTTAAGCTATGACCAGAGGTTTAATGTAAATCTGTACATATGCTGAAGATGCTAAACCATATAGACTGTTTATTTCTCTCTGCTTCTGTATTTTTCCTTTTTCTGAATGCCCAAATAATCAGCATCGGGTGTCTTAGCACTCGTGGATGTCGTGGGGTGGGAAGCTGAGGGATCTGCTCCGAGTCACAGTATTGATAGAATATTGCATGGTGCATGGTCAGATACAGGGATGTAATTTAACCAACAGATTCACGGCTGGCTTGTGAATGACGGTGAAACTCCCAAGTATGACGTGTGTAATAAATCTGGTTCGATGCAGAATTAATGGTATTCAAAAGGATTATTTACCATTTGAAGTTCAGACGTGACTGTGTACGAGAAGTAAATAGCTGTGCGCAAGGCGTTGGGGAAGGGCACTTAGAAGGGAGAAGAAAAATACCCACTTGCATTGTTTCACAAGTGCATTCCTGGGTAATGCTAATGAGAATTGCACTTTAAATGCAGGATTGATTTGTGATGAGATCAGCTCTAAAGAGTACATTTGTGGAATGATAACCTGATTGGTGGCACTGCCTCTTGAAGGGCTGAAGGGGTCTAATTGGCATATAACGCACTATAAATTTATTAGCAGCTTCTGCTTTCCCATTGGCAGACCTTCTCCTGCTAACCACCAGGAAATTACCAATTTTCAGGAGTTAGTCACTCAAGTCACACCGCGTCTGGGTTTTAAAAAGAAGCCTACATCGCCGCTCTGACAAATCCTGGCTTAGAGCATGTGCATCAACGGCCGGCTGGGAATCGGTCCCTTCTGTAGTGGACAACTTGAGCACCGTGTGTTTACTATTCAACTACTATCCTCCTTGGCTTGTTCCTCCTTCCCACCTCCTTGCCGCAAACCCAAGTTGCACAAAGACCATTAGGAAGTAACTAATCCGTTTGGCAGCCCTTGGGCTGCAGCTGCCACAAACCAGAAATTGCAATTTTTTGGCAGTTCACGTTCAGGACTTTGATGTACTTATTGATACATTCAGCCCTGAGGCATACCGGGCAGAAGAGGACATACCCACTATTTATTTTTTTTTCAGGAGCACAATAGAAATATTCAGGAGCCGATGTAATTATTTCAGTGACTTTGCTTTTAAGATTTGAGTCACAAATTAGAAAATAATATTCACATGTTTCTTCTAATTGGTAACAGATTAGGGATATTTTATCTTTTTTAAATAATTTCCAAATGTGTCCTGAAGAGGGATTTGCAGGGAAGTAGCTGAAAGAGAGAGGGCACTGATGCACTGAGAGCGCTTGGGCAAGAGGCTTTCATTCTTTAATTCTGGCACACAGCTTTTAAATCCCTGCACACCTCTCTGCAGAGGTGCTCTCGAAGTGGAACTTGCTGTCACTTTTGGCAGGCATCTCCGGTGCGGATTTTCTTTGCTGTCAGGTTTTATGCGGGTTTCCCACTGTTAAGCACCAACCGTATGGCTTGTAAATCATAAAAGCCTAAAGGTTTGCAAGTGATTAATAGGCAGAGGTGCGCAATTAGAAATGCCTCAGCAGTACTTGAGCGCTCGAGTGTCTTTTGAAAGCCGAGTCCATTTCTAATCTCGCCTTTTGGGGCCCATTTGGGCAACCCCAATGTTGTGTGTCCTGTTGTTGAAAATACGCCAACAAAAAGCCAACACTGAGGTTTCATTTCTTAGGTACAGAGGAAACCTCATGGATTTCTGTGGATGCTAACTGCTGAGGGTTTCTCAAATCTTTTTCTTTTTTTAGTCTTTAGTTACTCAAGTTAATTCTTCCATCTCCTTTGCTTTTTCTGAAACGTGAGCTGATCTACCAACAGCCTTTTTTAAACTAATTACCGCTTGTGGTTTTAGAAAGGCATCAAACACCTGCAACCCACTAAAACTGAGGTGGAGGAAGGTCCCATCGCTGGCTGAACGGAGAGAATACCTCCGGAGATCTAACTTGCCAAGACAGGCATCATTCTTACTAAATAGAAATAGTCATTAAAAAAATGCGACTAATGGGAGAGCCTGATGACATTAACGATTTCTGTAGAGTGGCAAAGTTATGTTGGTGGCGGAGGGAAGGTGTGTCGGAGAGGAAGAAGAGGGTATGGGATATATTGGAATTGCCGATGAGGAGACGTTGGAAGGTGAGGGGAGCAGAGGGGAGAACTCCAAGTCACTAGGGGAGAGTTGGACGGCGGAGAGGTCCCTGTAGCACCTGAAGAACGTGGGTTCACAGAAATGCTGCCCACGGGGATGGTCTGGGTACTTCCCAGCCCCCTAAACCTTCAGCTGCAAACATGCCTGCCTCCCACGACTGACTTGCGCAGAGCAAGCATTTGTTTTTATTTGCTTGCTGCTCCAAATGTGTTTTTCTTCACAGTCTATGCTCAAATACAATGTTTATTACTTGCATTTTCTCTTTTATGTCTTATATAAATTCAGTATAATGTTGGGGTTTTTTTTTTCCAAATACTCCAAAGAGTATCATCTTATTGCTTCTGCTGGAATTAAGATAATATTAAAGCCCCCTGAAAGGGCTTTTGTTGTTCCTTGTAAACCAAACTACAGGAGTTATTGGTAACAAAGGATCAAAATTGTCAAGAAAATTTTTGAAGGTCTTTGTGAGGTGTTGTAATTAGACTGTCCTCTTCCAGTTCCCGATCCTCGGGTAAAGATTGCGTTCCCCTTCTGCAGCCCACAACATGTTTTTTCCATTTTTTGGATCATTGAAGCCACCTTTGTGTGCTAAGCAAGCTCTCATTTGAGATGTCTGTAATGTCTACACTGCAAGTTTGTCAGCCCTTTGGGCAGACCTTGGAGGGGTTTTTTTCCCCCCCTCTCATTATTTATAAGGCATTGGTGCACTCATAGTGATGCTACTTCTCCACTTTACAGCRTTATGAGCAGAGGAAAAGCTCCATTTCTCTTCTCTCATCTGTTTATGATGTGATACGTTCCAAAGCAGATCGCATCAGCGACTGTTATGGTATCCTTAATGCGCTGTGATGGTCGCGTCGCGGGAGGAGCCGCTGGAAAGCGCATCGCTGATGTACGTCCCTGTTACATGCCACATTACTCAGGGTCTGTGGGAACCTCACTTGGCTACCTCGCTCCGTCTCTCACCTGGCACAGATTATTGAGATTTATGCATTGGAATATTTGTATGTCACTTCCCCCCCCACCTTTGAATACTGTACAAGGGCTTCCTCTAATACGAATGTGAAAGCAGAAGCCTGGTTTGGGGTGAAAATAGCCAGATTTTTAGACATAAATAGCCAGGGTAACAGACTACCTTCATTTCCACAAAACATTTCCTGATCGTTCATTTTTAGTTGCGTTATCTGTTCAAAACTACTTCCACGTTTTGTGTGAAAATTGATTTWAAATRGAATTTTCATATTTTTTCCTAAAAAAAAATAAGAGTATGTAATGATTTCTTGAGCTATATTTAAAATAATATTGCACTAAGTATAGTCTTCCTATAAGAGAAAATTAGTGTTAACAAATTGCAAATTAATGACATCTTCTGAACAGAGTGACTGTATATCAAATTGTAAATTGAAATTTCCAGTCTGTGTTTAGGTACTGGCACAATGCAATTTGATTTATACGCTTAAGACAGCAGGTTAAGTATGGATACACATGAATAATGAAATGCATTAGATACATGTCTGCAATTACTATTCTCTGCATATATATACATATATATATTACTGCAAACCAGCAAGAAGCAAATATACTCCTTGGTTTTAGCATTTCCGTGCAACTCTGGTAGAGTGGCTTTTGGATTTTTTTAGGTAATATTTGTAGTATGCCCAAGTGTTGAGGTTGACCACCCAAGAAATGGAAGCAGTCCATGTATGTATCTAGAACCACCCAGTGATAACTCACTTATTAGCCTTTTTTTTTTGGTAGCCAGCACAGTTTTGTGGTTTATGATTTGGTTTAAATTTTCCATGGATGTTTATATGCTTGTGCATCAATACCTAGGTAGAAGGAATCATCAATACCTAGGTAGAAGGAATCGGATGGTGAACTCAATAGTTTTTCTGTTGGTCAGCAGATGGTGGGTGGAAGGGGGCGGTCATTCATGGCTGTTGCGTTCCAGATTCTCATAAGGTCTATCCTTGCACATCTTAGCAGAAACCCATCCTCCTCCACTGTTCACAGTGCTTTTTTAATTATTTTCCCCAAGCTAAGTGTTTAAAATCCTTAGAGTTCACCATTGTTAGGTTTTTTCCCTCCTAAATGTTGCTGGCAATGCYGTTTAAAAGAATTCTGGGGCTTTTGGGGTTAGTGGAAAAGTACAATTTGTGGCATTCTTCGAGCTTTTTGTTAAATCTCTAGGGACTGTTTTCATTTCACATAGTTGCATGGAACAAAAAAAGCTTGGATTTGTATTGAGAAAAGACTTAACCAGCTTGCAGGGCTTATAATTGTCACACTTAGGATCTTTATTCTCAACTTAATAAGCCTTTTCTTAGCATCTGCAGTATTCCCTACCATTGTATGTCACATAGCTTTTGCTTAACTTTGTACCGAGTAAACCTCAGATGTGATATATTTTATYGAGTATACCTTAAAAATTATTAGAGTGAGTGTTGCGCAATGAAAACGTAAGTTTGCTGCAATTTTATGTGATATATCAGAGCCCACAATTGCAGGGTATTTATCTAAAAAGCCTGAAGTCAGTAAACCTTGATGTCTCGGCCAGGCTGGTAATTCATGTTGTGCAGTAATAAATCCTGCAGGTGTCTTAACACCTAAGGGAGAGCTGCTGGTTACTCTGTGGCACACTGGAAGGCTAACTTAGAAGTGCAGAAATAACCGCTATTTTGGAGCCCTACGTAGGGGGATACTGTCAGAAGAGAGGGCAAAGAAAGTGGAGAAGCTCTGCTGAGTCCAAATTACGATTATACCGGTAAGTGTCATGCAAGACATGATTAATTTGAGAAGGACATTCAGCTTTGCACGTATAAGTGATCTCTGTCCGTCATGCACAGTAGGGCTTTTTTTTTCCTTAAACACAGAGCTATAAAAGGAAAGCTGGGAAATGTAATAGTAGAGCTAATGGTGGAAAAGATCCTGATCTGTGGGCTTCAGAAAGCGGTGCGAGGGCATGCTTCTGATGGGAAACCGCCTTTATTTGTGTCTTTTGGGGCAATGTTTTGTTTTGGTTGCTTGAATAGGTCTGATGGTAGGAGAAGTGACTTGCATTTGCAATATCTTTACGGCACTGAATTGTCTGTCTCTCTTCACATGTGGACAAAACTTTGCAGGTTTGACAGTGGGTTGAACGCAGTCCTCAGCCCGGCAGAGACAGTCATTAAATCATTCCCAAGCTGGGTTACTACGCTGCTGGCCTGGAGAGCCCTGGTCCAGAGTCCAAGACAAGACGCAGGTTGGCTTATCTGCAGCTTTCCTATAGGACTGCTCTTCATCCGTCAGGGATGTTTAACTTGTAAGAAGTAATAAGCTTAATAGGTTGACTTTATTTAATTATTAATGATCCCTTTCTGTCCTTACAGCTCATAAAACACCCTGTAGGTTGGCAAAACACTCATAATATTGATCAGGAGCCAGAGAGATATTTATTTCCTCTTTGCCCCAGCGCACATAAATCTTGGTCCTTTGCCTCCTTTTCCTCGGCGGGCGGGATTTACAGTGGCCTGTTTCTTAAAAGCTTTTCGTAATTAACGAATAAATACCCATCGGTCTTTGTTTGCTGTCTGGAGCCCTCTTGTTTGCCAGGGACCTATATATCCCCGGTGGGCTTGTGCGCCTTCCCCCTTAGCAACGCAGCCGGGGAGAGAAGGCATGCATGCTAGGAAGCAGTCAACTGCTAAGCACTTACTTTGCAATAGAGTGGGGTCTTCTCCTGCAGAGAGAGGAAGCCCCTGTGTTTTCTCAGCATATTGTTCCCAACTCCTCTTCCATGCCTCTCCTCCCAGTTCCTGCTTTGCTTGGGGCAGGAAGACACTTTGGAAATTCCTTGCTGCTAGCCCTTTCTTCTCGCCTTCTCTTCTTCTCCCCCCTTTGCTAGTTGCAATTAAAAACAATCATGAACCTTTCCCAACATTTCAATCCCGTCTTCCCCCCCCCCCCCCCCCCGCCCCGATGTTTCTCTTTTACCCATCCCAACGTTGCATCGCCGGCTCTATCCAAAGCGATGTGGTTTATCGGATGTGCGCAGGGTCATCGTGAAGGGATTTGTTTAAATGGCAAGCCCGGGCACAACCRGCCGCCCAGCGCTGGTCATTAGGTGATGCATGCTTCTTGCATGCTGGACCACAAAGCTAATGACACGTTCTGGGACTCTCCAGGAGTTTGGGAGGTACGGGGGTTAGACTTACTTCATTTTTTTTGGAAGAGACACATTAACCTTGTCAGCTGGCCAACAGGAGAGAAAATTTGGCAGTGCTCTTGCTGAGCTGGCCACTACGGCGTTAAATGGTTGTACTTCAGTGAGCAACCAGAAGTGGCAACACACGGGCACGGCACATGCACGGCAACACTAGAGAGACCATTTAGAGGCCTCCTCAGTTACAGAATTATTTTCTTTAGCAAGAGAGAAGAAAAGATAAAAAAAACTCAAGAGCTTTTTAGTGTTGTCGGAGGTGTGGAGGATAAAATTTCACTTCAAAATGCCTGCACCAAGCCTGCTCGGTATTTCTGATGGTGGGAAATCAATGCTCTGCCGTGGTAAATACCTGCTGTCCATTAGGTTTTCAATGCAACCTTTCAAAAGTTCATCGAGCCTTTTAACAAACAGTGAGTAATTTTAGATAACGAGCAAGTGACACAACATTTTTGTCATCCTTGTCATCGCTTCGGTAAGAACAAGGCTGCTCTTTCGCTGGAGCTGTTGAATTTTGATGGCAAGTTCTCAGGCTCTCCGTCCGCATGCTGTTGCCTACACAATCAATTCTGAGTCGCCGAATGAACACGGCTTTTATTTCCACCCTGCACATCCTTTTTGTGGTGGCCTTTCATGCCTCTCCGCCAAGTATACGTGAGGGACAAATGAAGTTGAAGGCAGAGGTGAACGGGAGCGAGGAGCAGTAGGATGGAGAGTCGATAGCAGCGGTACAAGGCTGCTGCTCGGATTTGTTGGGTGTAAAACCGCATGCCCTTAACCGAGGTGGGAGAGCCACRTGATGCCCTCCACAGGGCTGAGCTGGGTGGGACGTGGGCTCCTAAATGAGCATCTCTGGTGCAAACCCACAAGTGGAGAATGCAGTGTAGCTCCTGGAGCGAAGCAGTGCTCTGAGCAAATCTGCTTTTTTTTTATATATTCTCTCATGCTACCTAGTTAGCCCTCCCCCCTTACAGTGCCTGGTATTTATGTTTCCAGATAATAATGATGTGATGTGGCTGGCAGAGCAATTTAAATAATTGGACATTATCTTGAGAAGCAAGCACCCAATTAGATCAAAATAAACTGAGAACTGAAATTTTCATCTGTTTCTAATAACCCTTTACCTATGTACAGTGTCGCTGCCGTGGCAGAGGTTTCMTTATTCACACCACTGTGTGTACTTAGAGCTCACTAGTGATGGAGACTCCTGCAAGAGCAAAGAGCTTGGTGGTATTTTTTGGCCAAGGCTTGGTGGCTCATTCCTCTCCTGGTAGCACAGTGTTCTGCAGTCTTACTCGGTTGCATTTGGCCCTCATATAACCAGTGAGGTCTGAAGTTTGTATCAGCGGTCTGGGTTTGAATGCATAGCTTCAGAGATAAAAGGCTCAAAGAAAGTCTGATCTTAYAACTATATTTTTTCTCTCTCTCGGCTTATCTAGGAGTTTATAATCTATTAATTCCTTTGTGCTTATGCATTGAAAAAACAGCAGCTAGCRTGGTCACTGAAGAAAAGAGAAGTCATTTTAGTACGTATGAGGAAGAGGCAGCTCACACATTCTCCAGCATTAGGTATCATCGGGACCATCTGAGCGCGTGATGATGTTGCCTCTCCAGCACACTGGCTTTAATCTGGTCTGAGAAAAGGACTCCTTTGGATTTTAAAAGTTCTGTAAAACAGTCTTGGTTTGGCTTTGACAGCTACAACTGGAAGTCTCTGGTGTTGAGGGGGTCGTTTAGAGTGGAAGTTACCAGGATTACAGCTAAGGGAAGAAAACGAGGGAAATATTTACTAGCCGGTGTATGTGTCCTTTATTTTTAGGGATTGGTTCGGTGTCTTTCCCCTGATTAGTTGCTCTTCCTCACATTTCCTCGTACTCTTATTCAGTTGATTTATTTAAAGGTATGTCAGCGCTGGCTGAAATGAAACACTGTGCCTCCTCTTCCTGCTTATTGCTGACCACTCCAATAATTCATTTTTTAGCTCATTAGCTAACGGGGGATGTGAACAGTGATTCTCCAGGGGACTGCAGTGAGGTTAAGTGATCTACTGCTGACAACTCTGCTCTTGGGCTGGCCTTCCTTGGGGGAAATGAAACCTCAACCAAGACAAGCTGTGGATCCCAGAAGTGAAATTGGGGCATCAGAGA
Organism: Oceanodroma leucorhoa; assembly: GCA_030449065.1. NCBI lineage: Eukaryota > Metazoa > Chordata > Aves > Procellariiformes > Oceanodroma > Oceanodroma leucorhoa. The sequence continues at coordinate 857,802 of JASVER010000199.1, read as the reverse complement.
AACAATTACAGTATTTATGTCTTGTTGTCGGGATTTCGAAGATGAATGCGAGCGGCAGGGCTGAAGCTGTCTTCCAGGAAAGTCCCCGGGACTTCCTGTTCAAAATGAGATGGTTTGTGCCAGAGATGTAGGGAGGATGTCCGTGGACATTGGCTATCTAGATACTCATTCAAAAACAGTCCCTTTACATTTTGGCTGTCCATGAGGTGTGGGCGAGCATGCTTTTCCTCCTTCCTCCATGATAAAGTTTTGTTTTCTACCAGAAAATCCAGACGATGTATCTTTTTTGTGCCCAGTTTGTGCAGTTGAATAAGATCTAAATCTCATTCGACAGCCGATGTCAGTGACATGCTGCCCCCAAATGTCTGAGGCTTTTAAAACACCTTTATTTTTGTTTGTAATGTTTGCTGTGTTCCCACCACAGCCCTTAATGTCACTCCAAAGGTGGAATTTGGCCTTAATGAATTGAGTCTTTTGGTGGCCTACATGGTCAAGAAAAATTAGGCGGGTTTTCTAAAAAAGGGAACCTGAAGGGAGGTGAGATAACCACGTGCAAAGGTGGAATCTTTAGGTGAGCGTAGCCCAGCGGCACAGCCCGCTGCTGGCCGCAGGGTCCTGCGGTGGCCAGGCCCACCGGTCAGCATCTCCTGAGGGACCCGAGGGCTCCTTGGCTGCTGCCYGGGGCTCTGAAACAGATTTCCTCGGGTGAGGGGATGGATCCTGACTGGAGCATCCAGTCAGTGTTAATGAGGAGCATTTACGGGTTACTTGATCATACCGCGGGAGAGTGCTTTAAGGAAGGACCGTTTGCATCCTCTCCATCACTAATAGAGGTGGCAGCATGTTCCCCTTCCTCAGAGTTAGATTTCGTTTTTTTTAAATGGGTTTTCTGTTCTTTTCCCAGCCTTTTGAGACAGTAGGATAAACCTGAGCAGGATGGGGTTGCTGGTGTCTCTCCGGCTCTCTTGCAGCCTTCCACGAGCACCAGGATTGCCTTTGTCCGCTCCCATGCGATGCGCGGCAAACGTGACATTCGTGCCGGTGGATTTGTAAACCAGCAGCCTCAAGCTCTGAAAACCTCGGCCTCAACTTGGCGCTTATGGCCTCTGTTTCGGTACATACCGTAGCTCACTATTAACAGTTTAAGGTGAATCGTGATTAGAAGTGGAAGACTTGTGCAAAACAGCTTTTTCTCTAAACAGAAAGGGATTTCTCTTCAAGCTGTGGTGGTCGCAGCAACCGATGCTCTGACAGCAGCCAAAACCTACTATTACTCAAAAGATGGTCTGAGGATTCATTTGCAGACTCTATACGTATTTAAAAAACATACGAGAGCTTTACTAAACATTCTTGAAGATACACTAGATGGTTACTGGACCTAGAAGTGTTGCAAGAATACCCATTTTATTGTAAATAATTGCATGTATGTTACTTTATCCTCCTCATTGCACTGTTTTTTGTTTGTTTTCTTTACCTTAAAAAAATACAAACACAAAGACCATGAGTTAAGGATGCAGTAGTAACAGAAGTCCTTTTCTTCCTCCTTTCCATCTGGAATACCTGAAATGTTACTCTGTTTATCAGATCCTGCCATCAAAGGTTAATTTGCAGCTCCCCAGATGTGGGTTTTTTTGGTGTGTCTTTTAGCTTGCAGGAGTCATTCAAAGGTTCGATTTAAACGAAGCACTCTTTGTGTTAATTTTCTGTTTGCACTTTTGTTCTGAAAAAAGCCCTGGACCTGTTTGTAAGGTAAATTGTGGTCAGGGTAGAGAAGCGCGTGCTTTGGGAAGCTGTGCCTGAAAGCATCCAGGGAGGTCAAAGCAAGGTCACTCCGCATGTACCAGGAAATGATGCAAAACTAATCCAGATTTGCTGTTGGAAGGATCTGTTTACATAAGTATTTAAAAACAGATTAGGGCTAACCTGACACTAGATTACTGAGAGTAGTGTAAACACAGCTGAAAGGCRTAAACAGAGCTTTGCCTTTTGTACTCCAGAGGAGAAAATCTGTCACCAGTAACCAGTTGCCTGGCTTAGGTGATGTATATGGTTTTCACAGGCTGGACAGATTACCTGAGGTACCTCTAAATGGGACTTTGTCTAGGGCTAGATCTCTTAGATCATATAATTGTATGGTAATTTTTTTAATGGAGAGTTGAGGGACTTGTTTGTAGTCCTTGTTATCCTGTAACCTAATAGCATCCAGAAGGCTTTTGATAGTTCTTTGACGTATCAGGAGGAAATGGTGCTTCAAAGTATTGTTTCGGTGGTTTGCATTTTGGAAAAACAAACAGAGGAACCATCCATATGCCTTTTGCATCGGAAACATTACTCAACTTGTAGAAGAAAAAAGCACCCCTGCAAGCAAGGCTGTGTCTTTCAGGGCTTGCTCTCCTGTCTGAAATGCAAGCCCAGGTGCTTGGTTACCTCTGGTCTTAGGTACAGAAATTTGGTGCATTTTCTGTRCTATATTTTGCAGTGGAACCAGGCTGCCTGTTTTGTCCTTGGTCTTCATGATGGTGAGGGCTCTTGCGCTGACCTCTTGCCAGTCCTCAGGGCAGCCAGGGGTTTTTTAAGACCTCCTGGCTGTTGTGTTCTTATGGCCCCGTAGGCATAGCATCCACCAAGGGGGATCTCGGGCACTGCARTAGTATGGCTCGGTAATGATGAGATGGGTGACACAAATATCACTGCAAAGATAAGGTTTGGATGGACTGTTTCTATGAGGGCTTTCCTGCCAAAAAATTGAAGGGGGAATAATTTTCATGTTGGTTAACTGCTGTTTGCTAGCATAACRATAGCCGAAGCTGAACTTGCACCTTTTTACAGCGTCAGCGAAGTCRGGTTAGAATGACCTGTCTCCTTTGRCTTCTCTAGGGAAGAAAAAGAGCGCTGGATACGTGCGAAATACGAGCAGAAGCTCTTCCTTGCCCCGCTGCAGTGCCTGGAGCTTTCTCTGGGCCAGCATCTCCTGAGGGCTACAGCTGAGGAGGACTTGCGGACCGTCATCCTGCTCCTTGCCCACGGGACTCGGGAAGAGGTGAACGAGACCTGCGGAGACGGTGATGGGCGCACTGCCCTCCACTTGGCATGCCGGAAAGGAAACGTGGTGTTAGTGCAGCTCTTGATTTGGGTAAGTACTYGGTGTCCGGGGAGGGGGCTGGCTGGGTTGGCTTTCGCTTGGCTATGTCCCTCAGCAGGACCTCGCAAACCTCCTTCCTGCGGGTTCCACAAAGCCTTTGCTGCTGTGCCGAGTCTAGATGTTCCTCATTGCACGCTCTCAAAAGACGGCAATGTGATAAWAAAGTACTTTTCTGCCTGTCTGCTGCTACTTGATGGGAGCGTAGGAGATGAGGAAGGAGAGAATTCCCTAGCACCTGTTTGAAACACCACCGTGGCAAATTTTGCTCCCCACATGAGCCTCTCCCCGTAGAAACCTTTACGTATGTGACTCAGTGCCGCTCACGTTGTCGGGCTGGTATCCTGCCTGCTCTCTTCTCTCTCTCCCCATCCTCAGTTACTTTCAAACCAATCTGTCCCGAGCCCGTTCCCTCCATTTTAACGCTCTGTTGGCACCACAGCTTCCAACAATGCATCTCTTCTTTCTGCAGTATGGCGTCGACGTGATGGCACGCGATGCCCATGGAAACACGGCCTTGGCCTACGCCCGGCAGGCCTCCAGCCAGGAGTGCATTGACGTTCTCCTCCAGTACGGCTGCCCCGACGAGCGCTTCGTCCTCATGGCCACTCCAAACTTGTCCAGGAAGAACAATAACCGGAACAACAGCAGCGGAAGGATGCCCACCATCATCTGAGGAGCTCACTCGTGTATTCGCTGACCTGAATTACATCCGCAGCCTCATATTCCTTCATCCCCATCACAGCTCTGCTCTGTGAGTCTGGTAACTCTCCTTTTCCCTTTTCCCTTCGGTACATCCCTGTCCCATCCGGAAACGGCGCGTCTGGAGAGCGCGAGGGGATGAGAAGGAGCAAAAGGGGCTGCAGAGAAAGCAGTTGTTTCAGCGACAGCTCTCGAACGATGGAAACAAGCAGGCGAGAGCGCGTGGGTTGAGCAGGACACGCCGCGCGTGGCACCGGGACCATGGGAGAGCGGTCGTCCCCGAGGGGGACGCAGGCTCCCCGAGCGTGGAGGGAAGGGGCGGAGGGAGAGGCGAGCGAGAGGAGAAGGAAGGAGAGATGGTGACTTTCCGTAACTGACAGTTAAGCACATCAGTACATTTCACCTCTACCAAACGCGACGCCTGGATTTCATTCTCTTCTCTGAAGAGCTTGACGGCATAAATCAGAAGCAAGCACAGAGTTTGTCAGGTTTGAAGCTCCTATGATGGTATGTGTCAAATCAGTTGTAGCTAATCTGTCCGGGGAGAATACTGGCTTCATTACACTTGTATAGTTGAGTTCTTCCAGCATTACCGCTGTTTAATAGAACATGATTAGTCATCACGGAGAAAAAAGCATATTAGCTGAAGAGGTAGTTACATGGCACGCTTCGGTGATTGCTTGGATGTGATTGCAATATTCTTAGAAGCATCATATTATCTCAGACATGTTCTTTCAAGCCCTTGGAGCCCTCCTTTCTAAATTCACTGTCATAATTTAGTATCTGTTTAATTTTTCAGTCCAAAGAGAGGAAATGAGTTGCTGAGTGTTATTTGACTGCAGTCTCCTTGGTGTAAAAACAAAATGGAAAAAATAAATAAGAGTAACTATGAAACACAAAAAGGAATAATGAATACCGCTAAGGAAAAACATTTCAAGTACATTCAGTGAAATTAATAAACGCATTAAAGGCTAATATTTTTTCAGCCGGCAGAAATAGGTTCTGTCATTTTGCCAAGGTAAATGTGTTGAGTTTTTGGTCACTCCTGTGATGCATTGCCTAACTTATACAGATTTTTGTATTGTGTCTCTAGATTATATGTATGTAAAATCTATTTGAATAAAAAAAAACATAAATATGCATTGATTTTTTTTTTTTTTTTTGTACARAAAATGACATCTCTGTTAATTTATAAACTGTAATGGATGTGAACTAAATAATGTGCAACTAGTTAGGATCTGTGGGTTACAGATCATTGTACATTGAAAATATTCCCAGCAGTGAACTCTTGTTTCCATCGCAAGCCTTTGAGAAACATATCAGAAGGAGATTATGGCACGTTTGGCATGGAAAAAAAAAAAAAGTGTGCGAGACCTTTTAGAAAGGAAAAAGAGGCTGTTTCTCAGCGCTGTAAATATATTTTACTCCAGAAGTCACGAAGCTTTCACAAGCCAAGACAAAAAGCCCTAGTCTGGCTGTGGGAAGATCAGATTTGATTAAGTTCAGAATTGATAGCCTTCACCGCAGCGGGCAGGGCATGGCTGCGCTTGACTCCCAACTTGGCTGCTTTCTGGAAGAAAAATGGCTTGTGAAAGTAGCCTGGACAGTTCATTTGAATTCCAAGTTTTAATACTTGATTTGATTATTTTGGTATTACCGGGCAGATCCCAGCTTCTCCTGTTTTCAGCGAAGTAGGATTCTGGCACGGGGAAGCAGGCTTGTACGGTTTTTGGCAGGCAGAAAAGTGATTTTTTTTTTTAAGTGGCATATGGCAATGTGAAGATGGGGGGAGGGTACATCACGGAGAAAGTTGAAAACTCAACTGAATTCGATGGCAAAGGAGCAATTATGTGAAGGCAGTGAGGTGCACACAGCATAGTAATTTGCAAATCTACCTGCTCGTATGTATTTTCCAAGCCTTCAGTGGTGCTCTTCCTTGGGGCTCTGGATTTCATTTGGCATACAAATGGGAGGAGCGTAGCAATTGCTAAATAAACCAGATGTGGACAAAATGTGAAGGAAAAAACGTAATCTATTTATCTTAAGGGAAAAAAAATCAGAAAATTATGGATTTGGTGTAAAATCATCAAATTGTGAAAGAAAAGCGAGCCTCAAGGTGGGAGCACGAGAATATTGACCAGCTTTTCCTATTCTGTGGTGTTCTCATTTTGTACTTTGTTACTGTATAGACCTTTGACTATTTGGGGGTGGGGGGGGTGAAATCTTACTTCGGCCAGCCTAAGCTGGCTGCATCAGAGTAAGGCTACAGCTGATCCTCTTCGTACTGGGATAATTTCATTTTTTTTTTTAATTGAGGAAGGGTGTCTGTTATAATTGCTATTTCTCCATCATTCCCATGCAGCTCCCTGATCTTTGGTACCGAAGGGTGGTCCTTCAGCGACGGGACAACCCATCTAACGTGCAGCTGAAGGGGATGCTGTGAAGCCCGCTGTGTCTTGGTGCTCACGAGCTTTACGCCCCAACTGGGGGGACACAGCGGGGATTCAGGAATCGCGGCTCGTGGACCCAGAGGTGCTATAGCTGCCTGCTGTTCCCCTGGGAGCATCAAGGGCATTTGTATCCGAAAGCCAAGTCCGAAGTTTCAAATACACGGTAGGCAGATCTGCCGCCGTTAAGTTCTCAATGCATGTTCATTTCCGAGCTGCTTTTCTCCTAATTGAAAATATTTTCTGTACATAATTTAATGCTCTCTTCGGGCCACCTTCCTCTTATAAAGCTGAGAGTGATGTTTGAGAAACAAGGGCAACCAGGCTGTCATGCAGATTTCAGGTAGAAGAATTACACTCTCCTTTCATAAAAATTTTCTGAAGGCGAACATTGAAAAAACACAGAACATTTTTAGGAGAGGAAATTCCACTGTATTATAGAAAAAATAATATATCCAGGCTAGCCAACCAATAACCTCATACTTTAATTAAGCAGTAGCACAGTTGCTTTTAACCTAAACGTAGTTTTCCCTTGGAGGTGTAAGCGTTGGCAGTAACTACGTTGAAGCGGCGTAGACTATGTGATGGCTTCCCCAGACATGTGGGGAGGATACCCGGTCGTGCATGCAGCGGTGATCCCTTCGAAAGACGAGAGAACGCCCAGCGCGTTCTCTCCAAGTCCRGAGAGACCTTCCCTGGTGATGCTCCAGCCGCAGGAGCACAGCCCGGGGGTCTGTGCCCCGTGGGATGTTGGCTACGCCATCCCCTCTTCACACGGGTTTGGTTGGATGTCTGCGAGAAGTTGTGCGGCACCTCCTGAGCTAGTGGGACAGGCCACCCGGCAAGGAAGTCGGGCCAGCGTGGACTCCATCCCGTTCTTGCCTGGTGAAGGAGAGGAGGGAAGACCCCTTTCCACCACAGCCAAGAGCGAGGATGGAGGAAGTTCTCCGTGGCTGGAGCCCAGCAGGGCTTGGCTTTGTGAGCCGAGGTCTCCGGGCTCTGCGTTGCTTTTCAGGGGATGCGTTTGCACTTTGCAAAGGATGTTCTTGAAGTCGTCCAGGTGTGGAAACAGGCAATATATACCGACACTTGGAGAACCTGCAGGAGTCRTTCCCCTTGCTTTCGCCCTGTTAACCCGTCCGTTTTCTGTTCCTCATCTCGCATTTAGCCCCTCGTTGCTTTTGTGGAGCCCACTTGCCAGGCTGTTTACGCCCTTCGAGCACATTATGAGCAAATTAAAAACAAACTGAGATCCAGTCAATAAGAAATCCCAGCAGAAACATGTTAGCTAAAGCTGTTTTCTCCAAAAATGGAGTTCGCAGCCGTGGTTTTCATTGCGTCCCCAATTTAACCCTTTTCATCATCCCAGATACCTTTAAATCCCCCTTGCTCTGCACTTTRTCCACGATGACTAGAACACTAAAGCAAGTCAGCCTTTGCTATTAACATCAGCACTTTCCTTCTGTTTATTTTAAGCTAATTGTTGTTGGACGGCAGAGGTGAGTCGGATGTGTCATATCCGGCGTCTGAACCTTGATATTCCCAGAGTTGAGGAGGGCTTACTTCTCCTCTCTATTTATGAAGAAATAAGATCTAACTTAGGGAAAATTCAGGGTCTCTGCCAGTGCAGAGATTTGGCCAAGGGCTCCCATTACCTGATTTCTGATTTTGTTGCTAAAAGGGGGCAGAAGAAAAGCTATTTTTGAAGAACCTTGGTATATTTTGGGCTAGGTGCTGCTCAGAAAGCCAGGGGAGCTCCAGGAAGGTAGAGAGAATTTTTAAGCATTTGGGCATAGTGTATAATAACTGTGTAAACATTAATATTGTTTAGTTTGCCGTCTTTTCCCCATTTCCTTAAATTATGTGTGTTAGTGCAAAAAAGCTTTAGCTGCACTTGGAGATTTCCCCTGGCCAGAGGAAGCTGAGTAACGTAGGGAGAGGAATAGAGGTGGGAATGCAGATATGGGCTTAGAAATYATCTCCGGCACTGTAATGTTGTGTAATTAGATTATATGGGGTTTGGATAGCTTCATCTTTTATATTTGTATGGAGATCGGGAAAAATGAAGTAATTTGTAGTTTCTAGTATAAAGTAGTAATAGTGGAGACAAGCACAGATTTCACAGGGGGTCCCGAAGGGGCCCTTTTCAAACATCTCGGGGAGCTGCGTTTGCACCTTAACGGGGAACAAATGGTCATTGTGGCTGGAGGGACTCAAGGTGAAGAAGGACAGCGTTGGGGACCGACCTTGGGGCAGCTTGGCTGGATAGGAGACAACTTGCCCATTCCCATCTCATCGTCAAGCACCTTCCTTTCGCCTCTGGTGGCTGCTACAGCGATGCGTAYGTGGGATCTCCGGCTAGTAGTCTTGGATCCTCAGTTCAACATCTCCTTCCATTCTTGGTGATTTGTGGGTAAAATTTATTGCGTAGTTTTTGGATGTTCTTGTGTTTGCTGCATAGCAGAAAAAAAAAAACGCTCCAGAGTAATGTTCTTTTCAAGGTAGGAAAACACTAAACTACCCCAAATTAAAAGGTTCTGCAATGAGTTTTGACTTCTTAAATTCTAAGCTACAAAAAGAAGGTTGGTTTGAATGATTTTATTGGAGAAAAATCTCCTGTTTGAAAAATTATAGAGGTAATAGAGCAAAATATCCAAAGCTGTAGGTAGGTAGATTTGTTGCATTACGATATTCTAGGTTTTGTTTTGTTCTTTAGCGTGGGCCAGTTTTTGAAGTAAGTAATGGGTTGTCTCATCTCATGACAGTTTACCTTGAGTTGACTGAATCTGTCTCACGTTTCAAAGGGAGGTTCGAAGGGTCTTGGCCAAGATTTTCAGGAGCTATGAATAGTTCGTGGTTTTGAGAGGAGGATTGCATGATTACTGAAAATAAAAGGTTGGTTTGGGGTTTGTTTTYTTAGAGCCATCTTGAGCCCCAAATCACTAGGCATGCTTCTGGTCATCTTGGCCCCTGTGTTTCATTTCAGGTGACAGCAATATGTGGGTGAATTAACTCCCATCGTTTACTATCGTTCCCTGAATGTTCGGGGGGGACTTTTACTTGTGGGCAGATGAAATAAAAATGTCTTTGTGCATTTCAGCAGTTTTAGCCTCTTCGTCTCTATATGTCCGCCCATCTCCCAAATCCCTGTGGCATACTCAAGTGGTAGCGGTCAGTTCTGTTGACAGGCAGAGCTTCGGCTTTCTCTTGGCCATGAACTTTCTGGATGTGTGTTTAGCTCCCGGTGCTAAGGATTGACTGTTTTGCAGTGCTTCAGAGCTAGTAATTTTTACCTGTGTGTTATGTACAAAACGTGAGGGGGGGTGTGGGTGGGGGGGGATGCTTACCGAGGTCTAATGGCATGCGTTTGGGATGACCACGTTGCTTGCTGGCAGTGAATGCACCATCAGCTCTTTTGTGTATGCCCCGTTTTCCAGAACCGGTCGGTGTGTGGTTTTGTTTCTGAGAACCGAAGTAGCTGAAAACACTTTCCTGGTCCTCTTGAACGACAAAGGTACGGGGAGTAAAACCCCTCGCAGCAGACAACTTGATAGGGTCTGATCTGCGCTGAAGGCAAACCCCAAGCTCGTGCAGGACCAAGGAAGGGGTTTGGTGCTGAAGGCGGGTCGTAATTTGGCAACTAGTTCCCAGATGTGGGGATTGAGTTGAGTTGAATTGGTGGGTGAAGTGCAGTCAAGGTGGTTTGAGTCCTAAGGTAAAGGCAGTGTATCACATGGAGGTCGCTGACTACACGTGCTTTGCGTTTGGWGTGCGTACGTGTGCTTATATATGCATATATGCTCTACATACTGCTATTAGCAATTGTGGAAATGTACGTGCGCACATTTRCACATTAATCAAAATCAATATATCGAGCCAGGTTTTCAGTTAGATGTTTCTAAACAGGCAAGTTTCCCAGCTTGAGTAMGACGAGCCGTTTCCAGGAGTGCGGGAGGCAGGCGCGGGACGGGGGACACCTGCTCGAGGGATGGAGAGGTGCAGGAGCACGAGGTCCAGGCTTACTGCGGCTCTTGGGAGCCATCGGGCGCTCAGGACTCACACAGATGCCTCAGAGGTATTCAAAAAAATCCAGCTCCTTCAGACGGTGGCACTCAACTTGAGAAAACCTTTAACTTGGCCACCAGCCACTACTAAAGTAGCCCCTTGCTTGAGAGAAAAAATCCCAGCTCGCCAGCCCTGGGGGTGTTATTGTGGGAAACACCAGGGAAGGAGATGCCCAAGGTGAAAAGGACAGAGGACTTGCTGCTCAGAGGCCCTTTCTTTTACATAAATTTGCTGGAGACTCAGCTTACTGGCTGAATTTAAGCGCGGGACCAGCAGGCTGCCCTCCTGTAGCCGATTCAGCAATGCTTTGGGTCCTGCTGCTGTTTGTGGGGCCGTCGGGGATGACGGTGGTGAGATGTTTCTGAAGAGCATTCTCCAGGTGGGTCCTTCCCCAAGAGCAGCTCCTCGTCCCTCCCTCCACRCGTTCTTGGCCGTTAAGCTTCGGCCCCAAAATTTTGCCGTGAGGGAGCCACAAACCTCAGCTGAAGTGCTGAGGCTTTGCGTGTACCAAGTATTCCAGGAAAACTTGGCCGAGCGTTGCTCACGCCGTAGCTCACGCTACCCTTGCTTTTGGTTTATAGTCGGATCAGGGGAAGTCAATAGGGAGAGGGCAAGTTCTGGCAGGGCGAGAAGGATGTTTGCTGGAGCTAGGCAAGGTATGGTAGGAAACGTGGCTGGGTGTGCGGAAAGGATGGGAGGATCTTTCATTTCCCCTTCTTGCGCCTGTGACGAAAGAACTACTTTGAAATGCTGTTGAAAACCCCTCCGAGCATTTTTTCTGATGTATCCAGGGATTCAGCTGGATTCTCCATTGAATCTACTGAGCTCATTTTGCCAATCCACGGGGAAAATAGGGCGTACCCGTCCTCTGAAAGCACAGCCCTTTGCTCCSTGGAGATACCAAGTTCCCAGGGGACCGCAGGCATTCGGTCCAGCTCCCTTTTACTATTTCAATGTCAAGAGCATCCTTCACTTGTAGACGGCTTGCGTTGGGTGCACGAACTGAAGGGGCATTTGGGAGAGGAGCGTCTTTTAAAACACCAGGGACTTGATTTGGGTAACTGTTGCCTTTGGACTCTGGTTTGGAATTGCCGGGGGCCTGATTCTGCAGCTCCTGCTGCCTTGAACCTCTCGACTTCAGCAGGGTTTGAGCGTATCCCAAATGCTTTGCCCAAGCCCGAGGCAAAACAGCTTCAAGGCGGCAGARTTGGGCGCGGATGGGCTGTATCCTGACCTCTGAAGTCGGAGTTTGGCCCCTGGTTTCARCGAGGTTGTGGTTGGAGGTTCAGTCTAGTCGGCACCTTTATTTTGGGAAGCGCCATCGGCACCACTTGGGAAGCGGATGCATATRMTGGKTTTTTTTTTTCTTTATTCCTTAATACCCTGTGACTGCCTGCAAAGGCTAGATTTTACGTTCGGCCGTATTTAGCCCCCAAGTCTTTCAGTTTTTCTGCTTTGTGATGTTTGTCTTTCTGGTTGGGATGGGGAGAAAGGGAGCCCAGGTGAGTAGGGACACCTGAGACCTCTGCTTGGGGTAGAGGCAGAAGATACCTAGCACATGGCAGGCTTTATAGCAAGTTTTGGTTTGGTTTTTTTTTTCTGTTTCTGTAAATAGTAATGTATAAATGATGACAAGACAGTGTGGAAATTATTAAAAAAAAATACGTCTTTTGTTGTTGTTTTTATATTACCTCATTCAGCAAGTTTGTTTTACAATGACTCGATGCTTTATTTATATTGTTTGTACTGTAATTAAACCGATTGACAAACATTTCACTTTGCTTGTTGTTTCATATGATTTTGGTTTGATTAAGTATGCCAGTTTGTATTATGTTTCCCTTTCCTCTCTCTCCGCATTGAGATTTTTGTGTCAGCTGTACAGTATTCTGAATAATTAAAAAAAAAAATAAAATAAAAGAGGAAAAAAAGTTGTAAAGTACTGCAGAGAGAGGCTGCTATATTGTATAGGTCTCTTTCTAATAAAGACAAGAAAACTTGTTCGTCGCAGCTTGCTTCTTTCCTTGAGTCTTCATTGCCCTGTTATTGAGATACACCTGCCCTGGCCCCACTTTCTACTCGTATTAATGATGAGATACTGTCACTCTTTGCCAGTAATAAAGATGAAGTATTATCCGAGACCTGGGATGTCAGAAGAGCCGGTAATGGTGCAAATTGATAAATTAAAAAGCAATAAGTCAACCGGACCGTAATGGTGTATATCTAAGAGTTCTGAAAGTGCTTATGAACTGAATGACAGATCTCCCAGCAAAAATATGCGAGCTTTCATTAAAAACAGTTATTCTCCCCGAGGAAGAGAGAGTAGTAAATGTTGCACCTAGGCTTTAAGAGTCTCTGGAGGAGATCCAAGGAATTAGGCCAGTAACGGTTACATCTGTATCTGCTAAATTGGTTGAAATGATCATTTAAAATAAGAATAATAAAACATCTTTAAGGTCATGATATGGTATGGTCTAATCACGTCTTTGAAGGAAGATCGTGGCTCTCTGTTAGGCTTCTCTGAACAAGTCATTTAAAGCCCTGAACAATGGGCAACTGGTTGACATTTATTTACATTTTTAAAGGTCTTGGCCCGAGTGCGTCACGAGAAGAAATCGGGAATCTAAGCAGGCCCGAGGAGAAGACAAAATATTGCCCTGATGCAGAAGGCTGAGAGATGGGGTGGGGAGGGAAGCAAGAGGTGTGGTGGGTTTTCACCTGAGCAGCCTGGTAATTAGSCACACGCCAGAAGGGTCCCTGCCGGGACCAGCGTGTCTCGATGGGTTGGCGATACGGTTGGTGGTATCGATGGCYGCAGAAAAACTGCATGAGGCCAAGAGGGCTGTGCGGTATCGAGGTGGGTACATAGAGAATAGCAGATAAAATTGAGTCAGTGTGCATTGATGGGGAAAAAAAGGGAGATGGCTCAAATGACGTGCCCTGGGGTGAAGAAAGAAATGTAAGATTTTAAGATCTATAAAGCCACCATGGAGCGAGACAACCACTGCTACGGTTTGGCCATCYGTGCTTGTCCCACCTTATAAAAGACATAGAGAAATTAGGGATGTTCAGAAACGAGTAGAGCTATGACGAGGTGGAAGAAGTGAGGAATTTCCCTCAAAAAGAAACACAAAAAGGGGGGGGGGGGGGGGGAGTATGATAGCCATAGATAGGCGGTGGAGAGGAAGCGGGTTGGGGATGTCTCTTTTTTCCTGGTCTTGCACCCACCACGGTGCGTGGCCTGATACCAAGGGGCAGCACGGTCAAAACCGATACCAAGATGGACGGGCTCTCCAATGCATCGCTGGACAGGAGACCTCGCTGCAGCGGGGTTTTGCTCAAAAGAAGGCCCAGCCAAGAGTGGGAAGGTGAGCTTGCATCTTCACAGACTGAGCGGGACTGCCCACAGGATCRGGTTGGGGTTTTTTTGGTTTTATCTTTTACGTCTGCTTGTGCCTTGGCCGCAATTTGGTCATTCTTCAGGTTATTGCCCATCCCACCAGGTCTCCCAGCTGCAGGGAGCTGTCGGTCTGTCCTGTCTGACGGGGATTTGTTTGGGGTTTGGGGGAGGTTTTCCGTTTCCTTTTCCGCTCTTCAATGCTCCCAAGTGCTCCAGGAAGGCTGTAGCAGCACTGTGAGGGATGAAAAACTGCAGGACTGCTTGTGGATTTATTTTTTTCTTTTTKGGGGGTCTGCATCRCTGTTTTGTCGTGCGGCAACTGTACGCCTTTGTTCTTGCAAGGTTCTCCCACCCTGTTTAACCCCATCATGCGTCCCGCCAGCACCAAAGCAGGAGGTGGGTGCTTTCTGTTCTCCCCCTCTGGATTTGAAATGTGAACTTCCAACGTGGGAGAACTTTTTTTGGATTCCCCCTGGGTGTAAAGCTATAGGAGTGCTTTTTTCASGAATCATCCATCTTTGCCCTCCAAAAGGGATATGGGGCTTGATTTTGTGATGGGCATGGCTGGCTGCTCGCTCTCTCTAACAACCCTCCTAAGATCTGGCTTCTCCTGGAAGATCCTGGTGCCAGGGATGGTGGAGCAGATTTAAGGATGGCTTTCATTCCCAGATTTCTCACCTACCCCAAGCCCACCCCCRTGTGCCCCTGAAATGCTCTCAGCTGATGGCATTCACAGAAGCCTAGGAAGAAAAGAAAATATCCTACTGCAAAGCAATAGGGGTCAGAAAGAGATTTTGAAGGAAAACTATTCCCATAATGGGATTAGGGGGAAAACCCCCTTTTTTCTTTTTCTTTTTTGTGTGTGTGTGTGTGTTAAGAAAAAATCAATTACTGTAAGGACCGGACTGTTGCTCTGCTGTAAGGCCTTGCTGTGTGTTTCCACCCTTGCCTACAAAGGATTAGCTCTGACGGACGCTGGGAGCACCAGCTCAAGAAACCTGCTCCAGAGCCCGGAAGACGCTTGCTCCGTAGGTACCGCATGCTTTTAGCCCTCATTCAAAATCATTCCCTTGGCAGTTTTGCTGTTTCTTATTTGTTCCTTAACACAAATCCAAACTAGTGTGAAGGGAGCGGTGGGATGGGACGACTGAGGACGGCACACACAGCGACCCCATGCAATGGGGCTSACCCTCCCTGGTAAACAGCTTTGTTTTCCAGAAGAGAGCCAAGCTCATAGAAAAACAAAAGAAAACATTTTATGCTGCATGAATATCAGGTAAGAGCAGCCTTAAATAGCCAGGTCAAAGATCCACCCACACCAACACTTTTTCTCTACCTGTGGCCAAAAGCCAATGCTAGAGGAGATAGTAAAATCTGATTGTACGGGGCTTTTGCTATGTATTTCTCCAGCCTGGAACTGTTTACAGTTCAGGGTCTTCCTGAGCTGCATGTTTTCGGTGAGTTTAGTAATCCTCAGTGGATTTCTCTTCCATCAATTTGCCTGATCCCCTGAAACTCTTGAAAGCTTTGAGCATCAACRCAGGCCCATCTACAAGAAGGGCCGGAGGGAGGATCCGGGGAACTACAGGCCTGTCAGCCTGACCTCGGTGCCGGGGAAGATCA
>JASVER010000199.1:643221-817458 GCA_030449065.1 Oceanodroma leucorhoa | reverse complement strand
TGACCCACTAAGGTCCCACCATCCCAGACCCACCAGGGACCGGTGATCCTTGTCTCAGCTGTGCTGGTGGTCAGGCAGCAGCGGGAGCGGTGCCCATGGCTAGCCATGCCAGCCGGGTCTGTCCCAGCCGGTGAGGAGTGAGGGATGCATCCRGCCATGATGAGGACACATAGGGTGATGGGCCCCTTCACGTCCTGGCATGGGCGCAGCCCTGGGGTGTTATGGAGATGATCTATACAATCCCACCCCTTGGCTGACATCCACAGAGCTTCTCAGCTGAAAATATCCTAAACCGCTGCCTCCACCTTAATCTGTGCTGCAACCGAGCTGACGTGGAGGGAAACCCTCRGTAACGCCTCTGTGCAGCAGAAGAGCTCAGAGTGGGGTTGCTTGGGCATAAAATCGGATTCCTTTTCTCCCGTTAAGGGACCCAAACGCCTGTGTTGGGCTCCTGCTGCAGAGAGGACTAAAGGATGGTGTTTTCTGCCTATCCTGAAAAGAAACACCTTTAAGCCTGTGGAAGGGAGTTTTGCTGGCTTGTTTGGCACCCAGTGACGATGGAGTGGCAGCACCTGCGGTTCCCYGGAGGAATAAACTAAGGTAAGCAATCCTCCCCATCCTAAATCACTGCTCCCACCTCTCCTTCCCTCTAACATCACCGTGCGTGGTTGCAAAGAGGGGTTGTGGCTGCTGTGAAGTGGGGACACCAGTTCCCGTCAGAGCTTTCCACCTGCAACCTTCTGACGATGGATGGGGGTTAAAGATGCCTGGTATGCCCTGATGGTGTTGTTTTTTTTTTGGTGTGTGTGTGAGTAAACCGATGTGATCGGCCAGTCTAAATGAATCAAAGTGACTGCTCCATCTCCCGCTGGGAGCTGCTGGGGCCGGGCACGGCTCAGTGTCATCGCCCAGGCAGGGCTGTCGGCAGCCGGATTAGCGCATGGGGCCAAGCTCACCGCTGTGGCACGCAGGAGTTATTTTTTGGAGGGGGGCCAGACCTACATGCCGTCCAAGCGAGACCTTGAAAACACGGCAAGCTCATGTTTCCCAAGAGATGCTGCTGGGGAGGTGGGAAGAGCAGTCCTTCTGGAAGCCTCAGCAGCGACTGGCTGGAGTCTAGGGAGGTGTACCAACCTTTAAACYCCCCACTGCCTGTTTTATTTTCCTCTAATAAGCTTTTCTTTTAGCTCAGGTATCTCCCAGAGCCCTAAGTGAGGTTCGGAGCTGATACAGAAGCAAAATGAGGGGGAGCTGTGGAGGAGCAGAGTCCCAGCCTGATGCCTCCAGCAGGAGGGATGGGGAAGAAGAGGAGCCCCAGGGAGGAAGGATGGTGCCAGAGCATTGCTTGTTTTTCCTGGCCCAGGTGAATGCTAATGTATGTGGGGAAAATAATAATAATAATAAAATAGTAATAGTAATAGTAATAGTAATARTAATARTAATARTAATAATAATAATAATAATAATAATAATAATAATAATCTACTTGAATCTTTCTGGACCTGCAGCACCACCTTCCCCAAGACTTGATAGGAGCTGGTGAGACATTCACTGTCCTTGGCAATGCAGGATCTGCAAACACCTCCTTGGGCTGCTTTTCCCGTGCACATCGGGTCTGAGTTTGCCAGGAAAAAATCTTGCAGGATCTGTGGGGACAGGCTATTTCTGCAGCCTTTGCAGGTGTAACGCTCCCAGATGCTGCCAGCCCTCACCGGAGCTCGCCGCAGGCATCCGCTGCGGATGCTCTCTGCTGGGGATGCAGTTGTGGGTGAGCGGATTGAGTGTGGGGTTGTGCCAGCCCCTAAATCCTCAGATCCTTACTTTACAATTCCCTTTTTACTCTGAAATGTGCTGAATCCCTTTCTCAAGTGATGGCTTGTSTTGCTGAAGGTTTTTTTGGCGCTTKCTCTCTGCTGCTGGTCAGTAAAACTTTGTTGGAGAGGGTCTGTTGCTGGAGCAAACCACACTGCGACTCGGTCATGTTTACCGGTCCTGTCCATCCTTGACAGCAGGGAATTTGTGGCCCTAATTATAATGACTCTCTCGGGACCTCTCTGGGTTAGCTTAATCCTAACGTCACGGTTAGCTCTGGCACCCTAAAATAACATATTCAGGGCAAACCAAGGGATGGTTGTGCTGGGGAAAATGGAAAAAAAAATATATTTCTGACTTGGTTGCAAAACATGCAGCAGGCTAGTCCAGGAGAAAAATCCCTTTTGTTATTTTTTTTTTTTTTTAATAGATGATGCTTAAAGCATCTCTGCTTCTTCCCAGGCAAGGAAGCGGCAGTGCCTGGAGACCCTGAGCACAAACACCGCGCCAATTTTTGGCAAGTGCTGTGTATTGAGAGTGCCCAGGCTGAAGATTTACATCTGCATCGGCAAGACGGAGGGAATAATCCCCTGCCCTTCAATTCCAGGTAAAGGGCGGTACCTCGCGGGTTGCCTGGCAAAGCCACGAGCTGCRCCCAGCCCCTCCAGCCCACGCACAAGGTTTTCCCTTACCGAGAGCGGGATGGGAGTTGAATTACAGAGAGTTCAATTCCTCTTGGTCTCCTGATAGCCATCCCAAATATCCTTCTAGAAATACCAGGGTGGAAATGCCACCCTTCCCAGATGCTATTTTCCTGAGGGGTTATTCTTATTTATTATCAAGTTCAATGGCTAACTCGTTGGAAGAAACCCGAGTCGGTTTATATGGAATTTTCCCCCCGGATACTCTTCCCTTGGCAAAGAAGGAATGTTAGTGAGGGGCTATAAATAAGGGGTGATCTCCTCCGGTGGATGGAAATGGTGGGCCCCTGCAAGGAGCACGCGCCTCCTGTTTGGATGTACGGGGCATCAGCAGGTGCCGGGTAGATGCCGTTCATGCTCGCTGGCTATGTGCTCTTATTTTAGCCTCTAATCTCTGCTGATGAACTCATACGCTCTAACACTTTGCCAACATTTCTAGCGTCTTATYTTTTTTTATTAATGCCCTGTTGTTCACCACTGGATTAGACTAAAATCCCATTAAATAGGGCTCAGCTAACGCTTGCTGCTTTTCGAGGCCTTCTCTACGATTTCCTGGGAGTATCGCAAGAAGCCATGGATTTAGTTCAGCAGAAATTCAGACACAGGGTGGCAAAGCAAACCAGTTTGTTTTCCAACCAGCCTGGTACCATCAACCTGGCCGAGCAGCTCGCTGGCAGCAGAGATACCCCTGGAGCAAGCCCTCAAAGAGCCACCCTCGCACACAGCTATGCCTAATTTTAACTAGTTTAAACTCACCCATCACCCACAAATGCGTTAGGAAGGGTTTGGAAGTAACACACCTGAATGTCTCCTTGTTTGGGCAAGTCGCTCATTAGGTCAAAAATCACACTAATTTGTGGTAACTGGTATTAGTACTACAGGTTYGCCTTGCGCTGGGGTCCTGGCTCAAATAAATGGGATAAAAGGATTTGGGCTGTATTTTCCTTCTTCACTCATCAATAGAGCCGGGGCAGATGTCGGTGCAATGTCGGGCGGGACGTGCCCGTTGCCCTCCCCTGCCCTTTCGCTGCCAGGATGGCCGCGGGTCCCAGCATCCCGGTGGGATGCTGCTCAGTTTGGGATGAAAAATGCCCAGGCTGGGAAAGCGGGATTTAGCTTGACATGGGATGCGATGAATAACCAGCAGGAGGAGCAGSAGATTGGGGCAGCGGAGGCTGGAGGAAAATTCCTTTCTTAAAATCCCACTCAGGCCCTCAGTTTTCTTAAGCAAAATCTCCTGTTTGGATTTCCCCCCTCCCTGGGGCTGGAGCGAGGCTTTCTCATCCTTCGCTTGGTTGTTTCTCGTGGCATCCGAGTGAGCATCTCCCCACCTGTCTGTGATTTATCGCAGGATTGATCCCGCTCAGAAAAACAGCCTTCCCCAAGCCTGGGGAATGCAAGGATTATTCTTATTAATTTCTTAAAAGGAGAAAGGGAGACTGTTTTTCTTTAAAAGCCGAAAATCTTTTCGGGGCACCACAAGCCCATCGGTGAACCACGGCAGCGCCGGTGCCGAGGGCTGGTCGCGGCAGGGCCGGTGGCTCCGGCGCGGGAACGGCTCTGCCGCCGCGGGCGAACGCCAGCCCAGGAGCATCGCGCGCTGCACCGTCCTTTTGCCAAAGCTTCGTGAGCTGTGGACGCTCGTCTGTACGAGCCCTCATTTYGTCGCACCAACTTGGGGAGCAGCTTCTCCAAAGAGCAGGTCCAGGCCTTGGGTAGTGCTCTGGGTCTGCTTTGGGCTCTTTATTTCTTGCTCAGGACTCTTTAAGGAGCTRGTCTTCCCCGGCTGGGGAACGAGTTTCCAAAATGATGGCTCCAAACGCTCCGAGTTTTGTGTTTTGTTGATGCTAAATGGAGTAGAGGATGAGGTTTAGCACTAGATGATGCTAAATGCTGGCCTTTAAAATCTGTGGTCTTTTTCTATTTGTAGTAATGCTTCTTTCCTGCAGCCAAAAGGGCAGCGTGTCCAGGCCGAAGCTGGAATAGCCAGAGGGTGCCACGGGGCCGGATTCACCAACGCAGGTTAGTGCCCATCTCCCTGGCATTTGGGAGCCTTGCTATCTTGAYAGCGCTGACTTTTTAGGTACCTGCCTTCCTGCTTTGCTCCTGTTTTCTGCTAATTCCTCCCATGATGAGCTATCCTCATCTAACATCCCCTCAGCAAAACCCCTCCTGCCTCCCCAAGCTGGCACACTCTGCCCAAACTCTCACGCTCGCTCCCTACCCCATCGTTTCTTGCACAGAGCCCTCGGACACCGCGTCTCCTCCTGCATTGACTCATCTCACCGTTTATCTCCCATCCCTCGGTCCTGGAGGGTGGGAGCCAGAAGGCAACGCTGGTTTCAGCTCCCAGGGTGGAGAGGAAGCTTGAAGAAGCGAACGCAAGGGCATCGCTCGGCCATAAGCCCAAGTTGCACGGAGGCAGGGGTGACATCTTTTCTCATCCCTTGGCTTGACTAAGCCCTCTTCCCTAMGTGGAAGGCTGGGGAAGGCAAGCCCTGGGGGATTTCTCTCCAGGTAGGCTCTCCGTGGTTGCACGGGAAACCTGGGATCTTCAGAGAGCTTTTTCCGACTCGCAGATCTGAAGGAGGACTCTACAAACGTGGTAGCGTTGGCCATCCCTTCTGCTGCGGGTACCACAATGGGAGGCGGGAGCTACATCCTGCATCCCTGCGATGTGCCTTCCCACCGCACCACGCCTGCTCTTCCCGGCACCGCCGGGAGAGTTGAGACTCTTCCTCTCCCCCTCAATTATTTTTATTTTATTTTTTTTCGGGGTGCCAATAAAGGCAGACTCCTTTAATCATCCCAGCTTTAAGAGGGAAACGGGAGAGCGCCAGGGAGAGAGTGCAGTGAATTTAGAGACTCATCTTACCCCACCATGTTAATTATCTCCGCTGTAAAAAAGAGGTCAAGGAGAAGAACTCTACTAAATAGGCCGACGTTGGCATGAACAGCTCCTAAAGTGAAGAAGGTAAGACTGAACTTTACTGGAACTTTTTTTTTCCATCTCTTCAAAAAGCTCCTAGATTAAAGCTCTGATATCCTTTTTGTTGAAATCTCATGGATTCTGAAGCTCAAATGGCTGGAAGGAAGCCCAGATAATTTTTTTTTTATCCCAGTCACTGAGAGGCTCAAAGGTTTTAAGTCCTGCCCCCATGGTGAATTGCCGAGTATATGGGAATACAGAAGAACSCGGCACATAGGTGTTCTGGCCATTGTTATCGAGAGGGAGAAAAATAAAATAGCTCTCTATGTAGGTCAATGACCTGCTCTTTATTGTCAGTAAAAAATTAAGGATGACCTAAAATCTACTACTCAATAAAAAAAATAATAAAATAAAAAGMAAAAGGCAAGGTAAAGTAGTCTCCCCCTAATCAAAGAGGAAATGTTTGTGTTACCTAAAGCTTGACCTCCTCAGTCTCTAACTTTAGCAAAATCTTTGCGATTGAAAAGCAGTGGTCGAAACCTCAAAACCTGTCTGAAATGTCTATTAATTTTTGATCTTCCAAGGGAGTTGGCTTAGTTAYTGTAGAAGCCCCCGTAGCGCCAGGTAGCGTAGTTAAGGGTCTCTCAGCATTTCCATTATAAAGCCCCAATATTCAAGGGCTTATAACTCAGCTGTTTCCATGTTGTGTCTGTCTGATCCCCGTGTCGCTGTTTGCTGGCTCACCTGCCATCCCCCTCCATCCTTCTGGGGAAAATAACATGTAAATCGGTGACAACGGCTCTTTTTTAATATATATATATTCTTTTTTTCCAAGCTGGGAAGCACCTGGCCGAAACCAGGACACATGGACCTCTGTGGGCCACGGGGTCCTCTCCGTGCACCAGGTTGGTTTCTGTGCCCCATCTCTACGGGGGGACAGCGAGTCGGCGAAGCCTAAAATACCCCCGTGGGGCTTTTAGGATGGCTTGGGGTTTGGAGACTGAAGACTTTAAAGTCAAAAGGGAGCTCAGGTGAAGGAATTAAAACCAGCTCCTTATTAATGATGAGGGTTGCTTATAGCATCCTCCCTTACCCACCCCACTCCCTCCATCCCTCTTCGCACCAAGGATGTGCTTGATTAATCCCTATTTTTATGGCTGAACCAAAATTTGATTAATATATGATTTTTTGGCCATCTTGCAGAGACTCTTATTTATAAGCTGGGCCCGAGGTATTTATGTCTGCAAACCTTTTCCTCCCTGGCTGCTTTTCTTTTAGCAGAGCTCTTTCCCTCTCACCTGGCCCACAGTACATTGGATCCGTAGTGGGAACCTTGCCTTCACCACCTGCTTCTAGTTAAGCTTGCTGCCTGCTTAAAGGCGAGAGGATTGATGCCAGGGTGGCTTTTCACTGAAGCTRGCAGGCAATAAAATTCTCTACGGCGCTAAGCAGTTTTGTCAGGATATCAAGGGGCCGAGCTCTTTATAAAAAAAAAAAAATTAAAAAAAAAAAGAAAAAAAAAATCCTGATTCCCTGGGTCTAATGATTCGGGCACTTAAAGTCATACCGAGACATACATGTGCACACAAAAARCTTATTTTTTTCAAGGCAATGTTTATGCCCATCTCTGTGTGGTGCTGATGCTGACCCAGGGTGAGAAGGGAGCGGACGCACGCGGCCGAGCCTTAGCCCTGACTACAAACCAAGGTGGGCCCATATGTGGCTTGTGCAGGGCGAGGAGGTGGGAGGGTTGCTCCCATCCCGCAGACCCCATCCCTTCGTTWCGGCCCCAGGGCTGGGATTTTAGGAGGAGCGGGCGCCCTGATGGGCACCAATATCCCTCGCGGATGGGCCGGGCAYGGGCTGAGGAGCACAGAAGGTTGGGATGACCCATGTGCCCCATGACYGGACCCATCCTGAGCATCTCCCAGGGGAAAGTGTGCCAGATCCGGGATGCGGGACATAACGATTTTAGAGAGAAATCATCAGAAAAGAGGAGGAAGGAAAAGCGTGTGGAGCCGGGCTGGGCTGCTCCTGTCTATGGGAAGGAGACYTGGGCGGTGCGATGTGCCGGGCACCAAAATGTCCCTTTTTGGCTCTGCTGAACGTGGTGGACATGATGTGGGAGCAGGCGGGAAGCCTTGGTGGACATCGCGGCATCTTTTTTGCACCCCAGAGAGGCAAAAGCGCTGGGGTCTGCATGCAGGGGATGCCGAGGTTATCGGCGGGGGGGGGGGCACACACCTTCTCCTTACCCCAGGGAGTCTCGGGTGGTGCAGAGGTGCAGCGGGGCCAGGCCCTCCTCGCTCCGCAGGTTGGGATCAGCCTTGTGCTCCAGCAGCAGCTCGACGCAGTCGGCGTGCCCCCCCAGGCAGGCTTCGTGCAGGGGTCCGTACCCCCCCGGCGCCAGGTCGGGGTCAGCCCGGCGGCGGAGGAGGTGGCGCAGGCAGGCGGGGTGACCCCGGCGGGCGGCCAGGCACAGCGGGGTGGTCAGCTCCCGCTTGTACTCCAGCGACCACAGCCCTGCGGGGAGGAGGGAGCGGGGCTGACCCACCGGGCACCCCAAAAGGCAGCTCACAAATTTCCCCACCTGCACCCAGGGGAGGAAAAAAAAAATGTCTTTGCAGGGACTGGGCTGGGCCTGAAGGCACCCAAAGCGGGTGGGAGCGTGTTGGGAGGGTGAGGCGTGGGATGAGCTGGGTTTGGGCTCAGCTGGAGCAAGGCATCGCGTTTCCCGACAGCTCCGGGACCTCTGGGACCATCGGTGGATGCACAGTGCTCGGTGAGCATCTGGGACCACAGGGACTAGCTGGGGTTGGGAGGCACCGGGGGCCACTACCCTGGGAGCATCTTACTCCTCCCAGCTAGGACCAGGCTGCTCTTTCTGAGCCCCTGCACGGGGAATTTGGGCTGCGAGCCCTCTTGAAAGCATGCCTAAGCCACGGAGCGCCCCATCCCTACCTGAAAAAAATCATGTGGACACACAATTTTTACACTTCCCTGCCCTTCCGGTGGGTTAGTATGTGCAGAAGAGAAGAAAATAATAAAAGTAAGTGCTGAACATTTATGGCTAGGGCTGCAGGGCACAGTCAGCTACCCAGAAGCCAGCCGCCTCAGGAACAGGCTCTATAAAAGCAGCGTTAGGCACTTAAATGCACTGCACCTCTCCTCTTTAGGGTTAGTAAATACCTGCTTTTTTAAATTTCCTGGACACGGCCTTTAAAGGAAAAATACCTGAGAGTCCATAAGACGCTTGGCTTTTCACCTGCCACTGCAGCTCATTTTTACTGATCTCAAAAACCAGGTTGACATCTTGATAGTATCGGTCAGTCAGGACCTCCAGGCTTCTCAAGTCTCCCGTGACCAGGGCCGTGTAATACCTGGTGGCGGGAGCGTGAGCCGTTAGAGGATGCTCCGAATCCAATTTGGGGGAAATCTGTAGCTTTTCTGTTACGGGTCCCGGTAACTCGCCCATTCCAGTGCTTCCCGTGTGTGTAGCTCCTAGCTGGGAGGATAGACGGGCTTTTATAGTTCATTGTTTCCATCCTCCTGGGCTCATTGTCTAATTATAATCCAGTTAAGGCTCTATTGTCGTTGTATTTATAACTCCGGCGGGGTCAGATGATAACGGGCACTCGATACAATGAGGGTCAAACGGTCACTGGGCTGTGTTGTGGCAGCACCTCTTGGATTAAATTGCCGGTTTAATCGCAGGCAGCAGCTTGGGACATGGGTGTTTAGGCTGGGAGGAAAACGGTGCCTAGCATTTAGGAGGTAAAAAAAAAAAAAGAGATTTAGTCAGCTCCTTTCTGCCCAACCCCGTATAACCTTATTTGTGTGCTCTGAGCTCTGAGAAAGTGTTTTGTTGTTTTTTTTTTTTCCTCTGCCTAACACTTTTTTTTCTTTAAGGCACTCGTACCTGTTTCCAGTCTCGTGGTTGCTATACGGAAACATCTGAGCATCACATTAGCGGCCAACACGACGCAGGCTGGCACGCTGGCGCGTCCCTGCAGGGATGCAAAGCACTCGGCAAAGGCCAGCGAGGTCCAAATCCTCCTGGGGCTTTGGCAGGGGGAGYCGCGCTCCCCGCCGACGCCTTGTATAGGAGAGAGGCAGCGCCCAGCCTCTGCTGCCATTTAAGCGCAGGGACGGACGCCAGCGGAGCGTCCCCGGCTCTCGCTGCCCCGGGGCTCGTGGCTCCTTTCCTCAAGGTCACGGGAAAAGTCCGCGGCGGGGACGAGAATAGACCTCGGCAGCTCGTGACTCGGTGGCTTTGCCACCAGCCCGAGGCTCTGGGTGAAACACCCCCCCCCCCACCTGCCAGCCCTCCCACCCCGCCTCCCTGGGGAATAAACATGAACAAAGCACATCTCGGGAAGATGTTAAACCATGTCAAAGCAACCAGACGGGGAGGGACTGCTGAAACGCTTCGTGGTTCCCTCCGTGTGGAGCCAACCTGGGGCTGGAAGAAATGTTTGGGACCTTCTCCGTAGCCCTCTGCAAGTGGGGACCTTGCTGGGCTCCTGCAGGTGACCACGAGCATCCTTGTGCCAGCCCCAGGCCAACACATCTGCGCTGCAAGAGTCATCTGAGGTTCCTTTGTGGGTTTCCTCGGCACGGCTGCAGTGACATCCAGCCGTCCGGCYCCGGACACCATGGGAAGAGCATGGAGCCACAAAAAATCACAGTGTGTCCATCCAGGGTGGGATGGTCTGAATTGGGGTCCTCGTGTAAGTTAATCCCTTGTGTAAAGGACTCCCTGCCTTGAGGTCCCTGTTCACCAGCAGCCGCAGTGGGACCCAATTTGAGGTCAACCTACACGGTCTTTCCTGTTTTCTTTCTCCCTCTGAACTCAAGGCTGGCCTTCCCACCCGGCTGTCCACAACTGCTYGGTTGGTTTGAACCTCCAAATCCCATCGTCTTTCTCTCTTCTTTTCCACTTGTTGCTATTCTGCTACCTCCAGCCTTTCCGTGTCCCTTCACCTTYCTGATATCAGCTGAACCACCTCCTCAAAACATCGCTTTGGTATGAAAAATAGCCTCCTTATCCCCTGGGATCCCTTAGATGATGCAGGATAATGTTTGGAGACCYGGGGAGCGGCACAGACTGGGATTGTTTTCCCCCCAGGGACTCATCCTGGGTCGTGTTTCCGCAGCCCTGGCTCGCTTTCCCTCTCCGCTTATTAGCAATCCGGTGGTTATATTTTCGCGGTGGCGTGGAGGAAGCCTGCCTTCACGTGCCCTCGCTCGCACCGAGGGGATCGCCTTCCCGTGGCACGGGCCACCTCCCACGCTCGCAGCCGGGTATATTTAGCAGGGAGTCTAGACCTTCTCGGTCAGACGTGGGCTAATTTTGCAAGGGGTGTGTGYATGTGTGTGTGTCTGGCGTTAAACCGCTGTTGAGAGCGTGTTGAAATACCCTGTGACCCTTTCTCACAAGCCTTTTAATCAGCGTCTATTTGCATATAACACTCACTTCTTGGGTCGCGGTAATGACAGGATTAACAGCATCGCTGCGGGGGGGTGTGTGTGGGTGTGGGGGGGTGTGTGTTGGTTAAAAATAGCCAGGGCCAGCAAGAGTAGAAAGAAAAAGTCCTCTTGTAGCTGAGCGGCACATATAAACGCACAAGCYTGAGCTCCTGCCAGCCAAGTCAAGTGCTTTTTCCACCGATGAGTGAAAAGTGATGTCAGGATGAAATTATATTCCCGTGTTTTTAAGGGGAGCGCTGTCGTACAGGCAGGAGTGATTTACTGCAGAGAGGAGCTGGCAGCCCGGACACCCGCGGAGCGTCCTGGGGCTGGCCAGGAGAGGGGGAGAAGTCCCCAGTTGGGTTTTGAAGGAAAACGGACTGGGTTTCGACTGCTTATAAACTCCCTGCCACCTTTGGGCAGTGATTTTGATCAGTGGAGGAAGGCTGGGACCCCGCAGCCCTACCCTCTCCTCTGCCACTGCCTTGCTGCACGGCCTTGGGCACATCACTTGTCCTCCCAGCATCCCGGTCTCTGTGCCTCGAGACCCGGAGGATCCAAGGGCCTGATCCTGCAACCAGTTAAGCCTGGGATCATCCTTATGTGTCCTTACTACAGTAGAGATGTTCCTACACAGACTCAGGCCCCAAACACTGGCAAAGATGAGCACTTCATTAGCAGTAGCCTCGCACTCATTAATCTCTAACGCAGGGGTTGCATCTTAACCTTCTCCCTGCATACGACTGTTTGCAGAGTACACCTCATTTAACAAAACATTAAGCATTTTACCTCCTCAGATCAAGTGTATCTATTAATAATGACTTAAATTGTCTGCGGCGGCTTCACATTACAAGGAAAACTCATTCCTGGCACATGCAAGAGCACGATACACAGAAGCAAAATGACTTCAGCGCGAGCTTGTTCCCCGAGTTAAGCTGCCACATAACAACTTAGTTCCTCACACCGGGGAGATTTCAGCCCRTAATAACTTGCCCTGCCGGTTCAAAAAACCATAAGGCTGCCTTAAAAAATCCAGCGAGTCCAGATGTGCCCGTGCCGAGAGCTCCTGGCGTCGCCRCCGTGATTTACAGCTGCCCTCCGGCAGCGGGGAATGGCATTATTTTTTTTTCCCAGGGAAATTTCCAGCGCGGCGAAGGAGCCCGAGGGCCGGCAGCCCGCGGCACTCCCTCCTCCAGCTGCTCTCAAGCGCGGATGGCAATGCGTGACTGATTTAAAGCTTGCACACCCCCACCACCCCGTTTGCTCCCCAAAATCATTAAAACGAGCTGGYCGAGCTCCCTGTGATGGCTGTGTGCCCCCCCCAGCCCCGGGCACCCCGTGGTGGGGAGGGGATGCTGTGCCCGCAGCCGGGGGACCGCGAGGTGGGCAGGCGGGACGGCGAGGCCACCACGCCGCGAGATAAACCATCGGCTGCCCCAGCCTACCTTGGAGGGACGATGGCGTGAGGGTGGCTCTCCCGGGCGATGCTTCCTCGTGCCCCCCACCCCCGGGGCACCGTCCCCAGCCGGGCAGCGTGGGGCGGGAGGTTTTAATCTCCTCTCTCGGTGCCAGGTGCCACCTTGCAAACAGCCAACCTGTTGCCGAAACATCCCCACGTTTATATTTCCAGAGCTCCCCTCCCCGGCTCCATGTGACAGCGCTGCCCAGTTATGCGGCTGGTGGCTGAGCGAGGGGGTCAGACCACGGGATTAATGAYCGCGAAGACACCCACGCCGGACTCACGTCTCTGTGCTGGGCAGGGGCGTCACGCTTTGCACCTCCACCCCCCCCAAAAAAAAAMCATTTGCAGATGCAATTGCATGAGCAGACCCAGCCGAGCTGCTGCTGACGGACCAGGTCTCCTTTAAAAACTGCCGCCTGAAATATAAACTCGTCCCGAGGCTGCATTGATTTTGTACGGTTTTTATTGGAAATCAGATAATATTTAAATAGTGCCGAAACATTTCCCTCTAACAGCTCTGCATAATACGGAAAGGTATTCTGTGCTACGCTGGTTTGTAGTGGCCCTTCTTTGTCAAATGTAAATAATTCAATTCAAT
This sequence comes from Oceanodroma leucorhoa, assembly GCA_030449065.1. Lineage (NCBI taxonomy): Eukaryota > Metazoa > Chordata > Aves > Procellariiformes > Oceanodroma > Oceanodroma leucorhoa. Next base: position 804,487 of record JASVER010000199.1, on the reverse strand, counting down.
TAAAAAAAAATACCCTTTCCAGTTCTCATAACTGTGCGGTGCTTTCCTTTCCCCCCCCTTTTCCATCAATTATGGGAATAAAAAAACTATAGCTCTTAGCTTACCTAAAAATACTAGACTTCCCTTCTCCCTCCCCTCCCTGCTGAAGAATTGCAGCTGTGTTAATTATCCGCCGGGAATTCAATCCGGGTGCGCATCCTCTTTTAAAGGCGAAGGGGAGCGCTACCAATTATTTAACCCCTCAGTAATGCGCTCGTGAAWTGTCACCCCGAGTGCCAGCCTGGAAAGCCATCTCAGACCGACCCTCCACCACGTGGTCCCCTTACAGTACGAGGCTGGGTGACGGCATTTGCTAACTAGCAGCTCGCCCCTCGTCTCTGGCAGCGAGGAGACCGGTTATTTTTAGCAATCACCCTTGAGGCTGTTGGTTTGTGGGCTGTAAGRGTTGTATTTTTTTATTTTCCCCCCTTTACCCTAACATTTTAGAGCCCCTTTGGCGAAGGAAGGCACCRAGCATCTCTGCCGGCTGCTCTGGGCTGCGAAAAGCTCTCGGTGGGTGGCACGAGCGGGCGCAGACACGAAGCTTTGAGCTCGGTTCGCCTTTGGTTTGGGGATGTGGGGGGCTCGAGTTCCCCCCTGCATTTTTTTTCCCTCTTTCTCTTGCTACCCCTTTCTCTGAACGTCTGAACACGTATGGCAAGGCCAGCTTAATTTCTGGGTAGCGATAGTTTGAGGGTTGTGCTTGCTTTTAAGGGTTGCCCACCCAAGAGGGTTTAACTCCACGTGAGCCGTGCAAGGGCTGGTCCCTCCCTGTGCAAAAGCCACGATGCTAATTTTGCCACAGAACACCTCTTTTTTTTGTCCTGCACACCTCAAATTTTGATGCCCCGAGTTGGCCGGCTGCAATCTAAGCACCTGCCTGCGTATGGTGGCTGTGAAAACCCCCAGCCCTGCTCTGGTTATACCCAGGAGGACTTAGGAGTGGAGAAAGTGATGAAGGAGATGCTGAAAAGAAACCTGCACAACAAACCCTTTTCTGAAAAGCTGGGACAATTTTCTTTTGTGAAGGTTGCGTGCAGTGGGGAAGGGCGGGAGACCAGCCGTCCCGGAGGGACTCGCTCAGGAGATGCCACCAACCTTGACGCCATCTCTCAGAACACAAAACCCAAGAGGCATCGCTCGAGTGCCTGGGGAAAAAAAGGTTGTTCCTGCAATTAAAGTTTCAAAACCTCTGGATTTGGCAGGGGACAGGGCTCCACCGGTTGTTTAATGGCACCAGAGCATCGTTTTCATTTTCAGTTTGCCTGGGTCTGGTGAAAAAAAGAGGAGGAGAGGAGGCACGTGAAATAACGTCGTCCTATATAACAGGACAGAGCAAATCTCTTGTTTGAGCGAAGCGGCTCGTAGGGCAGCACAAGGCGGCAATGGCTCTGCTCACCCCAAAAAATGCAGGTGGTTTTGTTAGTGAGCTGAGGCAGGGGAAGGTTTAGCATCCCCACAGCGCGGGTTTGCTCTCAGCGTAGCCAGCGCTGCGGTCGCTGCTCTCCCATGGCTGCCGGGGCAGGGGGGTGCAAGGGGGGGTGACACCCCACTCGCCAGCTGCCCTGCGGCCAGTGGGTCCTGCTGGGGCGTCCCTGGGGAGGAGGAGAGAGGGTGCAATTGCAGAGGAGGGGTCCCTGGGTATGAGGAAGGGAGGAAGAGGAGGAAGAGGCAGGTGGAGGGGATTAGAGGCAGGTGGAGGGGATTAGAGGCTCCTTGTAGGGTCTGTAATGCAGGACCCCCTCCTGGGGTGGGAGACACCAGGGATGCGATGTGCCATGTGTCGACACGACCGCTTGCAAGCTGACCACCTAGGAAGGGACTTATAAATGATAGAGTGAAGATCCAGTGCTGGGTATCTCAGGACTCAAAACCCAGTCCTTTTCCCCAAACTTGTGAAAACTGACCCAGATTTGTCCCAGTCCCTAGCTGGATCCCCACCAGGAGCATCACTGCCATCCAACAGGCTTTTCTTTGCCTAAATGCTACGGGAGGTAGAAACAGAGGAGCTGGATGGCGCCGTGAGCTTCGACAAGCCCTTCGCTTGGTTTCATGCCATCCCACGCTGTTTGGCTCCCGAGCAAAATCAGCTTTTGACACCTGAAAGTGTAACGTATTTGTGGAAGGAAGGGATTTATGGATCGGAAGACGTCTTTCCCAAGTGCACCCTAACTAGAAAGTTACGGGGATAATTGCTTGCCCTCTGGGACATAGAAGAAGAAATTCAACTATCCCTCGGTGGCTGTATGCATTTCGGGGGGGGGGGATTGATTTATTCCTTAGCAGTGGACACATCTGAACTTCACTTGTCAGCCTTAATTAGTGGGGACTCGGCCCGATTCATTACGGCTACGACCTCTCCTTGGCGCAGCTGCACTTTGACGAGACGGCCATCTGGTTTGCCTGCTCGGCTCTGCCTTCATTCCTGCCCCCCCTTCCCATTACTTGCGGGGTACGGGCTGGAAACGCCGCCTCGGAAATTACAGGTGGGACAAAGCAGCCGGTTCTCGGGGCCCGGCCGCGGCACCTGGACCATCCGTCAGGCCGGCAGCGCCCGGCGGGGTGAGCTGTCAGCACATCGCCCCGCCGCCGCGTCCCCTGCCCTCCTTGAGCCGCCACGCCGGGGGTTTCCCCGCTGAACGTGGAGGGTGGCTCGGGCGGGCGATGCGGGGGGGCCGGGGCTTCGGGCTGCCCCTGACATCCTCTCCTGTCACTGGCAGGTCGGGGACATCCCGGATTTGGGAGCTTTATCTTGGCGATGGAGCGGGGATGGCTTTGTAAGCCTAAAATGAAATGCTGGCTCAGGGTAGGACCCTGCTCGAGGGGCTCAGGGCTGGAGGCATCTCCTGGGTGGGCTGGAGAAGGGGATGTAAGGATGGGGCAGGTTTTTGGGCCGTGAGGCGGCACCACGGTGTGCCCGCACGCGTGGCCCCTCCAACCCACCCCGACGGGAAAGGAGGTGTTGCTCCCCGCTGGGTGCTTTTAGGCTAACGTGGGTGGTGGGATGGGGACCACCACGCCAGCGCAGGCTTCCATCGGGCTTTGCCGCCACTGAGACCCCAAATTTCAGGCTGGTCTGATGAGTTTTAGCATTTCTCCCTGCCCATCACTCCCTCCCGAAGGGCTCCGCTGTGAGAGGCTTTTCGGGAGCTGTCTGAGTGGCGGCATTTGGGAAGTGCTCACAATTACGGGTGTAAGTTAGCCAAACTTTGTGCTGAGCGGGGCTATTCGCTTTGCTGGCCAAAGGGCTCATTTGCATGATTTCYATCTCCTCCTGCTAATCCTCCAGTCTCTTCACCGCTCCAATTACGCCTAAGGAGAGGACAGGAGATGTCCTTCACCSCTTCCCAATGTCTGCATTAATCCTTGCCTTGTGTTGCTGCTGGGCGCCCAGTTGGGGAAACTGAGGCAGAGTAGAAGCCTAAAGTAGGGGAGTTGGAAGAAGATATTAGAGAATGCCCTTTACTCTGCTGCTGGCTTGCAGCTGCCCTCCTGACAAGCCTTATTTCATGCCTCTCTTCCCTTCTGCTGCTGGGTGCACTTWGTTGTCTTGTTAACGATGATTTTCTCTGTAGTTTGAGCAACTTGGATATTTTTAAGGAGAGGAGCATCCCGCCTATGGGAAACTGCGCAGCGTTGGCATTGCTCGAAGCTGCGCAGAGGAGGTTAGGAACGTGTTTAGTCTTCTTTAGGAGGAGAAATAGGAAAGCGTGTGGAGTTTGCATTTCCCATGCTTTGGCCTCAAGGTTGCYGGGCAGGTGGGAGCAGAGCCTGGCAGTGCCCAGCTCCGGGACGGCACATGGTTTGAGGGGTCCGGGAGCGGGGTGCGAGCCTCTCCCTGCTCCTGTGCTGGCACAACCCCTATTATTTYCCCCCCTCCGCAGAGAAAGGGGACTCCAGTCAAGGGCTGTAACGCCGAAGGCCAACCGAGGCTGCGTTCGGYGCTTTTGCAGGAGGCAACGGTGCACAAAATGGGCTGGAGCTCGTTTGCTCTGCAAAGGAAATGGCCCCTCTTCTGCAGCATCCTCCCGGGGTAGCGGCCTGCCGGCGCGGAGCTCGGGAATTAGCCGGAATTGCGTAGGCACCGCGTCTTTGATTGCACCATGGCGGCGWTTTAGCGGTGGCCTCCGAAAAGCGTTGTTGACCTGGGGCATCCCGGGGCGGTGAGGCGGGGGTCCGGCTGGAGAGACCCCCTCTCCTTTGAAGAGAACAGCCCCACGGATGCCGTGCAAAGCTGAACAAGAGCCCTAAATGATTTGGGGATTTTATGCAGCTTGTTATCTTAGGTGTAGGCTTTTTTTTTTTGAGATCCCAGCAAGAAATAATCCTCTTTTTCTGGTCGGAATAGAAATGGCTTGATGCCACGAGGCAAAAAATAAAAGGAAGCTCTACCTGGTGCTGTGATGATTTGCAAGGCTAGTGAGAGACTACATAAGGCGTTTTCAAATAGACTCCAATATTTTCAGTGCTTAAAGAGGGCCCGACTACGTGACACCTTTTTTGAAGCCCTGATTTACAATGGACCCAGGCTGAGTGCATTATAATTTGCTGCGCGAAGTTCCAAAGTCACAGTACTTTCAATAATGAGGAGAGAAACCTTAATATGATGAACCTTTTTTTTGGTATTGTGTTTAATGAAAAGCTAAAAATGTGCTAATTTGTAAGTCCTGTTGTGGTAGTGGCATCAGAGGCTTTTGAAATGCATTACTGACTTAGGAAGTATTAAGAAAAAATGACATTTTGCTACTAGCAGAAAAGTCAATTATAACGTTTCCACACTTTAGAAAATTGCTGATGCAGGATGGGAGTTAATAGAACAGTCAGCTTCACTTTGTATTACCGGATTTGGGGGGTTTTGCTGAGAAATGTCGGGGTTTTTTTTTTAATTCTGGTGGCAACTTAATAAGCTACAACAGACGCCTCACGGTTGGGACTCGTCTCTGGCCCGGGTGTGCTGGAAGGAGATGTATTCCCTTGGGCTGCTCCCACCTGGAGTCGGACTGTGTGCCAGCCTGGTGCGACGCAGACTGCCCAGGACCAGGGCGAATCATCATAAATAAAGATTTAGCAGCATTTTGCAGTTGGGCTGATCTCTCCCTGATGGTGGAGGAGCACAGCCAAAGCACTGAGTCCGGTGCAATCTGTTCCCAGCGCTTCGCAAAAGAGCCCTGTTAATTTATTAAAAAACATTTAAACCAAGAAACCGGAGAAAATAGCTGTCCTTACCCACTGGGCTCTCGATGGAGCTTTTTTTCCATCTCCTGGAGAAGAAAACAGCAGTAAACTTTTCCTAAGCTCCTGGGGAATGGAGGGGTGGGAGCTCTGGGGGACTCGCTGTGGTTGCCAGAGAGCTTCAGTGCCGGTTGTAGAAATCCCAGTGCTGGAGGAGTCGGCTTTCAGGAAGGCAGCGGCACTCCCAACAACCCTATCTCTAAATCAGTGCAGGCTAGCAAGGCAAAATAGCTAATGCAAAATTGGCAGGGATGAGAGACAAGGCCTGGCACTGCTTTTAACAGGAGTTACAGTGTCTGATTAAAGGGCTTTGGGCACAGCGGCATAACCCGAGCGCTTGACATAAGCCAGGGACCTAATAATACCCGAGGCACATTGCGAAAGCATGACTTCACGGCGGCTGCCGCCTTTTACCTAGCGAGGGCTGTTTTTCCTCCCTCCTCGCTGCAAGGCTGCAGCCCCCCTGCCCGGCTGCATGGGACGGGGGTTGCYCTAGGTCGGCCGCATCGCTGCGAGGTAGACGCGTCTCCTGCACGGATGSCAGCAGGGATGGTGCCTGGGGTCTTCAAAGAGACCGGGGGCTCTTCCCTGGGGTGCTTGGCGGGTGCTGTAGAGCAGCGTGGAGGTGACGCCTCATGACGTGGTTTTGGTTTCTCATTCATCCTATTCTAAGTGCTATGGTAACCTGCTTGTGTTTCTCAGGCTTATTGATGGGGTTTAAATCAGCTGGCAGACGTCTCATCTGAGGCAGGGTATCTGCCACACACCTGAAATCCTGATTATGGCACTTCTGTTTTTTGCAGAGAGCCTTGTGGCAAATGGGTAGCAACTTATTTCCARCTGGAGCAGAAGGTTTGTCAGCTGCAGCCTCTCTGCTCTGGCTGGTTTGGCTGATGCCCGGGTGATGGGGATTGGGGGGGTTATTGGTATTTTGGGGAGGTGAAGGTGATGTGGGGGATTTGTACCATGGGGAGGTGGGCAAGAATGGCTCCCAGGTGCTTCCCCTGCCYTGGATGGAGGCTGAGTGCTGGGGCTGTGCTCCTTGCCCACCACCCAGAACCCTGCAAAGTTGGCACTGTAACCTGGGCTCCTGCTCCAAGCATGGCCTCGGGGGCTATATTTAAAGCACATTAAAATCCCCAGGGCAGGGTTGTGCCAAGACTTTATTGGCTCTGGGAGAGTGAAGTCACACTTTGCTCCCTCTTTCKCCGCTGTTCCTCCCCAAGCGTTTCAAAGGGGGGTTCCCGCTTGGTGTGGTAAAGCAGAAAGATGGGGAGTGAGCACAAACCCCTTTAAAAAGTCACGTCATATGTAGTTCTCCTGGGTTTGGAGGAAGCAATTAAGCCAATTAATTTATTGGTAAATTATCTTATGATGAAGTACAAAATAACTGCAATGAAACGCTGACATTCACATTAATACCAAATTAGTTACTGTATTATGACTGTTCTTACAATGAATGCCCAGTAATTTAATAGTAATGGGACATTTAAATAATTTAGCCGATAATTCTCTAGATCACTTACATATATAAATGAGCATGACAGCTTCTTTTCTCAACTTTGCTGGTGCTGCTGGATTACCTCCCACCACCAAACCAGGAGGCAAAGCAGCCTGGTGCCCCTCTCCGCTGTCTCCCAAAACTCACTTCTTGCTGGAAACTAAGTAGGGGATAGGATGTAGCAAAGGGGATTTTCCTCCCTCATCAGATTTTGGGGTTGCTGTGCCAGGAGGCTGCAGCTGGAAAGCAGAGCGCAACTGCCCTGCGGCTGGGCTTAGCAAAGCTACCGTCCTCTTTTGGTTGTTTTTTTTGCTGTGGTGAAAGATCGCTGGGTAGAGATGTTCTACCAGGTCGACCTGGCAGAGCATCTCTAGCAGTGTTCCTTGGGAGAGCACCATTAGTCTCGCAGCGGGATGGGTGTTGGAGATCCAGCCAGGGCCACTTAATTGAATAGTTCAGCCGTTGACGCTGAAATTACTGTGTGTTGGCTCTGCTTGAGGTAACGGCTTCATTTTCAAGTAGCTGCACTTTCTGTAATAATAATTATAAATAGCATTAAAATTGCTTCTCTTTCTTCCCTCCCCATCCCCCTGAGAGGACTCTCAGTGGAGAGTGAGGGCTTGGCAGCTAGACAAGGCAGAGTTTGCTTTACTGCTTCTTCATCACCCCCTGCACCCACGGAGCTGTTTGTATGTTTGTGGCTTCCAGGTCCCCATGGAGTTAAAAAAAAAAAAAAAAGAAATTTACACCAAAAGCGGCCACCGTTGCAAGCTACACCTAGCGGTTAAATTGCCCCAGTGCTTTTTTTTGCCATAAACTGGTGAATACTGGAGGAAAACCTACAGGCTTCTGCCCTGCCAAGCACACCTGGGAAGGCGAGAGGTTCCTGCACCCTTTCTGCATGGGGTCAGAGTCGTGCCCTGGAGATGGATGTTGCCAGTCAGCGTGTTACTTCGCTATTGAGATTGCATTGAACCTGCTGAAATATTAGTTAATGGGCTTGCTTACGTCCAACCTAAATGCGGTCTTTTCATCACATCACGTTCTGCTGTCAAACCTGTTGTGGAGAGGAGTATTCCACTGTCTGCAAGATTGAGGACAGAATTATCCAAATTAGTTTTCTTGCAGATGAGAGCAGCAATGAGGTTTTTAACACAAACCCTGCCACTTCTTTGGAGAGTCTGGCTCCTCTCACCGAGGATGAAGTTGAAGAGTACCTTTTTTTAATTTGGATGTGCTGCCAAATTTGGGAAGCCAGCAGCCTGCTGCAAGCAAGCGTCTGCAAAGAAAATAAAGAARGGAAGGCCAAAGTTTGTAGCTGCTCTGTTGCAAGCGATTAAATCCAGGGGCTGGCAGCTCATACTCGCGGGGTCCCTTGTGTGGGTCACGACGAGGCTCCAGCAGCCAGGTTACTGCTGGGATGGCTGGGGGAAGGACTTGCGTACACCAGACATGTCCTGAGGTTTTGCACAGAGGAGATCTAGCAAGCATTTCCTCTCCTGTCATTTGGATCCCTTTGGCAGGGCTGGAGAYGCAGCCTCAAGGTTGGAAGGCTGAAATTCAGGGACGGCTGGAAGTAGCCAGAGAGGACCTCAAAAAGCTGGAGTTGGGGCTGTGATAGCACGGCAGCCTATTCTTCCCTTGGGGAGAAAATTCACTTTATTAACCAGAGCCATCCAGTTCCTTCTGCTGTACTCAGTGATACGATTACTGGAACTGTTTCTGTGCAGTTAGCTGCCTGTAGGAATCTTTCYGGGCTTTTGTTCAGACTTTGCCGTTTCCAGGAGCACCTTTTTCCAGTGGATTTCTTCTTAGGAGTAGGAGAGACTCAATACCATCCCCTTCCCAGCAAGCTTTGTAAGAGAAGCTTCTCAAGCAGGTTTTTGGGTGGGCTTTTGTCTTTCTGCAGGGTTTCTGTCCTAAAGCATGTTGTGTACTGACCATGCAGGGAAAAGGGCATTTCCTGCAGCGACGCAGCCCTCCTTGTACCTCCCAGCCTGTCTATAGTGAAGGTATGGAGAGGTCCTTTGACTCCSTGGGGATGGTGTGCATTGTGTTTCCGGTTAAATAGGTGTTGCGAGTTACTCGTTGTCAAGTCAATATGGGTATGCTGCAGTTAGAGGTGAAAACAGGTATTTGTGGCTCTTATTTGTAGAAGACGCTGGTGAATGAGATCCTGTACTTGGCACAAAGGCGGTGCTGGCTCCATCAGTGTCACGTAGGATGTCCCAAAGCTTTAGGGTGTTCTAACCGCTGTTTATAAATACCTTGCCCCCAAAATTGCTGATTTGTGAGCAAACAAGATTGATTGCGTATCAACTGAAACGCTATCAAACGCTATCGTGGATGACGAGGTGCGTTGTGTTTCTGAGAGGGTTTAGTTCCCTGCACTTGCTATTTGTGATATTYGGATATTAGGCCCAAAGCACTCTATTGAGTAGGAGACGCACATCAAAGCACAAGACCAGGAAATCTCTACCTCCAAGTGCCTTAGGTCTTTCCGTGCAGAAGATGTTCCTGCCACAGAGCCTCACGTTTTGCTGCTCAAGCACGTAGAAATAGCYACTGTGATCCCACAGGCTACATCTGTACACGGCTTCACGTGTGGGGTCTGAGTGTGACGGAGCAGACTTTCACCAGTGGGCCACTTAAACAGAGCTTKCAGGACTGGATTTAGAAGAAGTTGAAGCAGGTCTAGGTGGATTGGGTTTAACACAGCATGAAACAACCTTTTAGAAGACTCAACGGGCCTATTCCAGAATGCCATTGCAGCTGCTGTTCTGCTACATGTGGTTTTTTTAAGCAACGGGTATATTGCCTTTTGTGCAAACAAGGTAATTGGGCATTGTTTTCTATTGCAAAATAGATTCTCAGGACATCCACCAAAATGAACACCACCTGACCGCTTTGCTTTTGTTCTGCTTCTTAACGTTTTCTGCTAAYATCCACATATACGAATTTGTCCATGATGAGGCATCAAAAGGTGAAACAGTGCCGGTCCTCATGCGGCTATGTAAATATTCAGCTTGTGGTAGATTGCATTAAGTGTCTTATAATCCATCCCAATTAAAAAGCAGTCTTTATAGCTGTAATAGTTTTATTGAGAACTGTAACACATTAGACCTACAGATATATAAAGCAGTTAGTTTTATAAAGCATATAGGATATTAAAGTAATGAAAGACATTAATGTGACATCAATTTTTAAGGAGAGTTACTTGCAGAAATAAATGAGTATAGCCTAAAAGTTGATGGCATGTTACAGTCCTGAGTAATGAACCTCTCTGCCCCTAAAACCTTGTAGAATAAATAATGCTTGAGCAAGTCAGTGGTCATTAACTCTTTACCCTCTGAGAGCTACATGTCATATTGATGTCTCATCTGATTTTTTTTTTTTTTTTTACCTTTTTAAAATTCATTCAGAAAGGAATTCTCTTTCCTGGAATAGTTATAACTTAGGGTGCGTTATTCTRAAGTGTCTGCTTTCCTAGCATCTCCCCCTTTCAGTGAAGTAGAGCTGTGACTGGTATTGCCAGATGCAAAATTCTTGAGGAAGTTAGTTTTTCCCTTTTCCTTTGTTTCCTTCTTTCATTTTTCCTTTTCCTGCTTTCTCACTGTCTGCCAGTGYTCTGGTCCGTGCTTTACCCAGTGGTGTCTTGGCGTACCAAACCTGGAGAATCAAAAAGCATGTGTATGTTTTAGTAAAACTTAAAAACAACAAAAAAACCCTCACACTTAGAAACTTTTGACTAGTACAATGGAGCATTCCTTTAAAAAAAAATAAAAATCTTAAAATCCTGGCTGGCTTGTGGAGAAGCAGAAATGAAATCCTTGGATCTCTTGAGAACATTATTATAACAAGAAGTATAGCAATTGCTTGCTTGAAGTATGTCTCATTAACAGGAATACTTAGCTGGGCCATTTGTGTTGCTATAGTTATGGAAATGTTAGAACTTCTATGATCAACCCTATTTCCGTGGTATATAGCTCTTGTCAAAACTCCCTCTGGTCTGAAACTTGGCAACAGACAAAGCATATACTTCTCATGGCTCTGCAAATCAATCCAGACAGTTTTTATTTCAATGAGAGAGCTTAAGAAGCAAAACAAACCCCRAACATTAAAAACCTGTTTATTGCTTTCAGATGCCTGTTCACAGTCCTGTGACTTGTAAATGATTTTGGTATAGTCGCTCTGCAAACTTGCCAAGCTCCTGGACTGTAATGTCAACAAGGCAGTCCTAGGCCATGTGAAAATAATGCAAAACGAAGGAGAGGGTAGTGTTTTAAAGTTAGCAGTGTGTAGAAATTAGTCTTTCCCCATATGTACACACAGGAACCTTTATCAACAAAGTCCTGCCTACACCAGAGATTAAAATGCCACTAGGTGTTGACATGACTGATAAAATGCCTTCCCTCTTGACCATATTCATCCATAGACTGCCCCAGGAACGAATGTCTTTCCTCTGACCACAGACTGCTATTTAATGCCACAACTGTGTCTCCTCTGCCCTTCACTTGGGTAGTCTTCAACCTTCCTCCCARTGCGGCATCCTATAAAGTCTGCCTTTTCCATATGATTCATCCAAAGCGCTGCCTCCAGCTTGAGCCTGGTAAGGCTGCCCCTAGGAATTTGCCTTGTCTGGTTTCGCAGTGTGTGTTACAGCAAGAGAAGGAGCTGGGAGAAAAGGTATTRGAAGTGTATAGGGAAGAAAAAACCATGATGTTCCTCTCCTGGCCCAAGACGGTCCTTCTTGGTGTCATGCTTCTTAAAGGCTTCCTCTGGGTCCCAAAAAGGGGCTGATGACAGGCACCCTATTTGGGTCTCTTGTCTTGTAGATTAAATACTGTCAGCAGATAAATGAAATATGACTGCTGTCAAATGTCCAGCTGGCTGCTGAGCAGCCCTACTGCTGTGATCTCTGCTCTAATTGCCCGAATTAGCTGAGCACCCCTCCTCCAAGAACCCTGACTCCACTGGTTAAAACATCATGCAACCTCTCGTGCGTCCACATCTAGATGGTGTCACGGGAGGTGTCCGGGAGGAACCCCTGGCCTCTCAGTGCAGTGGCCTGGGCAATTGAATTTTGCTGTCCTAAAGATGGTCTTGGGCCAAGCTATTCCTGTGTCAGGGAGAATATGGGGCTGGGACAACATGGGGCAGGGAGAGGCCTGGAGATGGCTGTTGATGGTCCTTCACATGAGTGGGATAAGAAAGACAAGATGGTGGTTGTGACTATCGGCTCGGGGAGGAATCGACTTCCCCAGCAGTAGCTAGCAATYAAACAATGTCTCTGGCCTTCCATGTGTGATAGGCCATGAGGCCACAGAAATTCTATTTCTCCCATCACGTTTGTTGTCTTGGGTATGATGTTCTCCAGACCTTAAGCGGGMGGTGGAAAGAATAACGCACCCCTGCCAACATCTAGCTGGGAGSTTGGTAGGACGGAAAGGGCCGTCTGCTGGGTGCAGACTGGGGAGGTCATCTCACCGCCCGCTCTGAGCTGCTGCTACAGGACTCTGCTGCATGTGGCAAGAGGAGCTGAGTGACTCGTGATGTCTTCTCTTTTCCCTTCCCACTTCTTTGTGCATATATTTCAGTGCAGTAAATCTACCTGCCTGTTGACATGCGACGATGGCTGCTTTYGACTCTTTAGCTAGTGGAACTGCTATGTGAGATTAATGAAACCACCTCCTCAAATACGGTTAAAATAAAAGTAGGTTTATCCCTAGTGCACTAGCATCTGAACTGGGGATGCAAGTTACTGACAGCAAGTGMCTGATCAGAGTTAAAATGTTTGCTTGTCGGAGGAATGATGTCCGCAGTCTTTGGTATGGGTTTTCTTACATATTCTTTCTTTTGTACCAGTCACTGCCAGGCAGAACYAGCGTGCCAGTTGGAATGCCCTTTGCTCCTCTAGGACTACCCTTATTTCTGTGTAAGGATTTGTATCAATCACACTGGTGCAATAATTTATAGTTTCAAAAATGTGGATGTATAATTGGGGCAGAAATTTGAGTAAATTGAATGAAGAAATCACATTATCACAAATTTTGCATTATTTATATTCATTTTGGAACGCTGGCAGAATATAAATGTCAAACAGGGAGATTCATGTTTCCAGTGAATAGAAATCAAAGATTCATCACAGCGCTAATCTTCACTTTGAAAACTACGTTTTAGCTGCCCCACTTCAAAAAGGATAAAGCAACAGAAAAGGTCCAGCGATGGCAACGATTAGAGGCTCAGGAAGAGGGGCTTCTGTGCGAGAAGAGATGAAGATACTGGAGTTAATTAATGCACGAGGCCATTTTGACAATCCTCGTCCCCTGTGCCATATTATATAGGTGCTGGGGCAAGGTTCCATGACATTTAAGGGAAACAAATTTAAAACCGATAAAAGGAAATACTTTCTTAAGGGCTGTAATTAATGCAAGGAAATTATTGCCATGGGATGCTGAGGACAGTATCACTTTAGTCATGTTCAAAAATGAAGTGCTGCCTGCACACTTTGTGCTGTACAAAACAGGCACATTTGTAGTAAGTGGAATAATATTTTCAAGTTAAACTCGCACTAAATACTAGCTCTCGTGTTTCAGGGTACAAATGGGTTACTACTTGGAGCTGGGAATGATAGGGGTTTTTTTCTTTGCTGCAACACTGAACCATTAGCCTTTCCCTGAGGAAAGATATTGGTTTAGATAGGAAGCATGAGGAAAAAAGAGTAATTTGCCAAATATCACAAATGCTGCCTATGTTGAGTGAGCCAAATGGCTCTAAATGGAAATTGGAAAGTGTTCAACAGCGYTGGGAGAAATATGCACTGTCATTAGGTTAGCAGTGGAAGAAGAMGACTTGGACAAAGTCGTTAGAAACTGCATCCTGTTTATTGTGCGAGGCGCTGTGGGGATGCAAAACCAGAGGGGATTCAAAGAGCAGAACGAAGAGGAAACCTTTTAGCCAGGAGAACTTGATGGTTTATAAGTGGGTCTGGGTAGAAGCTGGGGGGGGATATGGGTCTGAGAAAGCTCTTTTGGGGTCTCTTGGCTTCAGTACAGAAGTCCTATCCCATTTGGAGCCCCTGGTGCGGGCTGCCTGCAGCTCCTTGGTACACAGCAGGGTTTTCCTGTTCGGTGGCCAAGGCTTTCACTAGCGTTTAGTAGGCTTGAAGTGCCTTAGTCAAGTGTTGTGCCATTTTTCTGGGSCGTCAGTGCTGCTAAGCTGTAGTGGTGCACTCAACTAGCTAGTTCAAGCCCGGTTCAGCTGTCCCTAAGCTACACTGAAGTCACTACAGTAAATAAATCGTAGACCTGTACTTAAACCTGATAAACTGTTCCCATCAATAGGAAAAGCAAAAGCAATACAATGAAAGGCGAATTAACCACTRCACAAAGGTAATCCTAGTCTAGGGAAAGAAAAAGTAATTATTACTGAGCTACATGTGGAAAAAAAGTAGTCGTTTGCAGGATGATCTGTGTATATTTGAGGTATGGGTAACGCACCTCAAATGCACTAGGTTTTGCCTTCGGGATTTYATAGCCCTGAGGGCAGGGAGAGGGATGGAGCTTGAGGCAGAAACTTATTTTTTTTTAAACYCTGAAATGAAAACCCTTATAAGAAAATTCTTGTTTGAAATCCTTTAAAATAAGGATTTAGAACCTGATCCTTATGTGGAACACCCTGCAGACCCTGCATGTCCAGGTTTTTTTGCCCTCTCAAGATAATGTAGCCAGGCTTGCTGAAAGGAAAAGGACCAATGCATTGTACGAATGGCACCTTCATAATTTATCCATGCATGTGAAGGCCACTTTATTCAACGTGAGCTGGGTGCGGGCAGTAGGTTCAGCAAAGCGGTATGCCAGGTGTGTTGCCCGTGCAGAGCTGCTGCCTGTAATAATGACCGTTTGCCTGGCACATCCAGCTGCCCAGGCTGCCAAACATCCCAAAACGGGGGAGATGGGTGTTTGGTGCCGTTGAGCCACACAGCATCATTCAAACAGCGATGTGCCAACCCATCAGCAGAATTAGCAGGTCTCTAGATCAAATGTGCCTGGAGGAGGCCATGGCAGGGGATGATGAAAGACTGTCAGTTAACATGGCTCTTAATGTCACCTTAAATGTTTCTTCCTCTTCTTTGTACACCGGGTCTTGTCTGGCCAGAGAAGTCATGAACTCTGCAGTCCTCAGTGGCTTCCTGGTCATCTGCAGGAGGCGTAGCTCGCTCAGGACAGCTTGCACTGCCTGGACGATGTGTCCCTGGGTGAAACCATCAGACACCTTTGCTAGGCAGCTTACGTTCAGCAAGTTGGTGATCGCTCCGCCATTCTGCAGGATGATGTGTTTCCATAACACTGTTCATCAGGACCCAGAAAAAGAGAGAGTGCCAAAGGCTTGCATTAAGGAAAGCAGCAGAAATATTTTTGCATTTTGAAATTGAAACAGGAAAATAAGGGACATCGGTCAGGAAGGCCAAGATTCAAATTTTTCTTGTTTGCTGTTTCTTTCATCTACAGACTTGAAGCAGAGAGACCTTTAGGCACATCTGTTCTTAAACCATTAGTGATCATTTGTTGGCTACCGGTCAGTACTTTTCAGAAAKTCATTAAGGGCACATAACGTGAGGTGGATGTGTGTGTAAAAATGGAAAGAACTACTTAAGTATGCCTGTGTGCATACACAGAACCTGTCCAGAATGTTCCCATTTGGGTGTGTGGAGTTAAGTACCTATATTAACAGCCTGTTTTTATTTCCGTGACCCTGATCACAGGTTACTCCTGCTGAACTGAGGGCTGCTGTGGGGACTCAATGTCTGGTTTGGAAGCCAAAGGTTTCCAGCTATGCAGGCACGTGTTGCAAAGGCCATGTGTAAATTTCTGTGATTGGCATTTTGCTTGTTAGTTAAATGGTGAACCTGTTTGTATCTTTTAGCTGTGAACCTCTGTGACAGGAAGGTTTTCTTAATGTTTGTGAAGTGCCTGAGATTTTGCTTCCAAAAGTAAATTCATAGGAGTAATAACATCTTTTGTTTTATCCTATGTAAAATAACGGTCTGTCTCAGAGAAACTTAGTAAAACTTTCATGATATCTCAGCATGCTTTCCTTTAAAGCCTTACATGAAAACACTTGTAAAAAATRAGAAGTATTATGCATAGAGATTAAAAAGGTTCTTGAATGAGACAGACAATTTGTGATTTCAGTATGGTGTGTTTGAATGCTCATATGTAGTATGAAAATGTTGGGTGGAAAGTTAATGGTACTGGATGTTGGGGCAGCCACGTAATGGAGAAAACCTGCCTTATTCTTCCTTTGATTGCAGTGTTGATACTATGGACTTGTGCCCATAACTACTGACAACTTTGTACTACTTTTTTCGCTCAAGCAAATTGTGATCTTCCACTTGAATGATATCTATGCTCAATAATTATTGGCTGAATCACTAATTCATAAAAGAGGAATTGGTGCACGCACCAGTGAGCACTACTTCTGCGCAGCCATATATTGTGTGCCGCAGCTTCTGTTGCAGGTGGGATCACGTGTAACACGAGGTACTGACTTGCTGGGTGATTAATAGCGAGAGACCGGTATAGGACCATGAATCTTCCAGTTTAATGATTTCCATTGTATGTTTACTGTTTCCATTGTGCATAGATTGGAATATTCTGGTTTGTAACAAAAGGGAGGGCTGTAGCAGACAGGTAGCTGTGCACGGTGGCTATGAATATTTGTTATGTCATGGCTTTTCTGTCAAAACAGATTTCTTTAGTTCTCAAATTGGGTGTCAGGCACTGAAAATTGTCAAGGTTGGAAGGTGAGTGCTCTGTACTGTAAAGATCATATTTCCATTGAACTTCAGGGAAGGTTGGAGCTAAAGAACAAGCCAGGCACTGTCTTAAACGGGACAATGTCAAAGAAGTAAAGCTACAAGTTTAATCTGCTTTAAAATGTCAAGAGTTAACTTTCTGGGGCATTCTTCAGTTTGCAGTTGAAATCCCTTTAGCTGGCCCTTTTTTTGACTCCAAATTAGTGGTGAGAATCCCAGAATGTGACAGTTCAATCCCCAGAAGTGAACACAGCTAAATTCAGCTGCTATCACCTCCTTTCTCGAGGTCTTATTCATGTCCCTTATCTGTTAGCAATTTATCAGAGCTGTAACATAACATGAAACACATGTTAGCTTGCATAGAGACCATTTCCCATCCACACTACGAAAATTATTGAATGTGGGAGAGATTTACAACGTGCTAGGCAGTCAAAACCTGTCTTGAGCTTGCCCAACTGTGTATCATTTCAGTACCTTGGCTGCCTCCGTGGAAGGCACTATAAACTGGACTGCACAATACAGTTGCATGACTTTTGTAATAAGGTGACTATACGGAGCAATATTGTAGTGCAGGTACAATTGTGTAGCGAGGTCCCTGAACCGAATGTGGTTTCCTTTACTACTGTATTCTTCTGGGACATGATCCGTCAGAGATTAGCGGCATGAAGGGAGGCTGTTTTCCTTGATGCGGTGATCAATAGGGATACTCACGCTAGGAGCCGCTGGTAGAAGAAACACACCCTGGAGAGCCCTAACCCAAAGTGTTTGGTGCCATTCTGAATAGCCCAAAACCTTTTTTCCACATTATCTTTGGACTGAACCTAAACAGCCCTTCTGCTTACGAGTCACCACATCCAGACTCCTTAGTACCCAGAAAAGTGTMTTAAACCACATGATATCTGTGATAAAACTGCAGGAAAAAAGATTATACTTCTGGGAACAAAAGTCCTTCTACCAGCCAATTCTGAAGGATGTGGACAAGCTACCATTTTTCTTGCAGTAATTGATTCACATTATTATGCTTAATTTGGAGCATTTATTCCTAGTCAATGCTGAGCTGTTGCAGACTTCAAGGTGATTCAAATCTGAAAACAAACTTGCATGTTTGCAAAGTTTGTCTTTTTTCTACCCATGTTAAGTTGGTCTAATAAAAGATAAGTTTTTCGTTACAAGCTTTGACTCTCAGCATATGGSGTCCTCCATGAATTTGTCAGACTTTGGGAGGGCCTGTCTATCACCACTTGATAGACTAGGCATGCAAAATCRTGGCTGCTTCTACAATTTCTCTCATGATCTGTAAGTACCAAAGTGGAATTTGATAGTGACAAAACTCAATTCTCCAGGCATAGTTCTGTTTATGGAGAGGCCCTGAAGTGTACTGTTTAGAGTACGGCAACTGGATAGGAATAACAGAAATTCAGAATCCTTGTGTAAAAATAAAAGGTGTGTATTGAAATAGGATCTTAGCCTTCCTACAGTGAAAAAACAGCTTGGGATGAACTCAGTACATGCTAAACAACTCCTGAAGAAATGCTAATCACCGCMGAACGGTATTTTAAACCCTTCTCCCAACTTTCACTTTTATTATCTGATCTTTGGGGTAGCCTGCATCAGTGTTACCTAAACTATCAGGAATTGAAAATTTAGGCAATACTGAAATTAACTGAAAATTCATACCTGGGGAATTGAGGTTAAAGTCAGTTCTGAGGATAAYGAGACAATAAGCATGGATTTTAAACAGTAGTAATCAACAGGATCACTTGAAATACTTGCCAAATCTTGAAGCATAGTCAGGCCTAGGAATCAGAATAATTTTTTGGTAGACTTTGCAGAAAGGTTTAAGATTAGCATCGAAGGGACGGTTGGTGGTTCCCACTAGCAGCACTCTGTCCTGTGCTTTCAAAGCCTTAAGGAATTTGGGAAGGATCTTTTCCAGTCGTTTTAGGTTCATCTTCAGTGTGTACATGTAAATACAAGGAGGAAAGAGTTGTTACCGATGCTGACAGTTTAGAGTTAATGAGATGAAGTTGTAGACATGCTATATAGAACAGGATTTTGTGCTTTTTTAGTAGTCTAGTTGCATTTAGTATAAGCAGACTAAATGCTCAACCTAAGTAGAAAGCCTCTGTCTTCTGAAAATCAGGCAAACACTTGATTTCTGCTTATGTATTTGTGGGTTTGTGCTAGTGCCTTTCACTACTGAATTTGCCGGTTCTGTTATTGAAAAGAAGGAAGGAAACAACTCATTTAAAGAAGGAAATCCTGATTTCCAGTTCAAGGAGAAATATTGCTTGGACCTGCGTACCTGATGAACCTTAACAGATGGAAAAATTGCCAGGGTATGTAACCTGGTGTGGAATCCTCCCAGCTCTTGGAGGCTGTGAACTATTAACTCCTACTCATGGTTTAAATGTGAAAAATAGACTCCCTAATTTTTGCTGTGATTTCTAGCTTGCTGTGGCTCTAACCTGAGAACACAAGCTCTTTGAACTCAGTATTAATTTACTTCTCTTTATAACAAATATTAACTCTTATTTACAGAACAGATGAGTATCGAGCGAAACCTGTTATTGGATGGTTATGTTTGCTAATGTTCAAGTGAATATTGGTTGGAGAAGCTTAATCAAATTGCTGTGGTGTCACTCTACTGTTAATAAAGCTATAAGTGAATAACTGGGTTAGGATAGTGTATTGTATTCAGAGTTTAACGACTTGGAAGCCTCTTTTCAGAAACGATTGAGACTTAACATCCAAATCACCCACACTCGCTAGATCTAGATCACCTAGTAATTTTTTCATTGTATAGTAGGCAGCTCCCTGAGAAACTTGAGCCTCAACCTCAGACCAGTCTTCTTTAATGTCAGTGAGGAAGAAACCATGTCCTGCAAACCTTCTCAGTTGAAAGGCAATAATAAACACCTATGTATCTGCATTGCACGTACAATCTTTGTGATCCAATTTTTCTGTGGTCTGCAGTAGCAGACAGCTGACAGAAAGGAGACAAAGCTCTGTTCTTTGGAGTGAAAGCTATAGAGGAGGGGAAATCGGGAAATCAATAAGAAATCCCCAAAGTCTCGGGGTAGAGTCACACAGTTATTTTCTAGCTAGACTTGTCTTAATTACAGTATGYCTGTTTTCTCATTTTTTTTATTCTCATGGTCATACTATGCATCTTCCTAAGTTTGCCAATTGCTTAATCATGATAAGGAGTTGGGCATGTCTTAGCACTGGGGCTTAGGTCCCACTCTGGAGCACGGACATGTTGCTTGCCAAGATGATACGTCCAGCTCATACTTTTGCTCTTGGATGAATTATTCCTATGGACATCACTCAACGCCAGCAGCCATCTTTTTGTCTCCTCCTTGTTGTGCCTGTGTACCCAATGCTCCCAGGAGAGCGGGATGCCTGCACTCGCTCCTAAAGGACGTGCTTTGTAAGTGTAGTAGGTCTGCCCTGGAGCAAAGGAGAAGTCCTGGCTTTTCTCTTGCTCTGAAAGAAAGGACGTCGCTCTGTCCACGMCCAAACAGTATGTTTGCTGTCTGAAGGCATGACTTGAAATCASAAGCTCTCATCCAAACTTTGCCATTCCCTTGTTGGGAAGCTTTTGGTAATGAACTTGATTTCTCTGATGATTAAACAAGCTGCTGTTACATATCTGCCTTGGAAGTTTTAGCCAACCTTGCCACCTTTGCTCTGTCAGGGAGATCTGGTCACAACAATGACTGAAATGTTGATTTACTTTGTTTTGAACATATTTTATGCTGRCTAAATTACTCTCCGTAATTTATAKATCTGTTGCTACTCATAGGCTTCAAGCTTTGCTCCTCTTCATGTGTTTTGGAAGGAAGTACAAATGTTCTTGAAGATGTTTTGAGACATCAATATTGCTAGAGAAGTGAGAGTTATCAAATTATTTTAGGTCTGGAGGTGGGGGGGTAGAGGAATCCCATCTCGCTGAAATGACTGATAGAAGATAATAGTTGCTTCAAGTGAGACATGGTGTTTTCTGGKCTTGCAGTATGTCTTCTGCTGGAAAAACTGACTCTATCAGGAGATGCARAGAATTTTTAAAACAAGTCCTAATTTATCCCCAGCATTTAGAACATAATTTTTTGGGGTGACAAATGATATTTATGGATTCCCACTGATGTAGAGTTGGTTACAACTCATTGCTCAGCTGGCAGGAATCTTAATTTTAAAATTTTAAATGATTGTACTGGTATCAGAGACTAAGCTAAACACTCTACTCTCATCTTAAGCCTAAGATACTCTCATACTAAGCCAGACTGGCATTTTCGTGTCAGCAGCTCCTGTTATGCTTGTGAAACTAATGTGTGTCCATAGCGCGCACACATTTCAGGGATATGTCCTGAAAGCTAATAATATCTCCTCCACTTTGAAAGAAATGTGTGAGTAGCAAGAAGGGGTGTTGAAGAGGCAAGCTATGATTTCAGCCATCATGTGGACCTGAGCTGGAGAGAAGTGGGTTGAATTGTGAAGGTGACTCCTATTTGTTTAACTATGAGTGGCTGAACTGCTTGCATGTCATCCTTGGCAACTGGCTTTACCATAATGTATTTGGTATTTGACTGCTTTGCATCCTTTGGGGAGGACTGGAGAGAGACTACTTTTCTAGTCGGTATTTGAAGAAAATTTAAGGCTGCTTTTTACTGGGTTCTTGGTCATGGTGCCAGAAATATCACACTGGGATGAGCAAAGTGTACTTCCACTCACTTTGGCTTCTGAGGGCTGAGCTTAGCTCATTCTCTCCAAAATTCTAGTGCTCCTGAGGAAGGCTCCCCAGACTGCCCGTTACCACTGCCTGTCCCTCCTGTTTCATGCTTCGCTGGTTCCAAATATTGGTTATGCTGTGAACTATCTTGGAAATGAGTGATTTCAAGCCTGGAGCCATCCACTCCCACCAAGAACACAGGAGACCTTTTGTTAAATACCTGCAGGTCTCGGGGTGCGATAGCAGGGGCAGAGGTGATACCCCTGACTCTGAGGTGGGCAGGGTGAGAAATTTTTCCATACCGGTGGCTATCAAAGCAGACAGAGATTATGATTACTCCAGGCACTCTTTGGCCCCTAGTCTTATTTTTAATCGCCATCCGCACYGGCTGTCAAGGTCGGAGCCCAAGGGAAAGGTTCCCTTTCGGTGTGGGGACCACCAGCGGGCATCAATCACTGCACACCCATCCGCTCATACAGCCCTCACGGAAGCGACAGCCTCATCCAAGGTGATGCTTCATCCGTCTTCCAAAATACAG
The DNA here is from genome assembly GCA_030449065.1 of Oceanodroma leucorhoa. NCBI lineage: Eukaryota > Metazoa > Chordata > Aves > Procellariiformes > Oceanodroma > Oceanodroma leucorhoa. The sequence continues at coordinate 782,628 of JASVER010000199.1, read as the reverse complement.
GCTTGAGTCCATCGCACAGTCTAAATGCACAGGACTCACCTTAAGAAAAAAAGGTTTAATTTTTCCCACGGAGCTGYAAAAGTAAAATATTTTGCAAGCAGCATGAATCTAATCAGGATTTCGGGTGAATTGCTCTCTGCTGCGGTGGTTGAGTTGCTGTGCCTATTGGGCAGTGTTTTAATTTTCTTTCTAGTGGGGAAGCTACACAAGAGAGGAAGGAATGGAAGCAATGGCAATAGGGCTCCTGGGAGCCCAAAGAAAATAATCTGTAAACATAACTATTTAACATAGGCTTTTTGTTTTCACGGTGGAAATTTATCCCTGTTACTTTATTGTTCACTTTGGCTCCATCCAATTTCTCAAATTAATAGAGCTGAACAATTTAAGCTCATCTTAACTTTTAGTTTTTTGCCTCATATTTTGAAATTCTCCATTATTCTCTTCTACTTTTCAGTGCACTGATGAGCAGTGACTGGACTGTTTTTAAATAAAGCAAGTATAGGTGTGTAGGAGAGAAATGTGACCTCTTGGGGGCTCTTAAGAAGTCACAAGACTCTCTTAAAAGAAAAAAATGTTAGTGAGACAAGCTATTATCAAGCAAGCTTTGGCAAGCTGGTCATACTGCTAAGCTAAGAAATACACTTGCTCCTTTGTGTTGGCTGTAATGCAACAGGAGAAATTATCTGCACTGGAATAAAAAAGGAGCAACTCACCTCTTCTTCAGCCTTCGGCGCCGCTTTRGAAAATATTTTTTCAGTGTCTCCAATCCACACGACTGAAGGCTGCAATTGCTTAGCCACCTAAGAGAAAATAGGGGAGAGAAGGCAAGAAGTTGATTAAAATGGCTACAATTTCATACCTGGGTGCTTACAGTTATGCTTTTGAATCCATATTTCAGCACTTAAAATTAGCCTGGTTTATTTTTTCCAGAAATGTTCAGCACTTACGGATAGCACTGGCTCTGCTCAGCAGTTTCAGCAAATCAAACCGTTTCTAGTTAGGTATCTAACATTAAGAACCCAACCCAAATTGGATCATTTTGACTGCTATGCTTATCTTTCATTTCTCAACCCAAATTCAATTGCAGTTCTGCAAAAGGAAGCCTGGACTTGGAGTTCAATGGCAAACAACAGACCAGCAGCAGCTTYAGACTGGCTGCCCTGCTCGTAGGATCCCTCCCTGGTTTTCCAAGGACAGCACAGATGGGGAGACAGGCAAGACATGGCTATTGCATGAGAAACAAGGGTACTAATCTTTAAGAAAAACAGGCTGATGTGCAATGTTCTGGCTTACAAAATAGCATTTAATTTGCAGCTAGCCCAAGAATGAAATGGAACCTGTTAAATTTGAAGGGGGGGGGTCTATACAAATGGGCTTTCCGGCTCCAAAGTCGGAGGCACTATACCTCTGGTTCACAGCAGGATGGCAGCAAYGCTACAGGCTTTTTCACATCTTGCACTCTCCCTATTGCTATAGAAACGCCAGTGGTTTAGACATTCTGCTGCCAAATTTTAATCACTTTCCAGTGGCTCTCGGAGCTGTGCTAGTTTGCTCAGCAACAAAAGTGATGGCTTGGAGTCAATGGGTAACGAGAGAGAGAGCGAGCATTCTTCTGTCCTGCTTTTTTTCTCCCCCCCAGTTGAAACTGCTGCTTCCAGGAAGGAAGCTTACAAAATCGATAGGTTGTATACATCACAAGCTCAGCGTCTGACAGCCAGTGCAGGAAGAATTAAGTCATGAACATCTTTCTTCAAAGCACCGCAGTTCATTTTTATGGACGCATTTCAAAAGCACCAAGCACATGTGTGTAYGTCTGTACAGTAAAAATGGATTGAAGATAAGGGAAAAGCATAGTAGACGAGGGCTGTTAAACTTGTTTGCTCTGCTGTGGTGCTGACGGGGTGAAGTGGGAAACAATGCCATCTTCAGCATGTGACGCTTTATTTGCAGTAACTCGTCAGTCCTAGATTATGTCAAGTGGTACCTCCAAGTTAGAATCATAGAATGGTTTGGGTTGGAAGGGACCTTAAAGATCATCTAGTTCCAACCCCMCTGCCRTGGGCAGGGACAYCTTYCRCTAGACCAGGTTGCTCAAAGCCCCATCCAACCTGGCCTTGAACACTGCCAGGGCTGGGGCATCCACAGCTGCTCTGGGCAACCTGTGCCAGTGCCYCACCACCCTCAGAGTGAAGAATTCCTTCCTTGTATCTAGTCTAAATTTRCCCCCTTTCAATTTAAAGCCATTACCCCTCGTCCTATCACCACAAGCCCTTGTAAAAAGWCCGTCTCCAGCTTTCTTGTAGGCCCCCTTCAGGTACTGGAAGGCTGCTAGAAGGTGTCCCCAGAGCCTTCTCTTCTCCAGGCTGAATAACCTCAACTCTCTCAGCCTGTCTCTATAGGAGAGGTGCTCCAGCCCTCTGATCATCTTTATAGCCCTCCTCTGGACTYGCTCCAACAGGTCCATGTTCTTATGCTGGGGGCTCCAGAGCTGGACGCAGCACTGCAGGTGGGGTCTCACCAGAGCAGAGTAAAGGGGCAGAATCCCCTCCCTCRACCTGCTGGCCATGCTGCTTTTRATGCAGCCCAGGATACGGTTGGCCTTCTGGGCTGCAAGCACACATTGCTGGGTCACAYTGAGCTTTTCATTGACCAACACCCCCAAGTCCTTCTCCTCAGGGCTGCTCCAAATCCATTCTCCGCCCAGCCTCTATTTGTGCTTGGGATTGCCCCGACCCATGTGCAGGACCTTGTACTTGGCCTTGTTGAACTTCATGAGGTTCACACAGGCCCACCTCTCAAGCCTGTCGAGGTCCCTCTGGATGGCAYCCCTTCCCTCCAGTSTATTGACCGCACCACAGTTCAGAATGCACAAGTTCAGAACAGTTTCACTGAGGAAAACTGAGCTTTTTTCCTTTGTTGGAAGGCAGGAACTCAAACGTTTAGTGTTAATAATGAGGATTTAAAAAATAAAAACATCRTAACATGAAAGATAATATGAAAATCCTGCAGAAACTGATGTGTGGACCTAGGCAGTTGTGTGAATGTTTATCTGCATGTACAACTCAAGGGGTAACTTCTCAGTCCAGCAGTGTATTGAGTATACAAGCTGGAATGAAATGACAGATTAAAATTTTACAGCAATAATATCTGCCGTTATAAGCCCAGATATTTTTTAATCTACCTCCTATTTATCTATTTTCAGAGGTATATTTGGCATATTCCTAAGCCTGCACACACTCTGCAAGGTACRTTCGAGAGAGCAAGATTGTGGCTTTTATTGAACTGAGCTGTGCAGCAGCCTTAGACTCAGGATTTTCCTGCTGAGTGTCCTGCTAGTCAAGGGCTCAGACACCTGCAGAATTTGCACTTGCAGGTGAATTCAGGTAGCTCCTGGCTGTCTGTAAACAGGTTTGGAGACAAGGGGTGAAAGAAGAGTAATGTGGTAGCATGACCATACAGCAGAGATGGGATAACTGATGGTCTTTGTAAAATTAAGACTTGGAAAGAAAAATAAAGGTGTAGTTTAAGTTGCTAAAAGAAACCTACAGCTTCTTAAAGAACTGCATTTGCATTTCGTGCAGCCACTATGAAATCTATTATGACATGTGGAAACTCTGAGTCAGAGACCCTTACCGAACCTGGCACCGCTAATGAATGGATTATCAGCTGGGGCTTTCTGATGTTTCTGATGGTGACTTTTACCTTCTGAAACAGAAGATGACAACCATTTTGCGCTCCCGCTCTGTGTGTGCCTGGAGAGGATGTCAGCAGGGAAATGAGGCAGTGGGAGACGGTTCCCATTGAAGCCTGCCTTTCCCCTGAGTGAAGGTTGGGCTGGTGGCACGCTGTCTACTCAAGTTTACAGACCATGTGTGTGCATTACCACCCTGATAGACTCTGCCACTGTGGGATCTGCTGTTGTTGTGGTGCTTTCTCCYCACAACCAAAGAGGTGTTTACGACCAAAGAGGTGCTGTGCATTTGCTTTGTAAAGAGAATAGTCTTGTGGTATTTTTGMTTTGCAGCTGTAATGCCGTTGTACGAAGCGTGGGGAGCCGCGTAGYTGTTCTGCAATGTTTTCTCCATACCTGTGTGTCTGATGCTGCGGTGCGATGTGATGGGGAATAAGGGTGGGTGAGGTTATAGAAGCTATAAAAGCTGTTGGCAATGGTTGAACTCTGCTTGTGTACTTCAAAGGGAACCATGTTGTCCCTTCAGTGGGGCCACCGCAGTTGGGGATGTGCAGATCTTCCCTGTTTGGCTCAGAGACAGCTTCTGTGGTTCGCAGCCCTCTAAAATGGAGCCTTAAGTTTTTAATATTAAACTATAGTTTCATTTTAACTCTTAAGGAAGAGTGCTCACTGTTTTCACACCTGTAGCTGTCTTTTTTTTTTTTGTACCCTTTATTTCCCTACCCAGTAAGTAGAAATACAATGAATACGCTCAGTTCTRTCTTTCTTGGAGATACTTTCCTGTGCTTTCTGTTTTGAGGCAATGATCTAAACACATAAAGTGGCTTGCATATATTTTTCTGGTGTTGATACACATTAATATGACCAAATTCGATAAGCTGCATTTGGGCCCGGCTGCCTTTTTTTTTTTTTTTTTTTTTTTAAAAAGACAGATCAGACACCCAGAATCCATCGGCATCTAATTTAAATTGTTGGCAGATACGTAGCAGACTGCATATCCCCCGTGAAAGCGCTTCATTTGAATTATCCATGGACAGTTTGAATCCATGGATAATTAAATGCACTGTACATAATTAATTTGTAATTGAAATTTTATTAGCTTTGCTGCATTCAACAATTTGTCGGAGCTGCCAGCAGATGGCTCCTTAACCCTTCTAATACCGCACCGAGCCCGCCGCCGCCTGCGCTGCCAGCCGCGCTCCGATGGGTGACGGAGCCTTGATTCGCTCTTCAGGAAAATCGACGTGAAAAAAAGCCTTTTCGTCCTGCTCCCTGTCAACATTCATCAAAGATCAAACAGCGTTTTCGAAAAGCCTCGGGTTAAACTTTTCAAACTGGAGAGGCAGAGTTTAACAGTTAAATTGCCGCACTTCAAAATACAGAAACCTGATTCTTGCAGGGCACACGTGCACAAGGCTCCTCCAAACTCGAGGGATTCGGTGGAATTTTTTTAAAAGACCCAAGACTAAGATTTTTCTGGAAGCTCAATTTGTTGCTGAAAACTGCTCAATACTCTGTAGTTTATATTCACGGTAATGCTTCGAAGCAGCAAGATACTGAAACCTGTGATTAGACCTTATCTATGGGAGCCTTGCCAGTGCTACAGTGATGGTGCCACTGTATTCTGGTTTGTTAGACAGAAAATAATTATAAATTCTGTCTTCCAACAGGATGCATTTCATCTTTTGACATCAGAGTAACACAATGTAAAGATGCTTTGTCACAGAAATAACACTGTATTTGAGCACTAGTGATATTTAACACTTTGAAGGTCTAGGCTTCTAGCAGGCTGCACTGCACCAAGATAACAGAATTGCTCTGGGATGACTGGAAGAAAGGTTGACTGTACTTGTTCCTAAATTTCAACTGTAATGGAAAAGTCTTGTGTGGCATGGAAATGCGAAATACACAGACTTCTGTCAATGTACCGGGGTAAACTGTACCTGGTTCTTCAGACTGGCAGAAAAATGACCCATCTGACGGGACAATACAGCAGTAGTTACAAATAAATGAACCTGATTCAGTGGAAAAAAATTTATGACAGACTTCAAAATCATGTTGCCTCTAAACTGTAGGATTATACAATTTAATCTTAAAGTCCATCGTATTCCTTTTTGGTATAACGCTTTTATAGCCACCTCTGACTTGCTAAATAGTATAACCAAATAGCCTGATAACAGAGTCCCCGAATAGTGATGGTGTTGAAATATTTCTGCAGCTTGCAGCTCTGTAAAACTCCCTGTTCAGTAGAGTCGGCTGCACAGCACACACTGAGCTGTTGATACACGTACAGGACTTCTCTGCTGGTATTTCCTCCTGGCCACCTCTTTCCCAACCTTTTAGCCTGGTCAGTGTTGCACTAATCACATTTTTCCCATGTGTGGCTTTTTGTACAATGTGCTTTCTGTGTGCTGCTGTGGCCCTGGTAAAGGACCAGAGAGGGGTTGTCTCGCTCTGGTAGTGATTAACCTGATGGCTGCCTTATGGTTGCTAATGGACGGCCAGTACTTGTCACTTTTATTGCCTTGGAGTTAAGCCTTATGAACTACCTGCATTTTTACCCCTCTGTGTTGCRGAGACATGCATTCTACCCCCTCTCCTCGATCCCTTCTGGATTTGTTTTTGTTTCTATGCATCCTTCACTGTCCTTCTTTGCATCTTTTATATAAGCTGTTGCACTGGAGCACTGTTTTGTGCCTTGATGGGGACACAGGAGAGCCATCAGTCGGTACAAGCTGGCAGAGAGCTCCACCGGGTTCAGGTTGGCTCAATATGTGGAAAATGTGGCTTAATTGAAATGTTCCAGCATGTTCTGGTGCATGCTTGAAGGATGAGTTTTGTTTTGAGGACTGCTGGGAAGTGCTTCTATATTAGAGACAGATCCTCTCTTTTTCACTCCAAAGCAGAGCTGACCTGGCAGGCTTTGCTGTGTCTTTATGAAGAACACAAGTGCTCGGGCTTGGTGTTTGCAGCTTCTTTCAATAGTTTTCCGATTCAGTATTAATCTTCCTTACATTTCCTTTGAATAGGCAGATTGAAATGTTGGTGTTTTCCCATTCTGGTATGAGMAGTCATTTCCTCTGTACGACACTTAAAATGCCTGCTTTGAGTAACACACAAGCCTCTCTTTTGGATCAGGGCTGGTATGTCTCTTGCAATCYCCTCCCCGAAATAAGGGAGGGGAAAAAAAGAATTTGGCTCTTGCATCTGAAACAAATTAAAGTTTCATTTCTTCCAATGCTATTCACTTGTTTAGGGTGTCTCCCACGAAACAACTGCCAGCAGCCAACACTCGCTTATGGACGGAAAGTTTCCTAATGGTCATTTTATGCTCTCCAGAGTTTCCTTTCATTACAGAAATGCTGTTGTTTGCAGATGTGATAGGTAATCGAAAGTGCAAGGTTACTTCACCTTTATCACAGAGCACCATTAATTCTTATTCACCTAAATCTTGGCGTTTAACAATGGTTACACGGATCGTAAGATAACAGAAAAAGAACTGTCACGTTTCCTGTCATTCACCTACAACTACAAGTGGAAGGTCTGTATTCTGCTTGACTACCTCTATATAAAGGTCCTTCTGGAAAGCTGGAGTAGAAAGCTTGCTTGACACCAGTCACAGTTGCTGTTTGCAAAAAACATGACCAGAAGTGTCTGATTATGGAGACATGGTGAATCTTTCACTGATCATCTAAATGCAAGGCACTTTAACAAGGTGTACTATGGTGTGTCAGATAGTAGACTGAGCTGTGAATATTAAATACTACATGTTAGCTGCAAGATACCATTTGCTTTCATGGCTTGTCTGCTGCATGTGCCACTGTATATTGTAGTCTTACAATAATCCAAATATGTTTACACCACACTTCTTTCTACCATGGTGAAAAATAAAACTTTTTTGGGGCAAATACCAGTGTTCAGCTTCCTCCTGTCAAGGAATTTGTTTTCTATGGATGTTGCCCTTGTTTTTGCTTCAGCTTGGGTAACAGTAGATTGCTGCAAATCAGGATATAAAAGATTCCTTATCCTTTGATTCCTTGTGAAACTTTTTCCCTAACATATAAACAATCTCCCTTGCTGCAACTTGTGTCCCTTGCCTCTTGGCCTATCGCTGTGTACCTTGGGGAAAAGTCTGGCTCTGTTCCTTGCATTAGCCCATGAAGCCCCTGAAAACAGCAGTTAGGCTCCCTCTCACTCCAGCCTTCTCTTAGGCTGAAACAACTGGGTTTGTTCAGCTTCTCTCATGCACTCCAGCCCTCTATTCTTCATGGTTCTCCACTGGACCTGCTTGCTATTCAATACCTGTCTTGTAACAGGGTAGCCCAATACTGGACACAGTGTCCAGCTGTGGTCTCATAAATGCCAAATAGAGGGGAATAATTAACTGCTTTAAGAGGCTGCACATATTCTTGCTGATATAGGCCAGTATTTGGCTGACTTTTTGCTGCATGGAGACACACTGTTGACTCGTGTTCAACATGCTGTCCATAAGAATCCCCAGTTCTTTTCTGCAAAGCTGCTGTCTAGTTGGTGGGCTACAGCCTGGACCTCTTTGTGCTGTTGCATGGAATTAGTCCATCCYGGGTGCAGGACTATGACACCGGATGGGAGCATTGGATGTTGTAAAAGAAGCAGCAACCGATGGCAGGACAAATGGAGCGGATGGCTGTGGCAGGGACTTGAGGGTTCCCAGAGACAGGGAAAATGAGACACATTTGGCATTGTCAAGACCGAAAAAGAGGGATTGTAACTGCGAGCCTGTGCAGATGGAGGATCGCTTCCAGCCTGGCTCTGAGAACCTACAGAACCCCTGAGTCGAAATCATCAGCAGATTGGACAAATCAGTGACTCAGCCACGGGGAAAGAAGGAGGCAGGGAGAGGTGAAACAACCAAAGGAATTAGGAATGGAAACTGAGCATAGTTGATTTGAATGATGCTAAGACAGGCTGGTGCTATGTCAATATGAGTTTGCACAGAAATGAGCATGCAGGTGATGCATCCCTTGGAAAGAGATACTCTGTGCTGTTTGCTCTGTTGTTAAAGGAGCAGAGTTTGAAGCAGTACTGCTGTTGCAGTTGGAACAAGTCACCTTTTGATAAGCAAAAGCCCTTATTCCATGTGATTGACTGCGACCAACTTCTATCCCAGTAACTCACGGAGGTTCACCGAAGTGTCATTGCTTCTTTCGTAAGAGCTACAGTAGATAAGTAAGCTTAGACTGCTCCCCATAATTCTGGGAGGGGTGTTGGRTAATGTTTCCATTTGTTCTTAAGTAATGAGGAAAAATGTAAGGGTTTTTATATACCTATATCTAGACTTGTGTACATATATACATAATGTGTATGTATATTTTCATATCTAATGTGTATAGATATACACACACATTTTATGTTCCAGTTATTGTATATATTATTTATATATACGTATGTATACAAAAAACCTTAATATCTTCAGCTGGAACCTTCTATGGGAGTAAAAAGGCTGCCCTCCTTCCTCCTGTCTTTAAAGGCCTTGTGCTGTAGCAGGGACTAAACGATGGAAAGGATGGTGTGTGTGCTGTGCCTGCAGCCAGACGTGTGCTTTGCTATTGATGAGGGCAGAGGAAACTAAGTGGAGAAGGGTGAAATGTGCAGAGCGGAGGGAGGAGAGGGAGTATTAGCTCAGTCTAATGGCACTAGCTGGTGTCAGGGAGTGCTAGACCCAGTGTTAGCGTTACGGCATCAAAAGTGCATGATCACAGCACTGCCGCTCTTCCTTAGGCACTGCTCTGACCAGCAAGAAATGGGGTCCTTGGGGATTGCTTTGCTTTTAACTGTGAAACCTGTCTTTTCTGGGGCTGGAGACACCTGTCACAAAACCTGCTRTAATACCGGATTTAATAAAATACATCTGATAAATCCCAGGGAAAGCCAATTTGAATTCAGCYTTTTAGTAGGCCTCTGGCACTGGAAAAATATTGTACTTGGCTTTTTCTAGTGTATATGTGCTGTGTTTTTTCTTTCTAAGAGTGTTTCGTCTGGGAATGTTTACCAGCTTCCTTCCTTAGCAGAAATGCTGAGGACTTAAAATGTGGAAGAAATCCTGCCAGGAGAGTGTCTTTTTTCTGAAGAGGATTTGGGATATGTTCTTCACAGTTCATATGCCTTCTTTCATTTCCAGACTTCTCATACATTTCTGTTAATGTAATCCTGAACTAGGATTCCCTCTTTTGAAAAGCTTGCTGATAGGTAAACAGAGAGCAGTATAGGGGAGAGCTGTTTTACAGCAACAGTCCCAGAGAGGAAATTTTTGACCACCCCCAGCCTAGTATTTGATTAAACGCTTCATGGCAAGCATTCCTGACTGATATGCATAGAAACAGAGAACAGAATTTTATTTATCCATGATGCTTTTCATATTCAAGGTAACACAAAGCTTGCACAAATGTTAATGTGAAAAATATGGCTACTACGAGTGACTTCTCAAGGGGCACACACAGCAGTGCACACACTGGCYGTCAACAAGTGGTTTTGAAAACTTGAAAGCGGGGAGGGAATTTCAAATTGGGTTGGCAGTCCTTTGGACCTTGGGCAGCTTAGCCCTCGTATGACTGGTGCGTATGTTCCTCGGTATGGAGGAACTGCAATTCCAGTCCCTGTTTGTTCCACAAAAGATGTGATGARCTGAACCAACTTTGTAGAGAAGTACACAAAACACAGTACCTTGAGAACCATGTGAAGCATCATTTGCAGGCCATTCTTGCCTGGATATTTCCCAGCRATGTTGGAAGCAGATAAGTTGAAGAGGTTGGCTCCTGTTTCTGTGCAGATGGCGTGGACCAACATTTTCTTTCCAACGCCAGCGGGTCCAGCTAGTAACAAGGCTTTCACCAAAGGAGCCTTCTCATGGACTGTTTGGGAACCTGTAAAAAGTCATACGGCACTATTATTGCTTTCATTTAAGTCTGCCATAAAGGTAATGGAATGATTCTTCCTTTTTTCTTCGCTGTAAATAATTTATAATGTGAATTCACTGTTTCCTTAATATGGCACAAGTGCTCTTGAGTTCAATTCTGTATAACCAGAGCTGTGACCGTAGCGCATTTGAGTTAACATCCCTGTTTGTAGCAAAACTCCGCCACCCTTATTTGTACCTTCTGATGGGCAAACTTCAGCTCTAAATCTATGTGAGCTAAAAGAACAGTAATTCATCGGTTTTTGAGGACGGACATAAGATAAGAGCCCTGGAATGGAAGTGCTGCTGGTGGCTCTGTGYACAGACAAGCCTGGTGCTCTGCACGGGGACAACTGCCTTCCCTCAGCTGCCAGGCAGAGTTAGAGATGTACCCGTGGCTTTAAGCTTTGCGTTTGTTGTCGGAGCAGGTCCTCACTTTCTGCAATTGGACAAGGGCGTAGATTCATGTTGCACGTAGGCCTAGCAGAATTCCTTCCGCCTGCTGTCTGAAATGACACTTTCACGCTTCCCCATCTTTAGAGAAAACAAACGAATGGGACTATCTGTTGGAGCTGTGTTTGTTAGTGATTTTGAAACCAGATGTTACCATCTGTTTTATTTTCTCTCCTTTAACTTCTGCATGGACCTCCCTTTTTTTGGTAATTTTTCCTCTTAAATGTTATTGCTGTTCAGTGAGCATTGGAGACTCTGCCTGTTTGTCACYTGAGCTCTGCTCCAAAATCCTTCACTGCTGTTATCCCCTCTACGCGTGCCTGTGGAGTGTAGTGTTAGCTTATCCGCAGAGGAGCCAGTGTTATTCCCCAGTCTGGAACATGGCAGTTGCATGTTGCAGAGCAGGTGCGATGTATCTGCTAGAAGAAGGAGGATCCTTCTCTGTTCCCTTCATTTTATGTGGGTGAGCAAATGCAAATGCCAGGGTTGCTATGCTTCACTTGCTCTGCCGGCAGTGATGACTGCTCAGCCTTTCTAAATCTGTCTCTATGGCTTCTCCAGGTAAATTCATTCTGGGCTGTAAGAAATATGCTCCATCACCCGGGAAAGCCTAGCAAAAATGCCTGTGTTGTGAAAACAGAACCACAGAGAGAGAGATTTAGGTGGCTGACGGTGACAGAACTTTGTCTTCCCTGCAGCTCTGACACTGTACGAATTAGATACAGGTGAACATCCAGAGATGGAAGTAGCAGGAAATGTCAAATGCTTTATCCATACCCCCTGGTAGTCCAGTAACATCACTGCCTCGATGCCTAAAAACGTCCTGTGTCGTTGTGGTGGTTGTTACAAAGTCAGATTTGAAAATCTGTGAGCATCCACTACTTCTGAAGGTCTTTGAGACCAGTGTCTAGCGGACTATGGGACTCGTGGGGGAAACCAGCCCCAAAAGTGATGGGCTGCAGAGGGATTCTATGGCTTAGCCTGGAAAAGTTCTCCAGGTTAAGGGGAACAGCTAGGTAAGAATGGTATTTAAAAACAAATCCAATCMGGCTGCCTATTTGTGTCCTAATGGTTTAAAGTCCCAAATAAATGGCAATGAACTGAGTGCTAAGATGAATGCCATTATTTCWGCACCGTGCAGGATGTAGTGAAGTTGTCAGCCACCCAGGCTTTATTAATATTTGGTCGTTCCATACCAATCTATTACTATTACACATAGATTTATTATGAGGGGAGCGGCAGACTCCTCTGTGGTTAAAGATGAAGTATATCTTCTACTATTATTTCTCCTTTCAGCTGCTTATAATTTTCTCAATGCTATTTAAGCTGGAGCTTTCCTTGCCATCAGGTGACTATTTTGAGAAAAACTTTCACTTCTACACATACACAATTATATGATGATTAACTAGTTCTGAGACCAATTAAGTAAAATGTCATCCATAACATATCACCCAAAAGGTGAAACCATTCCTGTGCCTTTTTTTTTGGCTCATGCAAGATCTCTTTTTTCTTYTTTTTTAATCAGAGGCATTTTTCAAACTGCTATTGCAAATATATTCTGTTTGTTTAACTAGTCCAGGGTCTCTTCTCCCTAGATTTTTAGCCAATTGTATAAATGGCAGAAAATTTATGGGTTCTCTTTCCTCTTGCCTTGGGGGTGTCTTGGGGCTTGATTTCACTAGATTAGATGGTGTTAAAACATAACCTTGGAGGAGTTAYATGTGAAATACCACATTGCAGTCAGCGCAGACAGGGATAACTGCTGAGCTCTCTCAGCTGATTGCGGTCAAACTTGTAGCCRACCCCTGAGGGTTTACCCAAAACCAGCTGAGAGTGTTTTAGAAGGGAAGAGCCCCATCTAGGTTGATTGAAGGCAGAGGTGCTGCTAGCATCCTGTTTGTTAACCTGACTCTTCAGATGGAGCTGTAGGGCAGAAGGAGCACTCTTCTCCTCCTGAAACCCAAATGAAGCAGACTCGTGCACTGTTGCACCAAGCCTTCTGCAACGCATCGAGCCTGCTTTGGGGACCAGGGGAGCCAGGAAATGCCTGAGGAGAGCCACAGAGCAYGTATGTACAGAACAGCCCGAGCATTGCTCTTTCTGGAAGGGGAGGGAAAAGCAGAAGCTCTGTGTCATCTCCGCTCCATTTGCCAGAATGGGAGGCAGGGAGACATCAGCTATTTTGCCCTATAAAGGGGATGAGCAGACAATGACAYAGCTTGGGGGAGGATATGCCTAGTTCAAATCTCCCCAAAATTCAGTCAGGAATGGAACAGGATGCAAGTGAAGTATGAGTAGAAGCCCTTGAGACAGGCACTTCTTGCAATCACTAGAATTTGGCTTAATGCCGTTCCCAAGTAAAATATGGGATAGATTTTATATTAAAAGCAAACAACCTGACCCAGCAAAGCCTTGTTAGGTATTGGCTAAGTCTGGCATTAAAACTGCAAGGGCATTTAAAAAGTGTTCTCTCTGATGTACAAAATGTATTCAGACTAATTCCTTAAATGATTGCATTGTTTAGTACTGAGTAACATTAGCCAGCTTGTAAAAGGTAAATTGCAACCTTAGCCCTTCCCTTAACTTGATTAATTTTGATCACTGGAGCTTGTTTTAGCTATTATCTTTCCCAAGTGATTTCCTTTTATGTGCTGCCATTCACAAACTGTTAACATGCAAACAGAGATGGTATGGAAATGCAATACCTGACAATAGCATGTGCAAGCTCCTTTATGCACTATTAAAACGATACGGTCTTCACTCAGAAAGCTTAATTGAAAAACAATTATACTGCAAAATGCTTTAGATTACGATTAATCAAGCCCTGTCAAAGCCAGTAAAAATGCATGTTACTGACAGGAAGCAAAGCCATTGTATTCTGCCCTCTAGTAATTTTTGCTRTGCTCTTACCTAATGGCAATATTCCATACAGTGCTATTAGCTGTCTGACATCTGCGAGAGAGGGCATTGGCTCTATATCTACCTGACGAAGTGTGGTCCCCAGATAGCTGTACTCGCCTGTAGGGAGGAAGCATGGGCTTAATAAACGTGACACTGCATTGTTATAAAACGCATAACTCAAGTAATGAAAAACTACCATAGAATACCAATATAACGTGCTCTCAGCAAACCCAGTACCGTCAAGGGACAGGGACTCAAACAGGGCAATATTGTTGTGGAATGTGGCCCTGAGAAATTTGAAAGGTGAACTGCAAAGGAAAATGAAGTTAAAAACGCTGTGGACTTTCCCTTCCAGACTGTGGAAGGCATTCAGCAGAGCAGTCGGTCTCAAGTAACCTTTTACAGAAACTTTGTGGAGAAGAATCATTAGTAGCGCCATAAATCACRCTGCTGGCAAAGGATTTCTGGATTTGGGATTTTGCAGGGCTGGAATCCCAGTGAACCATGCTCTATCAAAAGGATTTCAAAAARGGGGGAAAAGACATTTTAACAAGCCTTTCCCCTGGCTGCATCACATCTCGGCTTCTCACTATGTTAGACATTTAAGTGTGTCACCTAATTTGGTGGGGCTYTTTGCTCTGCAGTTCACCTTTCTTGTTCAAAAAACCCTCCACAARACAACCCAAGAAAACTAAAAATCCCTGACATGAACTGAAACGATCTAATCTTGCCTCAGCTCTTGTTACAGAGCCATAATCACATCGCTTGCCCTGTCAAAGTCCATATACAAGAAATGTTAGAGAACAAAGATCCAGAAGGACGGGCTACAAGCAAGAAAACCAGTTGTGACAATGTAGTCAATGATTATTTATTAGCATAAAATAAATGTCGTTATGGTGAATATTATTGAAAAATAATAGTATATTATGTTTTATTGGAGATAAAAAGGGAGAGGACTAGAGCTCTCTGGAGCAGAGGTAAATTAGCAATGGTTAAGAGAGAAAGTGGAGTTGTAATTTGGGGGCAAAAAGGCAGACAAGCCCTGTTGCAACTGCCCCCTCCCCTCTGAAGAATAAAATTCATTTCAGGTTTTATCTTTTATTTAAGGAGAAATCAAAAGAACTGGATAGGAATTAATCTTCACAGATTTAATTAGAAGGCATCAAAGGGTTTAATTGCAACTGAACATAAATCACAGTGGATATTCTCTGACTAATTTAGATAAGGTCACCAAGAAAATTAGTTCAGTGATGTCGGTTTGTCATAGAGGGGGGACATTTTGGTGCCTTTACTCGCTGTGTAGTGCAGTTCCACTCTTTGTCCTTTCCCCAGGAACTGGGAGTGAGTGACCTTCCTTAAACTTCATCCCTGTAAGAGTGGAGCAGATGGGGACTTATTTTTCTGCAGGCTTTGACTGTGTCCTTGGAACCTTAATGGGGGAGTTTTTTTGGTACTTAAAAAAAAATAAATAAAGTTAGGTCCAAATCCTAGGCCAATTTTAAATGCCTTCTGTATCTTGTTCTGGCAGCTCAAGAAGCGTGACTGAGTTTTGAGTGGAGAAGAGCTGGCTTTGACTGTCTGGGCCACCTCCTTGCTGCCYGGTCTGCACGGGCCAGCATCTGTGCTGGGACACGTGGGGGACCTGGCACGGGTGTAGGCAGCCAGGTGAATATCACTAGACTCTGCACGTTTGTGCCCAACATCTGCTGCTGCTGGGAAGTGAATATTCCTAGCGTAATTTGGAGCAGCTCTTGTGTTGGTCTATGCTGCGGGGAGAGCCAAGGCTTCAAACCTCAGGGTCAAGGGAAGATGGCCCAAAGCAATCTCAGCCTGCTTCCGAGTTTGATGTTACCAGCTGTTAATTATTATCCACTGGCTCAGATGTGCTTTCAAAACATCTGTGTTTGTTGGACAAAAGTGACCTTGATGGTACCGGTTGGGTGAATGAAGGAATAATGAAAATCTTCCATTACTTTCCTTTGTGATCTTTAATGAGCATAAAATGGATGGAATACTTGTTAATTCAGCCTTAAACAGAGTAGACAGAGACTCTGAAGGCAGTAATTGGTTCTTCTATGAGTTTATACAAACATGGCATTTAAAGGTGATGTATAAGAATCCAGYTTTTCTGGCTCAGATACATACTATACTTGCAGCCAGTGGTATTGTGGCTTCTGGATGTCTGTAAATTCAAATAATGGTGGCCTGTGAAACAACTGAATTTTGGGGTTTTTTTGCTGCTAAGGTTGCTGTGACTTTACTGTATGTCACCAAATGCTTTTGGAGACGGTGTCAGACCCCTGTGCAGCCTGCAAGTGGGTGGGTTTTTTTTTTTTTTCTTTGTGTAAGAGCATGGGCAAGCATGTCTGACTGCAGCTGCAGGTAACAGAAACTGGGCAAGAGGACTRTGAAATGCAGAACTAGGCAGAGACACATCTTACTCAAATCAAGGGCCAGAGATGCCTCAAAGCGCTGCTCAAAGTTCAGGGCAGTCAAGGGAGGTGGAGGTAAGGGGGCGAGTCTTCTCTGCTGAATGAACAAATGCTGAAGGTATGATTTTTGCTGTTCTCTGGGAAATATTCTGGATGGATTATGACCAAGACTTGCACTGTCTTGGCCAATGCCTGGCCAGCGTTCCTTAAAGGATGTCCTCGTTCCACCTCAGAGTGGCTTGTGACATCCAAAAACATTCAAGGCTTCTAGGTGTTAGTGTTTGGAGCTAAGCACCAGCTCTACAAACAGGTCCTGGTTTCAGCAGCAGAAGTGAAAGGTATTAAGTACCCTGCAGAAACAGACTTGATCTGCATACGTGGCTTTAGCTATTAAAGTTGGAAAGTCCTGAAAGCGTAATTACTCTTGAACTCATTCTTGACTGGAAATAGGGGTCAGTGAACATTGAACGGCTAGAGGTTTGGTTAGACTAAAAACTGTAGTAGCTGTAAAATGTGTGCTTTACCAACATAATCGGAGAGATTCACAGTCTTGGCTTTTATTAGTAATCCTTCTTCCACTAGYTCACTGTACAGAGAATCGATGGTCCTATGGACAAGAGACATCACTCAGAAATTCTAGGGAACTGTAAGTAAAAGCTTAGYCCTTCAATAACTGAACTAGCTGCGGAGTTATTTATAAATGTATTTTGTAGCTCAGAAGTAAAGTTGATTACCTCCATCAATACAAAATCAATAAGTACAGTTTTCTGCGTTATTGCAAGGAATCCCTTTTATTACCTCACATGCCGCGTGGCTCCTTCTCACGACAATTCCATTACCCATTTCCAGGTGATGCAAGATCAGTTATGACTTGTGTAATAGACTCAGTCATTAATATCAATTACTGGGAAATTATTTTTAAATTATATAATAATAGCAATTCTAACACTACTGTACCTATTCACTTAGCTCTCCAATTAGTAGTAATTCATTAATTCTTCCTGGAATTTATTCTGTTTGCAATAGACAGCCTCATCTCGTCAGGAACATACTGGGAATGACTCCATTGAGCAAGCAGTGGTCCATCTACTGCAGTGTTAGGGTGATGCTGGCCAAAGGAGGATTGGGGGAAAAACATACAGTGGAAACTGTGGTATAACTTCTCCAGTGGAACGTTTTCTTTCTATCTCCATTAGTGGTTGGAAACAGCTCCCAGTAACTGAGAGTTGTATCCAGTTTTCTATCGGTGTGGATGTTCTCCTTAGACCCTCTTCTGGAGTTCTACGTAAATATTAATTTCAATGAAATTTTTGCCMCTGGGTTCTACAGATTGAAACTGCTTCAAGAATTACATAAAATGAATAAGCCTGTTGGAAATTCTTCTTATATTGTTAGTGTAAACAATATTGATTTGAACCTTTCTAGGTCTTTTGCTGTTTGTGCACTTTTCACACCCTTTCCTTTCAATATCTGAGCTTTTTCTCTTTGTCATCTATCTTAATTGGGATGTTCCGGTATTGCTACAATAAAAATATTTAACAGTAACTCTCAGCTGGCTAATAAAACCATACATATAATTTGAGGTCTGCAGCCCCCTTCCATTTCAGCTGGGAAGTTTTACGTTTATGCAGTGTTAGTGGCACAATTAATATAGGAGTCGTAATAAGGAAATACAAAATTTAAGGCACCTTCAACAACATTGATTTTGCCACTCTGACTCTTGCTTTCATTCGCAGTGATTTTATATCGGAGTATGCATCATAAAACAAGCAGAAGGTAGAATGGGACTAACCTGACAGTTCTGTTGGGAGCATGACTTCTACTTTTCCTGTCTTATTATTTTTACTGTGCAAGCTTAATGATGCATGCCCTGAGTCTCCTCCAAGTAAGTATGATGTGATCAGTCTCTCACTAAAGCCCCCTGTGCCCCCTCCACCATGTCAAAAATGAGATGAACCTTAGTTTTTCTTGGTTATTTCTGAAATACTTCCTCCTTTCCTGCTCAGCAGGGAAGAGCAAAGCATTGGCGCCAAAATGCCACATGAAATCTGATTAAAAGCCAGCTACTAAAAAGCTTGTGTTCTTAAATGGCTGTATGTTGTATTAAGTTTGTTTATGAGAAGCAGGTATGTGCAAGAGTGATTTTGAAAGCACAGTCTATATGCATATTTGCTAGACTTCTGGCACTGTTCTTGTAAGAGAGGTCATGCTCTGTTATAATCTGTGACATGTTTATTTTAAATATTTGCTTGGAGAGGTTTTTTTAAAGCAGGTAAAGAGATCATTGACTGTGTAGTGCTAGCACCCAAATGATCTAGTCCAGGTCTTGCTGTGCTTGTCTTGTACAAATGGATTTGTGGGGTGAATCCCAYGTGCTTCCTCCTGCAGTGATTGAGTGTGTTTGTCTTCGTGCTGTTCTCCAGCCCCGCTCTCTTCGGAGCTGGGTCTCCTCTTGCGCTGCACTGCTGCTGGGTCAGCAGGTCCCAGTGGTGATATCTCTGTGTAGGTGTCTGTATTCCGTGCACAGGKGAAAAATGGCCGGATTATCAGTGAATGCATCACGAGCTCACTGAAAATGTAATGTCAAACTAAGAAATCCTCTCAAATCCTCCAAYTAAAATAAGGGTGCTTAGAAGAGCAAGGATACACACATTGCCAGGTCTGCCAGAACTCTTACTGATAAATAAGACTGATTTATATGACATGTACATTTTACCTAAGATGTGAARGGCGATTTACAGAGCACAGAGGCCTGTCTGCAGCCTCCCTTATCAGGCTGGAAAATCTGACAGTCAACAAAACTGCCAGGTGCTTCTGCACCTGCAAAGAGGAAGGGAAAGAGGCAAACAGGGCCAATATCCTGCATAAATGTTACATGTGCTTAGCTTTGCGTACTGGAATTAACCTGACCGAAGTTCACGGAGACTGGCTCTAGTGGTGTGTTGTTGCAGAAGGGGGATCTTAATTTGTATGTGTTGTTGAAGACAGGGAAAAACAAGGTTTGTGCTGTGTACCATTAAAGCAGCGTTTTGTTGCCCTGTTATTTGTGGTGTTGCAAAACCATCAGTCGGGGAGGGGTAGTAGGAAGGTTGTAGTGGGAATGCAAAAAAGCTTTTAGCTAAAGTGATGTGCTTCAAGTTTGTGAAAGATTCTTTTTTTATCATCTAGGCTTTTTATGGATGTTTATAGCTGTTTACAAAGAGGTTTTATTTATTGTAGGCCTCCTGATGCTGGTAAGTGAGCAATGTTGAGATGCTCCTTGTGTAATTAAAATCTAAAAGGGTTGACAGCATATCTAATGCAAAGAGGATGCAGATGCAGTCTCTCACTGTTTGAATCTCAGGTAAACAGGTCTGCTCTTTACCTGTCAGG
This sequence comes from Oceanodroma leucorhoa, assembly GCA_030449065.1. NCBI lineage: Eukaryota > Metazoa > Chordata > Aves > Procellariiformes > Oceanodroma > Oceanodroma leucorhoa. The sequence goes on along the minus strand of JASVER010000199.1, from coordinate 762,845 downwards.
AGTTAGATCTTCCTCCATCTCGGATATCTTTTTCCTCGTGGTTGTCTTTTTTTTCTGAGGACCACAAAAACAGGCTGAAATTAGTGACATTAATATATATATATCTATATGTGTTTTTTTTTTTTATGTACTGAAGCAAAGTGAGGGCCAGAACAGCAAATGTTTCAGTGTGTGAATGTGGCCCTTGTTACTGAAGGAACCCAAAGGGAAAAATCATATCCTTGCATGCCCTGAGGGAAGGAAGTCATGTCCCCATTTATAAAAGTACAGGAGATGTTCCCATTTGTAACTGCCTTACCAAGGTACAGGAGAGGTGAAGCACCCTGGGCTGAGGAGCTGTGTCCAGCTTACGAATGTCATGCAGATCCTGTGGCAGGTGCTCTTGAACTGGACTCTGCATGAAGTAACCCAGTGGCTGTTGCTTCCTTCTAGAATATAGCTGCTCGGGGAGCCTGTATGCCTCACCTGCATCTGCCACCTCCCCGATGAGTGCCCAGAGCATCGTACTTCAGAGCAATCATCGAATCATTAAGGTTGGAAAAAACCTCCAAGACCATCAAGTCCAACCGTCAACCCAACACCACCATGTCCACTAAACCATGTCCCAAAGTGCCATGTTTACACGTTTTTTTTAATACCTCCAGTGATGGTGACTCCACCGCTTCCCTGGGCAGCCTGTTCCAATGGTTGATAACCCTTTCGGTGAAGAAATTTTTGCTAATGTCCAATCTAAACCTATCATGGTGCAACTTGAGGCCATTTCCTCTTGTCCTATCACTTGTTACTTGGGAGAAGAGACCAACACCCACCTCTCTACAGCCTCCTTTCAGGTAGTTGTAGAGAGCGATAAGGTCTCCTCTCAGCCTCCTCTTCTCCAGGCTAAACAACCCCAGCTCCCTCAGCCGCTCCTCATAAGACCTGTGCTCCAGACCCTTCACCAGCCTCGTCGCCCTTCTCTGGACACGCTCCAGCACCTCAATGTCCTTCTTGTAGTGAGGGGCCCAAAACTGAACACAGTCCCGCTCCTCCAGGAGAGGCTGCATACAAAAGAATCCCAGGGTCATTTGCCCTAAGAGAAAACTCTTCTCACCTTCCTTTTCAGAGCATGACTCTGTGGTTGAGTGGGTATGGCCCTTACTCAAGAGGCAAGCAGGAAGGAAAAGGGTGTGGGGTCCAAGTAGCTGCTCCAGAGACTGTTGATGCCTTTTTTTTTTTTTTTTTTTTTTACATTGCAGTAAAATATATAAGCAGCTTCCCTGAGGGTCACACAGGGTGCTTGCAGCTGTACCAGGACCTGAAACCAACCCTCCTGAGTCTCTGGCTAGCCTCCTAACCATTAGACATCCTTCTGCCTTCTCTTTCCTAATGCCTCAGGGAAGAAGCTTGGAGAGGTCAGAAAAACATGACCTGCTCTTCTCTTGATATTTTCACCACACTTTCACTACGGGAAGTTTTTGACTTGTGTGACTAGTTTCTTTACATACTGCAAAACCCATGGAAAACATAAGAAAGATGTGAATCAGTAATGTCACGCCCCTCCATTAATTACAGCTCACAAGCCATAAATACGGTTAGGGATAATTAGAAGTGGAGAGGGCATCATTAATCCATGTTAGAGCCCACCACTGGCGTCCATACTTAAGTTCTGCAAAGGACTTTAGAATTACTTCAGTGGAACTATTTACACAGTGACATTTGTGCACCACGGGATTTCTTCAATGGCTTAAATTTAAGCATGCGCTTAAATGCTTAGTTGATCAAGACAGCTTATTCCTTCCAAAAGTTTATGTTCGCTTTCCTGGGAATACAGTAGTTTACTTTTTTTTTAATAGTGAATACTTCTGCAGAGCTCTAGAGGCTATGTTGTTGAGTTAAAAAATCCTATCCACTTATCTGGAAAATTATGTTGGTTTTTTTTTCTAGAATGGATCAGCAGTGTTCAGAAATATATCAATTGTAAGTTCTCAAGGACAGTCGCAATGTAAATAATCTATGGTTCAATCACCTGTTACTGTTTACAATGCAACAAAGATAATCTAGATGAAAATGTAAATTAAACCCAGAACTATATGGATAAGCTAACTGGGAAAAGGTGATGGTTTTAATCTTTGGATTAGAATAATGCAAACAACTCTGTATCTGCAGAACTATACCTCGGGTTTGTTCACATAAATAAGCTTGGCAGCAAATACTCATTAGAATGTGCCAGTGGGGTTTTGCTTTAAAGAAAAGGAATAGGAAGAACCAAGCATATGCTATGCTGTTTTAACAACTGAGGAAATATTGAGACTGTCAGCGGTTTATTTCTGGTGTTCCTCCAGCTTTGTCTCTTTAACCTTTCTTCCAACAAGCTAGCAATTACATATCATGGGGTCTGACTGGGAAGAAAAGCTCATTTCTACCTATGTAAAGACACTAAGCATATGTTGAATTTATTGGCCAACTGGTATTGTCCTCAAGGCAGCTTCACCAATAAAGTAACTCAAGAGCAAACAAAAAATGAACTATGCAGGGTAAAAATGTGTTTTCCTAATTAACATCAGCATTTATGGGAAATCTGGCAAACACTGAGATGCGATAAGGGGAAATGTGAATTGTAGACAATGGCTTTCCTCCAAAATGTCTTATTGGGAACTGCTTTTATTTAGAAAATGATAATGTTTAATGAATGTGAACGTGCTCATCATTTATAATGGAAATCTTCTTGTTTCTGCCTCTGAAATGTCAGTCTAGCTTCTGTGTAGCCATCCATTTACTTGGTGATTTTCTGCTTTGATAAGTCACTTGTAGTGAACTGCATTAGTTATTAGCTGGCAGACGACAGAAGACCTTCTTCTGTGCTCAGTGTGGTATCTTGTCTTACTGTGTGGGCTCGTGAAAATGTTTTGAGTAGCTCRGAGGTCGCTACGAGCAAACACAGACCTAATTTCAGACCAGATTCCAGAGCAGGGAGTCTCTGGCACCAGAAGGGAGAAGGTAGCCAAAATGTCGCACTGAGGGAACTCTTCCACACTGGAACTGCAAGATCTGTGTCACCCTTTGGCTCTGATCATACAAGTCCTGCTGCCATTAGCTGTCCACAGCCACTGCCACCAAGTATGTGGAGAAGTAACAAGAGGAAAGTACTCTTGTGGTATTAGGAAAATGACAGGGTGTAAGCAGCAGTCTATGAAGTATTTGAGTGGATTCCTTAGATCGTGTGTGATGCTTGGATGGGAGGCTGAGCAAGTGCAGATTTGCACTGTGTGTGCATCTGCTCTGGATTGGGAAGTTTTTTCTGGCAATGCCAAGATACAGAGAGCCGCTTCTGATACTTGTACCGAAAAAGTCTTTAGACAAAGATGTTCCCACTGATTATTAAGCCCTTGCTAGGAGGCTCTGATTTGTGGTCCCTGTTGGATTTAGCTACAGCATCCAAAGAGGTTACAGCCCCCACAGCTGGTTGACAGCTCTGGGTGCTAATCTCCATCAGCTACAGAAAATCCAACAGGGATTGTGAATCACTTATGCTTGCAYCTAGTCTTTCCTCAGTTCTGACCCAGCCTGTCTTCTGGCCTTGTTCGCTATGGCTTCGCTCTTATCAAGTCTTTAGACTGATGTCAGTATTCTTGTCATAGCCATTCCTATAGTTAACCTCTTGTGGTTTTCTTTGCTTCTGCCTGGCTGCATGAAAAAAGGGATATCCAAAGCTGGGTTGAGATKATAGCTAGGCCTATTTCAGAAGCAACTTTTACACACGTAGGTTCCCATGTCTSCTCTTTCTGTTTTTTTTCTGAATTCTGGCCATGCCTTTTGTGTATGTGTGGGTGTGTTCACTTACAATGGGTTGCTTTACCTGCAGTTGGATCGGAAGCAAATCCTTAGGGGAGCAGAGCAGGAAAAGCAGCACAATAGGCTTCATAAAAAGCACTCTGATAAGCACTGACCTCCAGGTCAGTAACTGTAGAGCTGATCTGTCAACTCTTACTTAGGGTGCAAAGCCAGTTTGAAGAAGCCAGGTCTGCCGTGGTATTTTTGCAGATTCCCAACAGAAACACCCTGTGGGTACCATGGTTGGGTACATGGCATCCATCGAGAAGAAACACTTGTAAAGCTGGTGGGTTGTGTTGAGCCACCCAAATCAGAAGCTTGGGTTGTCAGCAGAAAGGGGTGAACTCAGACGAACAACATTTCACTAAGAAAAGTTTGCGCTGGCACRAGGATGCCACCAACTTTTTAAAAATCAATTACTTGAGAAAATGCTTTCTCTTTCACTTCAGGTGCTTTATAACAGGCTCCTCTAGCTAGCCTGGGTGGGGACTTGCACCTTCTGACATGTCTTTGCCAGCCTTCCTAGACATCAATACCATATCCCTCACTAGGAGGCAATCTCCCTTCAAATCTTTCCTCAGCCTGCTTTTACACAGGTGCTTACAGTCCCAGCTTGCTGAAACACGGCTGGGCAGACGACAAGCTGCCACTGTGCATAGTGAAGAAAAATGCTATTTGCAGCAGAACTGAACCACATTCCTTTGTTTTTGTTGTATCCTCATCCCCTCTCCTGTGACGGTCATCAGATCAGGAGCTATCTGGAGCAATCAGAGCCCAGCACAGTGTGTCTCTGAACAAGGACACTTGTGCTCTATACCCTATCAATGCTGGACTGTAAGGACAAATAATAGTGGGACAACCTGGGGGGTGAGATGCTTCCAACACGGATACAGGCATATGAGATCTGTGCCTCGAACGATAGCAGTGTGGCTTGGTGCATACTAGGTGCAATCTAATTAGTTTAGGTATTTCCAGACCAGCCTAATGGTCTGGAGAGCCATTTGTAATAAGAAGAGCAATTTGTCCTTCCACCTAAAATGGTGCATCCACAAAGGTGGCAAATGGGCTTTTTATCTCAGGGGACAGTAAGAGTAATTCTTGATAGGGTTAAGTGTCAGCTTTTAGTATTAAGTGGTATTTGAAAGTTGGGGAGCCAGTGATAAAGTTCAGCCTAGAAAGTACAGTGCACGGAAATAAAGAAGTGGCCTACACCATGTGCCTGGAGCTGTTAAATTTTGTTTATCTAAGACCTGAGCCATCTGAAACACCGACTGGGAGGGAGCATCTGCTTTTCTTTCAGAGTCCAYTTCCAAAATGCCTTGCTGAATTCCCCACAAAAGGGACTTCCAAACAGGATTTCAAACTCAAATTATCACTTGTGGGTCAGACAGATTTATTTTTTTTTTTTTTTTAATATGGACTTGACAGAATTTTTTAAAGTTGTAAACCCTAAGGTGTGCTTGAAAAGGTGGAGGACATCTACTCTGTACACTCCTGGGTAGTGACTGTTCCCTGACAACAAAAAAAGCCCTAGTTTCTACTGTGATGTCTTCCTGCAAAGAAAATAGAAGAAATCCTGCTTTACAACAGAGCGGATGGCTAAATGTGACATTGTGAATTTGGGGTAACTGCCCCTAGACAGAAAACTCCACTCGTAAGAGTTCACTTAAAGAAATTACCCTTGCTACCCATTCCCCACTGACAGAGTGCAGAAAAAGATTTGTATTCTCTAAAGAATGTCGAATCCTCCTGAGAATGCTTTTCTTTGCAGAATATCCCTTTTGAGAGGAAAAAAAAATGTTTTACATTGTGCTCCAGATGTGTTCACGGCTACAACGAGRATCCAAACCCACTGTTATTTCTCATTGCATAGTTGAGGGGGGAGATGTATGGGACATAGGATAYGGTAACATATGCCTTGAAGAACTAGAGGATTTTTGCTGAATAACAAATTAATAAGCTGCTTCCAAAACTTTCCAGCTCCTATTATCTAYGTTATATAGGGTAGACTTTCATAAAGCAGATCTGAAGTTTGTGTGCACAGGTATGCACACACTGTGTTGGTTTATGGGCTGAGATATTTATGGAAATACGAATTAGRAAAAGCCTTTGCCAATGCTGATTGGACATTTCAAACAGTTTTGTACAGGGAAAGATGTATTTTGATAAAAACTGGGTACCTCCTTCCATTCCCCACCTTTAAAATAGAACTGATTTTTTTTTCAGAGAAAATCTTTAGGGAACTTGTATTATTTAATTAGTACTTCTTTCCCCTCTTCGCCCCCCTGCCATTCTCTCAGGCTACTGGCACAACTTGGAAAAACAAAAGTTARATAACCTCCCCCCACCCAAAACCATTCCAACATTATATTGAAGGAAAAAAAACCCCCAAACCCTAACATAAAGCTTTAGAATTCCAATGTGACATTTTGAAGGAGTTTTGACCAGCTGATCTAAATGCATCTGCCCATGACAACTTTGGGAAGATTGTTGTAATACTCTGTATATCTTAAGCCTCCCTATTTTTGAAACAGATTTAGCAATCCAATTGGTATCTGAGTCTTGCATTATTAAATTGCCCCTGTGCCTTTGTCAGGTGAAAGAGCATTTTTAAAGATAATTTGAGTAGAAGTACCGCAGCAGCAAGTATTTGCATGCTAAAGGGATTACAGAAATGAAATACAACATGAGATTAGGGTTGGCTATTTGCCCTGAGGATTTTAAGTGGATCTGCTGATTGAATGGTAGGGTCTGTAAGCTTTGAGTTATTTTGCACTGACATGATCTATAGTTTAAATGCTTGGGTAAGGAATTTGGGGAACCGCGAGCTGTGGAATTCTGCATATGGCAATGCTGTGAAACTAGATGTGAACATGATGTGTGCTGTGTTTCAGTGGGTAACACACATTAAAATAACGTATGTCTTTAACCTATTTTATATGTTTAAGTAAACTTGGCTTAATTGCGAGTTCCCAAACCCTTCAACAGTAAGTAGTAATAATGTGTACCTGGCTGTATGTGATCTATCTGTTGTCACAGATAAATGAAAGGTTAAGCCAAGACATTCAAAGTGAATTTTTTTTTGGTGTGCAGTTTTGAAACACATTAATCAGTYGTCATTTAGCAGGAAAACAGCCAGCAGCTGGAAGACTTACTGGCACCCAGATCCATGTCTTCCTTGGAAGACTGTRTTAATCTGAACCTGCCACCTCAGAAGGGGACTGCTTGGATTTTCCTGTTTGACTGGATCAGAAGATTTCAAGAGGGTGTGTATCCCTCTTGAAAACCTGATCTATCTTRTGATGATTTATCTCTGGAATAGTTCAACTTGTTCCAACCAATATTTATAAACGTTAAGGAATAATAATAGCTAAAGGAAAAGGCGCTGAAAAAAGCCACAGGTGAACAGATTTTTAAATGCTTCTGACTTAAGATTCGGTAAATGTTTAGAGTAGACATTTTGATATTGATATCTGTGAGACTAGGGCTTGCACTGAATACCACTGTATCTGGGCAGAGAACTGATATTCACCCTGCATTCTCCCAACTTGCTGCTCTTACCTTTTCACTCTTTCTTCCTTTTTTCTGTTTGTCACTCCTCTCTCCATCCACAGCCAGTTTGAGATTCTCCAGTTTCTCTTGCATCAATTCATCAACCTATCCAGACAAACACAGTTGAATCCTTAAGTCTTCTGTTCTGCCACCACACCTCTGACAAATGTTCAGCTAAACAAGCGTTAAAGCAAAGAACAGACAGTAGGGACTCTGGAAGGAGGTAAGGTCTATGCCAGGGCCAGTTCTTACAGCTGTAGAGAAATATACASAGGCAATGCACATTATTAGTGTCTTCTTACTATTGTAAGCACACCTGCACTCTGATCTCTTCCTCCACTTCTTCCCGTTTCTCTTCTTTGATCAGCTCCGGGTCGTGATCCTGGAGAAAATCCCATCCCTCATCTCTGTTCTGCCAAACGGCTGTTATCCAAAAGAAAGAAAAAAGGGGAAAAGAGTTACAGAAGCCATTGGTTTCTCCAACTGCTTCTGGAGGCAAAAAATAGACAGTTGTAGGCAGCTTTTATTAAATTATTAGCTGTATGAAAGTAACAGACTCTAGGGTCCCTTACCAAGTTCAGAGCCCTGTTGTGTTAGGATCTGTAAATCTTGAGGTTAACTTTTTTTTTTGCCTTGGGCTGTAAATTGGTATCAGATTTCAGGAGGATAATGGGATATGGAGGTTGTCATTTTCTGGTTGTAAAGCGGAATGCCTGGAGTGTTGTTCATCTTCAAGAGCAGGTAGTATAGTATCAGCCGAACCGTATCGTGCCCAATGTTGGCATTCTTTTTCTCTCTGCTTAACAGCATCGTGCTTAAATCTTTACCATGAAGAAGTCACAAAGATGACTCCTGTCCTGAGGAGTGTGCTCCCTATGCATGTCTSTTGGCTGGCATAAGGCGGGCTTGGGGACCAAAGGAAGGTGTTTAATTTAAACCAGGAAGCTTTCCTTGTTCTCTCCTGCTCAGTTACCTAGTGCGAAGTTAAAGCTGCTGCAACCTTGCGAGTTAGCCTTTGTAGTAATTCCTATGAGGCTGAAATACGGGCCAGGAGCACTGGAATATGCATAAAAGCCTGCACGGAGAACGTGGAAATGGGAGTGTGAGGGGACAGCGAGTCTGACGGAGCAATAACCTGCATCCAAGCCACAAGAGACGTATGGCCACACAGAGTTTTAACTCCGTCTGGGGAGTTTTAAGCTTGGTGCAGTAACTGAGAGGCAGCTGAAGCCTTTTCCAAAAAGAGACAAGGCCCACCTAATACAGCACCTTTATTTCTTAGTGTTGTGGAAAGGATAAGTAATAAGGAGATCAAACTCCAGGAAGAAAGCAAGCTTGTGCAGACTGATGATCAAAGAAAACCCCTGTTTATGATAAAGTAGCTAATGGTSCTCAGGTGCAGCTCTTTATTTTTGTTGAGGCAAACTGCAATTTGCTCTTTAGAAAGAAAACTAAATGAAGTCTGGCAGGCTTGGTGCGTATCTGAATTCTCCGCTATTAGCAAGAGGTACCTTTTTTTTAACGGAAACACCTCTCTTCTTTCTACATTTTTTTGAGCTAATTTAAAGGAGGACATTTAATATCTTTCATTTCCTTGCACTTTAAGCCCCGATAGTATCTTTATAAATGATAGCTAATCTCAAGCAGTATGTGCTAATTCAATTTCCAGATTTCCACTTTTAATACATAGGCTCCTTTATGAATCTGTTTTGTACAGGGTACTCTTTCCTGTACCCGCTGCCATTTTTAAGGCACTATAAATTCAGGAAGGTTTTCACAGCACCCATAGGAGATGATTCAAGTTTTAGTCCAGTTAATATAATATTGGCTGCTATTTCCATCCCCTACGAATTTTCAGAGTCCAATAACGAGCAGAGTATTTGTGGCTTTACACATAGGGAATAGTTTTTGCAGGTGAGTAATCTTAATTTCATAACTGAAAATGGTAGAGGACAGTGGATTTTTTTTGGTAATGAGGAAAGAAACTCAAAGGTATAGACACTAATTTCTTTAAATTACTTGCAGGTCATCAGATGGCATAACAGATGTCACATAATATTTCAGGAGGGAAAGCTGATTTGGCCTGGTTAAAAGGTACCTCCTCCAGGGTTGCCAGCCTGGAATTTCAGCCTTGGGGAAAGGGGATATTACATGGGAGTTATGTGAATTTTAAAACACTTTCCTGACTGGGTCAACAGGTTGCAARTGCTATGTTTTCACAGGAGTACTAGGTTTTAGATATTTATTTTTCATAGAGGGATCCATAGATTTTTATTCTGTTTTTTTTCATAATTGTTTATTGTMATTTTGTAAATTGATTAGTGGTTAATATCCACTGCAGGCAAACCAGTGACAGTCCCCACAGCTTAGGCAGCTGCCTTTGATATTACCTGGCAATGAGTTTTTTCAAGTGCTATATTAGCCACTAGGTTAGAGGTCCMTAATTTTAGAAAAGAGATCAATAACTCATAGGTGTTAGATGCTATGTTGTTCTTTTATAGATCAACAAAAAGTTTCAAAGTTATTTTTAAAGTAAGGTCAGGAGGCTAAGGATGTTGTGTTTTCACTGGCTGGTCKAAAGAGCCTGGTATTTTGTTACAGACAGGGTCATCCAGCTACGGGAGCTATTTTGGCACACGYGTGTGTATGCAGTGCAATTTATATCACCTCTTCTAAAATAGTGCACGCTTATCTTTGGATTATTTTATATGCATACCTCTCTAGCTCAGGACTCAAAAGACAGCCCAGTCCACTAATGTGACTGCTAACATCACCATCTCAGCAGTATTAGTTTTCACTCTGCAGACTAGTAGGTAATTCCACTATCCCTGAATTTCAGAGAACAGCTTGTGACTAATAATTGAAATATATTTATCTGAAGCCTGAAGCTTTTCTTAAAATTAYTACTTTCAACCTCCTGGCAAAAGGATTTGAATCTTTTGATGCCTGGTTAAAAACAGTATCACCACACCTTAAAGTTTGGGCCATGGGGTATTTGGGTGGAACTCAAACATCCCCTGCAACACCAAGCAAGTCAAATATCAACTGGCCATCTGTATAAYGGGGGAAATAGCACATTGGTGCCTCATGTGCTAAAAATAAAACCCAGGAAGACAGAGGTAATGATTCAGATTGCTTACATTTGCTCCACACAATCTCTTGCTATTCCAATGTAAAAGGAGATGTCACACAAAAACTGGCTGTTTCCAACAGCAGCATATAAAGTAAGTGTTTTAGACAGGGCTTGGCAAAGGTAGTTAGCAACTAGCAAAACTGCCAAATACAGTTCTAGAAGAATAAAAGTCTTCATGAATTCCAGTGAAGTTTAGGTAGTAGTTCTAGCTTGGTAGAGGCGGGGGGAAATGGGGTGGAAAAATCTGTAACTGAAATGCTTAGATCTCTGTGAAAACTGATCTACATATTTTTAARTATTTAAGTAACCAAAGAACAAAGCAACCAGTTTCAGGGGATGGGAAGACTTTCTTAATTGCAAGTGTTGAGGGGCGTGTGTGTGTGACAAACAAAAATGTTTGTTTTTTGGTCAGCTATCATTCAGGTAAACTTTAGACACACTCATAAGGGTCTTTAATGATTCTGTTGTAGGCACCTGATACAAACCTTTCTTAATCAAGCTCCCTTACTTCAATGATGTTTTCAAGATTTACGCACTAATAAATTTGAACTTCTGTGCAAATTGTGATAGTAACTGAGCTATTTCCACATAAGAATAGAAAAATGTTCCCAGTGTAGAAAGACCAAACTCGGAACTCKTTTTTTCTAAACAATTCTGCTACTGAAATGAAAGCAGGCTAAAATTAAAAATACAAGAAACTGCTTACACTGTTCTGGTCAGAAGTTGKTTTAGATTTGATTCTGGAGGCCTTGAAAAAAGGAACCTTATCCATGGCCAGCTTCAAAGTAAAATTATTCTGAACAACCACYAGGTAGTATTGTGATAGTCTCCTGCAATAAAAAGCACTAAGTGCTTGTGAATGAGGCAGGGGACTGTGCTGCATGGAGGAATTAACAGCTGTTTACTAAAAGTAAATATGGTGTCCAATAGACTTGGTTTGCTAGGAGGAAAAAAAAMCCCACCTGAAGTTTAACTGCCCAGCTATAGACTCTCACTGTGCAACAGACAGAACTGCAGCTATTCTTTGAAGCTTGCAAGAGAGCTCTTTCCACTCTGACGATTTCTGGTTGTGCTCTGTGCAGAAAATGGTTCTTTCTTATGTGTCTTTAGAGCTAGGGGAGTAGCTGTCAGCTCTGGCAGGATGGGCTGGAGATGAGCACCCGCGTTTAACTCTGAATGCTAGGCTGGAGTCTTCATCTACCACAAAAGGATGCTGCCCAGCCCTGACCTACCTGAGCAGCTTATTGCAGTGTACCTGCAAGTGCTGCCAGTACATGATGGGGAGATGGAGGTACTCACACTGACTGGCTTTAGGCATCCAGTTCAGGTGCCTGACTARGAACAGAGGCTCCACAGACAGCTTATAGGCTGCTGAGTTGCCCTTGGGAGGCCCTGTGAGATATACAGGAACACAGCACCCCCAATTCAGCACTCGTCTTCATGCAAAAAGCTAGCATGAGTAATCCCCAAATGTTATATACTTGCAGAGCTCAAAGCAGGTATCTTGTTAGGAATGGCAGTACTGGTGTTCAAATACAGTCTGGGTGACAAACGTGTCCCCCATCCTCTCATAACCCCCCTGACTTGTCATTACTTGAGATAGTTATGAAATCTGTGAGTCTCTATTCCTATTAAACTAACCTATTGACTTCTGTGGTGTTTTCATTCCTAACACTGGTACCCAGTGCCGTGTTGGGAAGCACTGTTTAAAGCCCCTGTGTTGAAGTTACAGCCAAACATGTCTTCTACAACCTGGAGGAGTGTTATTTGCACCAATGCAAAGAGCCTCTGAATTTGGAGTTCAGCATTGTATTGAAGCCTGCTGGACTGCAAAGCCTCAGCAGGGGATCCAAGCAGCACTGTGGGAGCACTGGAAAGCATAGCTACTATATCACCTACTCGTCAGCAGAGCGCTGGATGAGCATATTGCCAAGCCTATGTAGCAAGGCAAAACCCTCCCGCCCTCTCTTTGCTGCTTCTCAACAGGTAGGGCCTCTACACTGCTCCTTCATTGGGACTTGCTGGATGGGAAACACTGGTCTTGCTATTGCTGGTTTTGGGTTGCAAAGTGCCATTTCGTCTGGAGCGCATAGAAAAGCACAGGTAATGTTCGTGGCCAGTTAAGGAAAGAAGCATAGATGAATTTGATCCTCATCTAAAACTCCTGCTGACTTCAGTGGGGTTCTGATGTAACATTCAAGAGTTGAGTCTGAGATGAACTCCTCTTCAGACATAAAATAGCCTTACGATTTATAACGTGTAAGAAAACCCTAATTGTTAGAAGTCAGAGGTCAGGCAAAACGGTACTGATGTATATTTAGCAAGTAAGCTGTACACTTCTTTCTCTCCAGCCAACTCAAATCAGGCAGAAAACTTGATGCCAGTAATTTGTCAACAGGGGGAATAATGGAGATTTTTCATATGAGGAATTTTAGCAAGCCACTAATTCTGCAGAGTGGGGAGCAGAAAAGAAATTTTTAATAATTGTTTGAGAATAGAATCTGCATGAAATATAGCAAAAATAACCCCTGAAAGCTTTGATCAGCCACACTTTTGCAACAAAGGACTTCAGTTTGGCTTGTCTGACTTTGGAGTCCTATCGTGCTGTTCACTTATAGCTCACGGGGCGGGTGCTCCTTTCCATTTTAGACAAGTGCATGACTTCTGTGCTCACTTCCAGGCCCAGCACAAGTCATTGTTAACTCATTTGTGTATCTAGGGCGCACACTGAAGACAAGTGTTTAAGAAATAGACAAAGGCATCAAATGTAGAGGAGAGGATAGAAGAGATACGGAAAAGAGCAAGATGTCCTTTTGTGAAAACCATTTTTTTAAATTTGAAAAACCCTACTTTTGAATTCTTTCTCAAAGTGAAAAACCAGCCAGTCTCCTAGCTATTAGTTTTAGTTAAGTTGCACACACTTTGAATGAAGCAAGTATATTCATAGTCCAGCAGCATTTCTCACGCCCTTGCTTGAAAAGATGATCCTCCTATTAAAACATGTAATAAAAAATAATTTGATTAGCTGTAGACTGTGTAGGTGAATGAATCCATGGACACTTCCCATGAATGAGAGGAAGACAGGACAAAGAGTTACAGGAACATGAAAACATTGATGCTGAAGCCTGATCTACAGCATAGTGCTTTTGAATTATTTGCTATTCAGATGTCGTCATTTTTGTTGCCCTCAGAATATCCAAGAAAGCCCCTGCATGTACATCAAAGCACTTTGGTTCTAGTTTGGCCACTTTCACTCATATAGAAATGGACCTTCCTGTATGATTATCTTGATGATTTTTGAAAGACTCCTAAGAAGGCTTGAGGTACTGAGACTCCCTTCCTAAATACCATTTTTATCTAATGTCCTTATTTCTATTATGTTCCATAGTTTGGGCAGCTGCACTGTTTGACCTTATAGGAATGACATTCAGGTTAAGCTGAATTAGAAGAACATTCCAGCTGTAATTGTTATCTTTTTCTACTGACCTTTGTATTGACTGTTTCCTTCCTCCATTATTGAAAGGAAATTACTGGGAGCCATTTTCCAGCCCTCCTCTTCTTCCTAGATGGGGGAGGAGGGGAAATCAGAATAATAATATGTAGAAACTTTGCAAGGATGAAAAAATGCCATAACTTTAATTGGATTTTTAAAGATTTGTTTTAATTTGAGGAATAAGATGCTGTTGTCTCATCAATGAAAATCTTAGCAGGCTATAAGGAAGTTTTATCCCCCTGAGTGAAGAGAGGGGGTGTCTGTTCATCAGTTGACCTACTGAGGTCAGTAGAATTAAACTTAGGCTTGTTTGAACATGTAATATAGGTAGGAGACTTGCAACGTGTAAATGAAATTACCTTGCTATTTTTTCAGTTACTCTTATTGTAGGGCTGCTCCCTCCCCCCRAAAAGGAACTCCCAACTTGTGGGTAATTCAAAACTGTTGAAACCTCATTTTAATCTGTAATCGGAAAGAAAAATAGTGATCTTGGTGTATCTTGCAAAACAAAATATTTTGTTTCAACTTTATCAAAACATTTTGACGTTTTCCTGTCWAAAGTAAATGACATTGACATGTTTCTGAAATAGTTTAATTTCATTGAACCAGTATTTCTGACAGAAGAACTTGTCAGAAAATYATGAAAGTTTCTTCATGTCATATCAGTCATAAGTCTTCAAAATGCTGTAAGGTAATAGTTATTAGTGAGAAATTAGATCACTGTTTGGGGAGGAGGTGAATGTGGAGTTATGCAAGAAAACACAAGTTTTAYCAGGCTTTCCTAACCAATGTGCAGTCTGTAACCCACTGGTTATCAGTAAGACATAAAGTGCTGCTCCTGGAATGACTAAAACAAAACACCCCCCTAAATATGCCTCTGTAATTAGGTGCCACTGCATACCTGCTATCAGCAGATACAGTTGCGGCCAGGTCATGTGAATTATTAAATCTGTTTTTAATTAAAGTCTTATTACAGTAATTAAAGTTTGGGCCCAGAAGGACATGCAAAACCTAAATACATTTATCACTTCTACCCTAACCTCTACAGATACATTTGAAAGAGATTCAGGAGTTTCTTGAGTAAACATGAAGAACCGTTTGGGTAAAGTATAAGCAAGAGTCTGAGGACTTGACACCCAGAGCTCAAATTCCCAGTTACTCTAATGTATTCTCAATTTTTGCAGGGTGTGGTGTTTTGAGATTCGTCCTTGGATCTTTTGCAATAGGCAGACTAHGTTCCTTTTAACATTCTCCCATGACATTTTATAGAAAATGATTAAATTGTGATGTTCTAAGAGGAAAGACTGATAACTGCTAACTATTTAAAACAAAGCAAAAAAAAAAAAAAAACCCCAAAAAAACACAACCCACAAAACAAAACAAACAAAACAAAAAAACAAAAAAACCAAACCCACCCCAGAACAGCCTAAAAATGGGCTATTCATTTTTAGCCTCTTAACAGCATAGGACACATTAACGTTTCTTTTATTGTTACAAATAAGCCGATAAATCGTTTTAATAACTAGCTTCAATGTTTTCATACACTGATGTAAATAATATTGCTGTGTCAGTTTCATTGATTTTAATCAAAACCACTGTGTGTCTAAAGGACAGTTGCAGRATGCTGTTCTGTATTCCCTCTTGCCTCTATTTAACGGCGTAAAAGTCAATGTGATATAAAGAACTTCTTTTCCTTTGAAGTCAGTTGATGTATTTTTCTATGTTCATTTGATTGATTCCACGCTTGTTCTGTGTTAAGCGTGCTCAGGCACCTTGAACCAACAATATACGTTTCAATCTAAGCAGAGATATGGAAATAACAGTTTGAATATATGTCTGAAGCTTTCCAAAGCCTAGCCCACGCTAGGTGATTCTCRTTCAACAGCAGGGAAAATTTTGAATCGACTCCATTGTGCGCTTTTGCTATGGAGATTTTGCTAATGGGTTTCACTAAGGACAAAATGCTTCTTGCTGTTAAACATTTCTGGTGAAATCTAGGGATACGCAGCCTTGCTCATGTTCGGTGAGCGAGACAGGTTGCAGCATGTTGCTGGGTGAAGCAGTCCAGACTGGTCTAACATGTGTTCTGCTATTGAAAAGAGGGATCATACGGTGCTGAAGTTTTGTTTTGTTTTGTTTTGTTTTCTTAGGTGCCTGATGGGAAATCAAATCATCACCTTAGAAAAGAAAACAAAGTTACTTTGATATCAAATACGCCTTTTTAAAGATTGCTATCAGGCTTTTCAGAAATATTTAAATTTCCTTCTGGGATCAAACTCTTGTTTTCTTTAAGAACTGAAGTTAGGAGCARGGCTTTTTTCTGCCTGCATCACTATGACTTATCGCCTATACTTATTTTAATAAGCGTCCTGCTGTTAGAACTTTTTCAAATACTTTTCAACTGGTCTTAGATACTATTTTTTCCCCCTGTCGGTATTATAACCTTGGAGAGAACGTTCCCTTTGTTCTTTCTCAATGAACCATAGAGAACCTGACATAATGGCTCAGAATTTTACTTGACAGGACTTGTGATGGCTGAAGAGATGAGAACGACCTCAAGTTATAAAGCACCAGAGCTCTATATTGGTACYTCACCCCACTTCAAAACAACCTTGCAGAGGCTGTGAGGGGATTGAGATAAATTTTTGGTATTGTTGGTTCTTATCTAGTGAACTGTGCAAAACCAACAACGAATCAAATTTATCCTGTGAAAGTCAGGTTTTTAAGCAGAGGAGTGACTTGCTATCCAGTTTCAGAAGTTTGGGTTGGGTTTGGAATTTTCTGCATGCCTGAACATTAATGTCTCCCTTTGACTTAGATAGAAGTGTCTGCCACAGCCTTTTCCATTGCCTGTGCGAGACCAGAGGCATCACAGGGGTTTGTTCTGGGCCAGCTGAGTTGGGAAGGAGCGAGGACAAGGGCAAAGCCATTAGAGGACACGCTTGTGAATGCTCCCCAAAGGAACTGGTCTGTCTGAGATGCTACAGGGTCCTGTGAATGACAATGGTCTTTAAAGTCTCTAATTTCGAAAGATTTCTAAGCTATTGCCTTCATACATGTGCTTTTATCTGATCTTTCCCATCGAGTTCTGCAGTGCATGTGCTGATTTAAGGGGTTACACCATGAAGTGGTTCCATAGAGCTGAACTTGGCACTACTACAAGTCACCAGAAGTCTTATGGACAACAAACAACGGGGTATCGGTGTTATTAGGCTTAGGTCTGCAGGCATTGCGCTTTCTCCTCTGTTGCTCCCCCAGGTGGGCTCTGCTCTGCCACCGAGATACAATGARGTGGTACCAGTAATCACCTTCCACTGCTTGCAGCACTATGCCTTCACTAATGCTGTGATAGTGCACCCTGTGATAGTGTCACCCCGACGGCAAACAACTGCCTGAAGACATGCGTGACCGCAACTTAAAAAAATTCCTGTTTGCACAGGAGCAGCCACTACCCTTCCTAGTTGGCAATGCAAGATCAGGCTTAAAGAGCTTGGAAAACAGGTTTATATATGCTGCTCCTTCAGCCTGCTGTGCATCTTGGTTTACAAAGGGAAAAAAACACCCCAAAAAACCCAAACTTTGTTTTGTATGACCCAAATAGCATCTTTGCTGGTTGAAAACACTACCTAAGTTACAARTTAACGCTTAGATATCTACCTCCCAACTAGATAGACTGATGATTCCTAAGTTCACGTAGTATAGGTTCCTGGCTAGCTGTTAYGAGAGCTTTGGCCAGATTAATGGATGTTGTCCAAGAAAAGCATCTCTTTTTGTTATATGGTTGTTCTAGGGTTAGGACTTAAAATTAAATTGTGTAAAACTTGCAGTGAAGAGTAAGCTTTGCCCCGGAAAACTCACCCTTCTCCTCCACATACTTGGTGAGAGATTAATGACCCTTATTAAAAAAAAAATATATTGTTTTAACTTTGTTTATACRATAAAGTTAATGAGAAGCAAAAGCTGCTGCTTCAGCAAAAGCCTACAATTTTTGTTGCATAGCTCGCTTTTGAAGATGCCCTCTGGTCACTGCACTGTTTCACAGGTGTCCTCCTCAGTGAAGTTGCTCCTGAAATAATTTGGAATCATACCTCCTGTGAAACCAGACCTTAGCATATCAAAGACTTCAGGGAGTATATCATACATTAAGAGGTGTCCACTGACTTGAAGCAAAAAAGAGTTCATACCCTAAGAATGTGGACTGAAAATGCATGACTGCTATTTACAGGCTTACAAAATATTGCCTTGCAGGACAAAAGATGCAGTTGGACTACAGGGAACTGTACTTATAAATYAGTTTGAAATGCATGCAAGCTCTGATCCGACTCAGACTTAGGTTCTCGTTTCCTAGTTCCTGTGTGAAGGGGCGGCAGTAACTAACTTCTCTGTACCCAACACTAAAAGTGGAAATGCTTGGTTAGATAGCTGGGCACCATTTTGTTATCTGCACTAAAAAAAGCAACAGTGCTTTGAAAAGTGCACGCACACTGTCTTGGCAGGCAACAACGTCAAAGCCGTAAAGTGTATTTTTCCCCTCATCTATGTCTCTGGCAGTCTGCGTCTACATCAGCTCTTCCCACTGAGCTGAGTCATGGCCATACAAATGGCCATTCCTAAAATACGAGAGGTAAAATTCAGTTCCCCAGAATCACCAAGGTGACTGAGAGGCTGAGAGGGACCGGCCTCAGCCAGTTCCTYTCTCTTCTGAACCCAAGCCTGAAGCCTTGGTGACCACAGTAATGTAAACTAATAGCCTCTGCCCACACATGGCTGAATAGGCTGGACTTTGGCTCTGTTTTCATAAACTGGTTTTACTGCAGGAAGACTTACTTTCTTTCCAGTTTTCTGTGGTTTTTTTCCTTTCATTTTTTCCTTCCCTTCTTCTTTTTCTTTTTTCCCCTTTTGGACTTTTTTCTGCAAAGCCATCTCCTTTTTGGCAGCTAGTTCTGCAGCGACCTGAAAGAGACAGAAAGGACTGTGAAGAGCTGGTCAAATATTTTCACGTGCAAGGTGTGTTAGACATGTGCTGTAAGAGCTAGGAACCAGTGTGTAATTTTCTCCCTCGCTTTCAGCTTTCCAGTATTGGGGAAAAACAGTGTCCAATACACATTGCTTGGTAGCCCTCTATGAACTCCAGAGTGGCTGACCATTACAGAGAAGTCCTTCTAATTTATGCTGAGGGCACYCCCACCTGCAAATTTTAGCATAGGTGCTGACTATCCCAACATATCATTGGGAAAGAGGCAATTTCTATGTCCCAAACCATGAGGGCTTTTATGGAGTAAGACCAATTCCTGAAACGACCCAGAAACACAATACCCTAATGATATACAACTTG
The DNA here is from genome assembly GCA_030449065.1 of Oceanodroma leucorhoa. Classification (NCBI taxonomy): domain Eukaryota; kingdom Metazoa; phylum Chordata; class Aves; order Procellariiformes; genus Oceanodroma; species Oceanodroma leucorhoa. The sequence goes on along the minus strand of JASVER010000199.1, from coordinate 743,522 downwards.
AAGTTCCCTCTGGACTTGGACTCAGATTATGAATTTGTCTTAGCATTTCTAAGGCAGATTGATTTTACAGAGATGGATTTTGAGAGATTGTMCGGAGGCATGTCTAATTTCAATATGTGGCTAAAGACTGAAATTGTTCTAGTGAGTGAGAGATATTGGATAGAGATATTGTGACGAACTCTGATGGATATACACGGATAGCCTGACATCTTTATCCCTGCAAGCTAGTAGCAGCTGGTAACTGGGTACATAATTTTCCATAACTTTAGTTCCTGGCCATTTATGCTTTATTATCTGAAAAAGGCAGAGGGTGAAATTTGCTGCTTCTACTGTTCTCTTGTTCCCAGGTGCCTTTCATTGTGTTCTTTTGTAAGATCATCTGCTGATGAGTGTAAATCAGAAAATCTGTGGCCATTGAAGTTTATTAATGGACCATTAATATTGGCAGTACCATGAAAGAGTAGAAAATAAAAAATTTTCAAATGTAAAATGTTTCCTGTAACAGTAAAAATATTTGTTTTTTAAAGAATGCCTTTTAATGCATTGAAGATTGGACAGTGGAAGGGGAACGACGAAAAGGGCTATACTTTGCAGCCAGTGAAATTTCATTAGTGGATTTCCCCAAGCATTTCAGTATCTTACATTTAATTAAATATGGTAATTTAAACCCCAAGCACCATTCAGTCATATCTTGCGGTGATAAGCAGTGAAGCATTTCATTCCCTGGGATAGATTAACAGATTGACTAGAGTTCAAAATAGGTTTTTAGTGTCCCAGCAGGCCTGTCGTATCCAAGACCACAGAGCTACTCAAAGTGTATCCTTTACTGTAGCGGTAGTACCCTGCCAGAAATCCAACCTTGCCACCTCCACCCTCTGCTCTGACTGCCTACCAAAGGTAACCGTAACCATTTCCAGCATCTYAGGGGTGGGTTTATCCAGCAGGAGACCTGTAGGCACACATGCGATTGCTTAAAATGAAAACCTTTTGTCAGTGTTTTTTTGGATATACTTAAAATATCACCAGTAGAACTCAGACTTTGATTGGAATGATTTACTTTCATTTTTTTTATACAGCCTATATACTGAAAGGGGTTATATAGAGTTTCTGTTCTCATGAACCTGCTATAATGGGACTGAATCGTTGAACTGTCCTTATCCTTTTTTCTTGCCTTCATCAGTTTTGTAAGATGTCAAGAAAAAAAGTTTATTCATTGTTTTCAGAACTACAGTATGAGCTATGGTGCTAAGTCTTGAACTAACAGCCCATATAGGGAACAGAGAAAAATGGTGTTTGCAGTTAGCACCGCATGAAATGTACAGTAACACAAGAAGCCAAGTCTAGAAACATGCACAGTGACTGCAGGCAGAGGTTGTGTACATCCAAATAACACCTGTACAGACTCTCTTGTGGGTGCCTTGGCAACATATATGTAGTCTGAGATGCCAAGTAATTTTGGTGAAATGCTCCGGAGTCACGCAGCTGGCAATGCCGTCAGCGTGCGGAGCCTGACTTTTCTGAAGTGGCTCTCTGCTTCCCAAAAGAGAATGACAGAGCAAATATAATTTTTCCTTTTCCGTGTCAGATGCACCTTCTCCTCTATACTCCTTCGGTGCAGCTTCTCCAGCTCTGCTTTCACCTCTGCTCTAAGCAGCTCCATAATTGCAGAGGACTGGGAGCTGGCGTGAAACTGGCTGTGTATCTAACCTTGAATGGTTTGTATTCTTCTATACAGAACAATTTCCCCTCCAGCTACAAGGAGATGCCTGAAAAATCTGACGAAAGAAGAGGAAAGAAAGGGAAGGGCAAGCAAAGGTTAGTTTGAGATACTAAGCAATTCACCCACATTATAATACAGTTTTTTCCCCTGAAGAAAACTTCATAATGGAAATAAAAGCAGATGTCTTCCTAAATTATTTTAGACTGCCCTTTTCTTTGCTAGGTTGCTTCCTTCTGAAAGATGCTGAAAGCACTTAGAAAACTCTTAATATTGGGGAAAAGAATGTGCATCGGTAAGAGCAGATGAATTYTAGTCTCCTTTTTTTCTACTCCTGCTGTAGGACTCCTGTCGTGCTAGTGATGACTCTTCTCCAATAACATTTTCTTCTGAGGCTGAAATGACATTTTCCTCTAAACTGATATCCCGCAAAAGTCAAATTGACTTTTCTGTTCATACATCAGTTCAAGCGTGTTTCCAAATTCCTGCAGTGCAAATCCCCTTTTTTGGGAAAGAGAGGGGCACTAAAACATTCCTAAGAATGGAAATGCCTGATGTTGGTTTATGAGCCAAGTACGTGAAAACCCCCAGCTACCAGCAGGACTCACCCATGTTCTATGTTCCTCAGCCATAGAAAGCTTGATGTTGGCTCAGGCAAGCTGATACTTGAGGTGAATGTTCTTCCTCAAGAATAAGCCCTTCCCTCATCCCTCAAAAGAAGACCTTACTTGAACTTCTTGTCTTGATTAGTGTTGTGGGCATAAATGAAATGCAGGGATAGAGTGAGTTTGGGAATTCTGGATCTCCAGCTGCGGTGGGTGAGAGACAGCCTCAGAGCCTTGTAATTCTGGCTCTAAAGCCATTTTGAACAGAAACACTTTATATGCATATAGCCTAGTGTTCCTGGAGAGAAAATGTGCTCTCTTTGAGTATTAACTCTAAAGGAAGAAGTTATTTTGAAGTCTAAGACCAAAAAAGAAAAGTTTCTTCAAGAAAACAGGACTGTTTGAGACGGGAAGAGATGCCCATGTCCCAGAGCAGCGTGCCAAACATCAGACTGCCCGTTTGCACCACTTGTACATAACGTGCAGTATGCTGTAAACGTGCTTCCCCCCAGCCTGCCCCCCTATCTCGAGGACGTTTAATTACAACTCTTTCTATAGGCTCATTATTTCTGTAAGGTGGTATTATTTTTTGTCAGTTGGAGGAGATGTTATTTCATTTCATCATGGTGGGCCTGGGACTCGGTCTCATCGAGCTAGCTGAACGTTCTGGATTTGTTCTCTCTCACAGGCAAATCCATTTGTGTAGCTTTTAATAATGTAGTGTTCTCCTGGCAAGGCGTTTCTGAGCGTTTACTTTTGGGTGTGCACCTGCAAGCAAAACTTAAGCTGTTAAAAACAACCCCAGTGATCTGTTTCTTGCAGGAATGAATTCAAAACATTGGGTGGGATTTCATAGCTTTATGGGATCTTGCAAAATCTTACAGTTGGCTTTAATTAATAGCCATGCATACATTGATATATGCTCTAGTCTTTTTCCATCTGGCAGATGTTGCCCAAATGTAGTTTAACTCACTGGTTAAACTCACTCACTTTTGTGTTTGTTCTCTGGCAAACATTTCAAAACGTTAGTCTCCACTGAATACGTTTATGAAAAATCTGTTAAGTTTTGGTGGTAGAGGTGAAAAGGGGTTGTTGATACTGCCTGGCTTTTTAGGCATACAACCTAGATTACTGACTTCAGCCAACAGAGATCATGTTCATAGGCAGTGGAGAGCCACTGGACTAGGAGTCTGCCTGCCGAATGGCTTCATTGCAGTGAATCGTTGTCTGGAGGCGAATACATCTGCCCGTTGTGTAGCTTAGCAGAAACTGAGTACCACTTCCATCCTCCTGCGTGGTTAACTTGAAATAATCAGAGTATTTTAAGGCTTYGAGGTGCCCAGCTCCAGCTTAGCACCTGTGAAAATTCAGCCTGATAATTTCTAAAAGGAGAACCCAGAATAGCATGGAACAGAGGAAATAAAGGTAAGTGTAACTGTAGGCATCTATTTCTATTGCTGAAAAATACAGTTGGTGTATTTGCTGCCAAGATAAAYGCATATTTGCTGTACACTAGAAAGTGCAACTCTGCACAGCCTCTTGAATCCTTCTCTGATGCTTTAAAGCTATCCATGATCTATACATTTGGTAAAAGTGAATCAGACATTACACATGTGGGGGGGGGTGTGTGAATATTGCAGCATTTGATTGCATTTTACTGTCCCTACCTGGGAAACAGTCAGAGATATTAATTAAATATTAACTAGCTACTGGGGATCTCTTGCACTTCCATTCACAATCAAACTGATTACTGGGATTCATGGGGATCTTTAGCTGTTGGTAATAATGAATACTAATTAGCAGCATAGTATTGCACAGAGTGCCAAGCGAGGATCAGGAGCAYATGTTTGCACAGCAGCTAACACGTACTTTTTCTCACCGCTTCTCTAGATGCTGCTGGATCAGCTACTGTGATTACAGTAATGTGGAAATGACTTTGTCCTCCATSCAGCAATTGAATGTACAACCAAAATCTTGGTAAGGAAGCATCTTTTTTTTCTGATAAGTTATTTAATATTGAAAATGAGGGGGAGTTGGGAGAGGGGGAATGTGTCCGCTAAATGGCAACGCTTAACTCTCTTTCATGGTGATGAGACTTAATGAACTAGAGGAAGAGATCATAATTTTGTTGGCAGCAGTATAAGGGCAAAGCTAAAAATTGTCACATCTGATGATTATCTTTGGAGCAAAACATAAAAACCATTAGGGATAGACATCTGGAACCAGATGCAGGGAGATTACACTGATGTCTTAGAATCTTAAATTTCTCTTGAAGAGTATGTAAAGTAGAGAAAAGCTTCTTTTCAGTCAAGAGACAGTACATATTTTTCTGACTAAACCACCAAGTACTTTGCATTGGGATCTCTTTGGCATATCTTTTTGAAAGGTATTTGTAAAATGTCATGAAAGCAGTTTGTGCAGAAGGCCAGCTACATTACAAAGTCAAGTAAGGTCAGAGTTGTCAAAGGATAAAGAATGTATAATAATGCAGCAATGGTTCGTGAAGTGATTAATTTGTATTTTATTTTCCCCAAAGTGTCTTTACCTAAGTCTTATAAAATGCTTGCTTTTTAAATACAGTTCAGTCCTGATTTTTCATGGAGTTTAACTTGGGAGTAACCAACCCATTCACAGAAGCTAATATATACAAGAAGTGAAATCTTGTCTCCCCCGAAGTCAAGGACAAAATTCCCATTAACTTCAATGGGGCCAGGATTTCATTTACTATGTTGCCCAGTAGACCAGTGTGGAACAAAACCAGTTGCCTTAGGGATTTTTAATGTGCAGCTGACTCAGTTGAACAAAAAATGTTTTACTTGTCTGACGTTCAGGTAAAATCATGAATATACTGAACTTTCTTTTGCCAACTGTATTCTGGATATCTGTTAAGGTTATGTGATATACATTCTCCTCTTGGTTGTGCTGGCTAAAAACAGAGAAAAAAAATGGCCCCAAAATCTTTGACAATCAGATAATTGCTAGTGAAAACTTGCTGGGAAAATAGTTGCATTTCTTTCTTCCAGGTATTTTTCTTTTATGCAGGGAAAAACAGGTAGTAAAACAATCTCTAGACTTTTGGCTTCCTTTATTTATTTWTTTTTTTTAATGCAAAGAGAAAGCAGATGCCCAGGAAGGACGGCAAAGTTAGCTGAAGGTGGGAATGCAAAGCTGGGAGTAGGACCGGAAGAATATATTTCTCCAGAATCTACTACCATATCCAGTTTTGCTCAGTATAATTTCTTGTAACGCTTTCTTTCTGAATTGTGTTTACCCTTGCTGGTAGCAGGTCTAATTAGCATAAAGTCCCCCRAAGCCTTCTCCAGCAATAAGCCACACTGGCTGCTCAGAGCAGCCAACAAAGCTTTCTTGACTCTGGCATGTGTTTCTACTTTAGAAGCTGCAAACTTAACCGACGGGTCTCCTTCACTTTGTCTGGGACTGAACAACAGAGTGGCTTAGATACAGAGGCCGGCAGGGTTGACCTYAGCGTACTCTGAACTTGGCTAAAACCAGGAGTACGCCCTGAGCTCGGTTTTAGTGAGGCACGGAGGGCTGTTGTAGCTGTTTTCTTGCATATTTTTGTAAGCAAAGTAACTAATGGTTAAAGTATTATGTTTTATGCGGGGCTAGTCTGTATTTACATCYCCTCAAACCGCACAGATGCTGCTAGCATGCCCCAGGCTTTTGCCTATGATTCCAGGAAGGACTGAATCCAAAATACTGTTTCCACCATCCCTGTGTTAGATCATCAGTTGCAGRCAGCTAATAAACACAACAGTCTGTCTCAACAGGGGAGCTTTAAGGACCACAGAGTCAGTTTTTGACAGTTTAGTTTTCCTAGCCCACTGGTAGCCACCACGCCTGGTTCACTCAGGGGCCAAATCCTGCTCCTRTGTGCAGGGCTTCCTGTTCATAACTTCCCTCAGCAGACCCATCATCCTGCTAAGATCGTTGTGGAGGGTGGAATCGGCTCTGAGTGCCAACCACCGCCTTCACTGCTTCAACCAGCCCTAATCACTTCATGTGACAGCCAGATGATYAGAGAGATCAGAGAGATAATCAAGAGATTATCAGCCAGAGAAGGCAGAAGAGGGATTTTACCAGGAAAAACATYTGAGTTCGCTATAAGAATACATAAGATAAACTAAGATAGTTCCTTCACTTGAATGTGCCCCTTGTTCAAGCTCGCTTAATGGATCCTTGGCAGTAAATCAAGGCTTAGGCCTGCCTGCATAAGAAACTCTTCTCTGCTTAAACTAAACTAATTATTGCTAGACTGTGCTGATACTGAATGCAAACACTGGAACCAATTTCAGCCTCTGGGGTAGCTTTGGATGCCTATTTGAAACCAAGGCTCTTTGAACTGTTTTATATTTCTACTAGTAGCTAGCACCAGTCTAACTACATGGATTTTGCAACAGGAAAGCAACTCTTTGTAGCTGAGCTCTTTCCTCTTAGCTCCCTTGGACATTTACCCATGCGTAACTTGCACGTCTGAGCACCTTTCACCATGACTAAGTGGCTGCGCATCCTGAAAGGGAATAAACTTTGGCACGTGAGTTTGGAAGAAAACAATCCTTTCACTTGCAGCAAAAAGCTCTTTAAYGATAAGGTTCCTGGTGTGCTAGAGGCCATTGTTATGAAAAGTTACTTAAATAGACAGACATGTTTTGTGGAGATTCCTTCCCCARTCCCATTAACCTTTTGCATTAGAGGAGTGACGGTACCTGCTCTGGAGTTTTCTGAGAAAGAATAGCCATTGAACCTCCTGCCTCTTCAGTAGGATAGTCAGGAAACTTGCCTATGATATGCCTGTGTGAGAAACAAAAGATGGAAAAGAAATTAAAATCCATAATTTTTCTTCTGGTTGACAAAGATGTTAGATGGTGGGGAAGCACACCCTCCCTCACCTCCTRTTCAAAAACAGTGTGCTGTATTCCCTCCTATGACAGTGGCTTCTTGTCCATAAATTCATTAAAACAGTTACTAACCCATGCCTCTTGTCCCGTGGCCCACCAAACATTGAAAGTTCTCAGGAATTTCTTAGGACCGCACATCACTTCACAGCTGCGAGACTTAGCTTAAAGTGTTTATGTTTATAGTTCTGCTCTCTGCCTTCAACATCCAGCTTTTTTTAAAAAATTTATTTTATTTAAATCAGTTTTTGATCTACAAATTCCAGACTGTATTTTTGTGTAAGGATCTCACCCTTAAAGATTTCCAATGTACTTGCACAACTAGATGGTGACGGAAGCTGGGGAGGTGGCAATGAGGAGCTTTGTGGTAAAGTTTCATGGATGGCATGGATAACATGGGGTGCTTCCAAACCTTTCAGAAAGAGATTAGAAGGTATAAATAATAATTACAATCTAAGGGCCATTTATATTGATAAGAATGTTTCACTTCTTTCACTTTTGTAGCTTTTTGGATTATATCAGTAAGACTTGCTGTTTGTTTGGTAATATAAGGAAGATTTTCTGTTCCAAAGAAAATTCTGACACCTCAGAAAAATCCTTGTGCTACTTTCAAACAGACTGGTAACGTTTCCTCTAAATGAAATAAAATTTCCCTTGAGAAGAAAATAGCTCAGAAAGGTCAATGTGATTCATAAAAATGGCTTTTTCTTTTTTTTCAAACAACTGGTACCTTAAGGGATTTTCCTAGTCTACTGTTAAGCAGTAGACTCAATTTTAAACTGAGAACTTTGGAACAGAGCATCCATTATGTTTCTGTAGCACCATGTGTGCAGTTTGGATACCTAGCTAGTATTAATGTAATACAAATTACAAAAGAATAAACAAACATTTTTCTGTGATTGTAAGCTCTGACTTGCATGTTCAACAATTACTAGTTCTATATGCAAACAGATGCAAAACTTTAGTCACTGCATTCCCAGAAACCAGTTTGCATGAACAAAGGGATGTCATTGTTAAGTGTATTTTTTTTTTTCAAAGTCTAGTAAGAATGGGATTTTGGCCTCAAAAACCTGCATCATCTAGCTTATTTAATGTTAGATCATGTTTCATTTTTTACAAACAGCCAGAAAATAGCTCAATTTTATGTTAAATGCCATCTTGTTTTAAATGCTGCTACAAGGCGGAAGGAAAGGCAATATGCACTGCGGGTGAAGAATCAGTTTGGAGTCCATCGCCCACTGAATGTGGTATCAGCGCCAGCTTTCAATATTTATTAGTGTTACATTTGGCATTTGTATTAGCTTTTCACTTTTAAATCATTTACAGCTCTTGGAGATGGAAATATTTACCCTTTGGATATGTATGATGAGTGTATATCTGAGTGCTGTAGAAATTCTATCAAAACCTCAACTTTGGAAGGGGGTTCCAGTTTGTTTATAATTTGTATTTTGTGTGATTCTTCTGCTCACAGCTGGTGCAGCTGTTCGGGATGACGTGGCTCATCTCATCTTTTTGTAGCAGCTACAGCAAGCACTCACGTTGAAAAATAGCTTGAGGTGAAGAGAAGGTAATGCTAATCTTTTCACACAAGTGGAAGAAAAGTGTCAGCCATTTACTAACCAGTCAGCTGCCTGGGGACCGGGTCTTCGGTTGAGGGCAATGCAGAATTTAAGTTCCCATGCTCACCAGTGACCTGAGAGCAGACAGCTACCACACGTTTCAGTTGTGCTAATTCTTCAGGGACATCTGTTTTTTCTGGACTTCATCCTTTCCTGTGTACTGTTGTTTAGCATATCAATCGCTGTCCAATGGTCAGGGAGTAGTATTCTTAAGCCTTATTTCCCCATCCGACCTCTCRTGGGTTTTCCTCTTTCTCTTCTAGGTTTAAAATGACTATAACTTCAATCTTGTAATGCCCGGAAAGCATGCACATGCGTGACCCTCATAGACAAATTCCTCTCTTYATGAAACCCTCTGAGTTCAGAGGTTAAACCAGGGATTCATTTGGCCTGTAAATCTGCACAGAAAAATGCAGTCATTGATCTTCCTGGTCAGAAGTCCATTTTAAATGTAATGAATCTCAATTTTCACTCCCCGTTCACTTTTTGGCAGCATTCTACTCAAAGAGCCATCACAATGGGTTGTCTGACACATTTGTCATAAGATACTAATTTGGATTCAACTGGACATAAACTTCTATTTTGTATAAGCTTGTTTTATAGTTGTTGATAATGACAAAGCATCAGGATAAAATGAGCAGCCAGCACGCACTCCATGAATAGCCAAGGGTATCCCTATATCKTTGTTCCATCAGATATGCCACACACCGTCTATTGCTCACAAGGATTCCATCAGGCATGTCCCACGTTGAACAGGGAACAGCTCTTGAATTAGGAGGATCTTCCAAACATGTGGAATGATTTGAGCTTGCTTTAAGGTAATAATTGTTCAAATAATTTTAAACTGTCATACCCTTTTGAAACTTCCTAGAAACAACGAAGTATTCATGATTAGAGACAGTTTAAGGCAGTAATACTGAAATAAAATTAATCCAGATGGTGTAAGAACTTGTTCCAAACTTGAGTCTAGAATGCTATTTTGTTTTGCTGGAGCCAGGAGCTGTGGTGTTAGAGGAGGGCTTTATGGTGGAAATCCTTCTTGGTTCCACCTATGTGGCACTAATGGCACAACCACGCTGTAAACCGAGACTTACAGACGGTGGAGCTGCAGAGGTTCCYGTAGTCAGCAACTAGCCTGAAAATTGAACTGGGGACTAGAGGAGCGTTATACCTGCATCGTTCATCGACTCCAAAAGTTGATTTGCAACTCAACTGTAAGGCTTTAGCCCATTAGAGATCACTGGGTGAGAATTTCAGACTGGTGTTTGTTAGATTGCTCTCTTGGTTGAGTGAAAAAAGAAAACTACTTGGCCTCCATTTCCTCTAATCTGCCCAGTATTTATTTTCAGTATTCATAGTACCTTGACACTTCCTTTGCATGTCAGTCACTGCATCTAGCTGACAGATGAGCCACAAAGTTCACACACCCTGATGCTTTCTCTGCATGTCACTGAAAAGGGAGCGCTATGCAAAAACTGAACCGGTGGTCAGGGAAGTCTGAAAGTTGCATGTTGATGGGGAGAGGAGAATGTAAATGGCTTAAGCTCTTGGTAAGAAGAGTATTGGAGTGTGCAATATATTTGGGAGACATGGTACATGTCAGAAACACCTGGTTCCAAGGCAAGTCAAAACTCAATGAATCTGTTACTTATTATTGTCTCAATGTTTGCAGGGGAAAAAAAAAATCCAATTGTGCTTTTCCAGCATCTCATAAAAATGCCAGAAGTGGAAGAAGCGACTCTTATTTTCAACACGATTGCTTCAGTGGGAGTGCTGACAATGTGTTAAGGACTGCAAGCAAAAGCAGAAGCAAATTCTATTGTAACCATCAGATTTCATACGGAGGATGCAGTTCTAGTAAAACTGCTTGCCTAAATGAAGAAATGAAATTTGTAAAAAGTATGGCTGCTTGATAGGACTGGACTCGGTGGCTGCACAGAAATCAAATAAGGTGAGACGGAAGGGTAGGGCTRGGAAGAAACCTCCACCTTGTGAGAAACTTCAGCAGTACCTTAGGGAAGCCCTTATAKACTAAAAACCTCAAAGGCTGCTGCTTCCCCATCTGCAGGCAAGGAGCCGAGGATGGTTCTTGTGGGTGACCTGCTCCCCGTTGTGTATTCAGAGGCCACTGAACAGAAACTTGTGTTTGGGAGCCTTGCTTGCACTGCTGCAAATCAAACCGATGAGTGCCAAACAGAGTTCACAGTAGGCAAAATATCTTTCTTTGGGTGAGAGCCACTTCTTTAACAGAACTACTAAATGTTTCTGTGCTGCGGAGGACATTGCTGAAGAAGGGACCTTTAGAAACGGTGGTATGTGAGAAATCCATTACTTTCCTGGAAAACAGTGAAATCCTGTCAATGGGAACGTAGCGTGGGTTTGGTAAACAGCTTTACAGAAAAGCCAACTAACTGGAATGAATGGGGGCCCTAAATCTGAATCAAACCAGCTCAACCGGAAGAGTAAGGGGATGAACAAAGATGGAGGAGTGAAAAGAGATGTTCTTCCACTCTCGGAGAAGTAAGAAAAGGATCTAATAATAAGATTCTTGAGCTGTTTCTCAAGTTACATTCTGTTCTCTGGTTCACTGTTACTACTCTCCCCTTTTCCAAACTTATTCCTCTTATAATAACTTAGATCTGTCAAGTGTAATTGAAAAAGAATGATCTTTTATGGTCTGCAATGCAAACCCTTTTGTCTCCGATCGTGTAGCATAGAGTTCTGGCTCTTCTGGGCTCAATTTTTTTTTTTTTTTTAGTGCACAACCTACATAAATGTCCAGGTTTTAACTAGGTTCAAATGGTTCTTTAACATCTCCAAATCACCACCAGACTCGGTATGAGTTGGTGTAATTGGCAGTCTCTGCTGAAGTCTCTGCTCAGCACCGAATGCTGCGGCACCTCAATTCTAACCGACAAAATAAATTCCTTGTCTGTGTGAAGCCCCTACACTGTGCTCGTCTCATCTGCTGCTTCCTCGCCTCCTCATTTCAGGAGCATCGCCATTTTTTTTCTTAAGTGTTTTCTCTCTATTCYACATTGCTCAGGGATGGTTATAGTTAAGGCTAAATATGGCCGTTGATTTATGAGAACACACCATTGATTTAAACATTTTGTCTGGTAATAGACTCAACAAGTTACTACCTACTCTGTTCTCYGGCATGATTTCACATATGTTATTCTTTCTTTTTGGCCATGTCTTATTTAGCTAATTGCATAAAAGGCCTTGTCAGAAAAAATAAAAAAATTGTTCTTTGGAGGAAAAAGCGGGTTTAACTCTTTTCAGGGTAAGAAAGGATGTGGCTGTGTGCAGAAGAAAAGGAATGAATGATGGCTGTATGCTCTAGGCGGAGGGACAGCAGAATGTTCTGCACAGAAAAGGAACAAAAATGGGGGAAGGGGGGAAAACAACATTTTAAAGAAATAAACCTCTCGTTTTGTAGCTCTTCTCTGTTTCTGTAATCCCACCTGATATGGGTTCTCTCAAACTGCTTAAATAGCAGTGTTGGTTTATTTCAGGTGTCTTTGCTGTGGCATTTTCTTTCCTTTTGTGTGTTCTTTCTTTAGCTCTTTGAAAATCGCTTCCAGAAAAAATAACCTACGCAAATATAGAATTACTTATAAAGCAAGATTAATTTCCGCAGGCTTCTTGTCATCTTTAATGGGTTTSGACACAGACATATTACAACTTCTGTTTTATCTAAGGTCCTGATCCTCCAAGCGTTTGCTTGTACGTGTGATCGTTATCCATGGAAGTAATCCAGTGGAGTGACTTGCAGAGGGAACTGTTTGGAGGATTGGAAATTTTATTGTTCTGGATAAATATTCGGCTTTAAAAATTTAAGATCAAGTGTTGTGAGACCAACAATGTGCAAGAAGAAACAYTGCCATGGAGGAATGAGTGTGAAAGGTTTGTGGGGAAAGGTGATACCCTTTATTACAGTAACTATTATAATTAGAAACAATACATGGTCTTTTGGATACCCAATGCCTGCCTTAGATCTGAAATGGCAGAAATGAGCTTCAAAGCCAACTAATAGTTGGGAACAGTTGTTGGAGGGGACAGACCTAAATGTGGAATGTGGTAATTCTCTCTGATAGTTTTATTACATGTAGTATTATTGGCCAGGAAAGGTAGACCTTTGGCTGACCCAATACAGTTGGTTTTTAAGCTGCTTGAGTTCTTACAGTTAAATAGTTTGTTCTGCTTTGTCATAAAGTTGTTTTACCTTTTCAAGGATCCTCCTGGTCTTTTAAGGATAGCAATAGGGAATTAGTGTACTGAAAAAAAGGGAATCACTGTTCCCTTTCAGACAGACTTGGGCATGAGCTTTCCCTGCCAGGACTCCTGGTTATCCTGCTTCCTGCTGTAAACCATAGGGGAAAAGGAGGGAAAAGGGTTTTTTTGACCTATTGGTAATGTCAAAATTCTGACAAAAATTATTCCTGGTTTAAAATGGCAATGGGATTTTCTCCTTGAATTGAATCAGAGACATGGGAAGGTAGCACTGCAAATTACTGCTAAGTTTTTGAATGAAAATAAAAGGCAATATGGGCATGAATAATGCCAAGGAGAAACAAAAAGACTTATTTTACAGTTCCAATATTAGCTTAAATTAAAAAAAAAATGGAAAAATTAGAACAAAAATTTGGCACTCACAAAATGTTCTGCTGCTTTGATTTTGCATGTCTCTCCCTACCCTCAAAAAATATTGCCAAAAGTTTTCTCGGAGCTCAAATCTGAATTAACTCAGGATTGGCAGAAGTCACATCCTGACCTACTCCTTTGCAAGAGCCAATAACATCCAACCCATACTGAAAGCTTAGACAAACCTAGAGAAGATGAGCATTAAACATACCCACCATGGCACAGAAATGGAAATAAGATTAAAGGGACTGGAAAGCAGAGTCCTGTAAAGTTATTTAGGGTTTTTTGGCTTGACTCCTGTGATGCAGAACAGTCTTGGGCAGGGCTGCTGGTAAAACCTGGTGTGAAGCTTTCTGCAGGAACAGGGAAAGCATCTCCCGGTGGGCTCAAGGACACCTGGATGTCCCACCCCTGCCCTCGAGGGAATGGTTTCTGAGCAAGGAGCAGGACGTGTCACGGTGTCGCACAGCAATCTCTAGTCCACAGTATTTCTACCGCTGTTGGCCTTGCCAGGCCTATCTGTAACTGCCTTGTTAGTGAGGAATCCATCCAATTGACTGTACGTACTTGTGTTGGGGTAAAATCGTGCTTATCGGAAGCAGGCCTGAGAGAACCAGAACTCCTGCCTTTTTGCTTCTTTGAAAGCTGCAGAACACATACTGACATCCAACACTGCACCCACRTTTTCCTTCCTAGGTCTAACACTTCTTTTAGTGCCTGTCCTTCTATTTTGGACTTGTTCATCGTGCCGTGTTTACCAGAGCCGTGAAGCAGGCTGTTTTCCTCCAGCGGCTGTTTCAAAAGGTGAAGGGCTGCTCCCTCTTTTTCACAGTCAGACTGTCCCTAGGCTTATTTCCAGCTTCCTGTTGACTGTCTACAGCCTTTTGAGGAATGTGATCCTGTCAACCCGGCCATAAGGAGAGTGGGTTGAGCAATCCTTCCTGCAGAGGAAGAACTCCCCTCAGGGCCCAGCACCATGTCTGGGGGACTTGGCTGATGGAGTAATGAGTACTCTGGAGTGTGCAACTCTCGTTAAACTCTCATCTGTTTTGATTTTCTTCTATCTTTCCATTCTCCGTAGAGCGAGGTCAAAAATACAGAAGCTGGCTCAAAGAAATGGCAGGTCAAATTCCCCTTGCATTTACTGAATTCCTTACCTTTGGTCAGCTTATCCTGCCTTCACAGAATACCGAATCCTGACTCAAATTGGCAATATTTCCTGTGCTTAGTATTAAACTTAAGAGACTGAAACAATTATGGCCAGTTTTAAGCAAGATTACTTTAACTCAGACTAGAAGCTTTGCGAGAATAGCTTTCCTGCAGAGTCAGCCAGAGGGAATCAACAGTACTTTATTAACACAATATGAATTTTGTAAAGAGGAAAATAAAGCCTGCGATTTTTGTAGCAAGGCCAGCCAAAAGAAATAACTTGCCCTCCAACATCACAAGTTTCTTTGGGATTTGGAGTGAAATGGAATATAGAGAGCATTTGGTCTTATCGGATTTGTTTATGAGAAACTTGAGCAATCGCTTTTGCTTCTAGAAGTCAAGGTGTTGGTGAAACAAAATGCATCTCTATGGAAGGGAAAGTAGGCTGTAAACTGGGCATGGCTGCTTTAAACCATTTTGCCATAGCCCATCACTTGAGCCTGAAGATATTGCTTTGGGGGGAGGGCTGAGAAGCGATGCCCTGGACAGGTCGCCCACCTGGAAAAGTACCACTTACACCCGAGCTCTGTGTCAGCTCTCTCAGGACTTTGCCCTCCTCCTTGTTCTGAAATGTTTTTGCATATGCTGTATTTCTTCTGCCACCACCTGACTGTGAAAGGTACTTGAAGTATTTCAAGGGTGTTAGCAGTATTAGCTGATTAAAAACTTTCTGAAATGACTGTGCTCTCCCTGAACCTATTGCTCATATACTGGACGGGTAGTTGTCTGCATGCATAATAAATTCAACGCGCTTGGGGCATGTCAAACTCCCTGCATCTGCTATGCAGCATGTGCACCCTTTATATGTGTCTGGAAAATAGGGGCTAAGAGCCTGAAAATGGACAGAGAAGCTTGGTGCTTTGATCTACCCTTATTTAAATACTGGAATAAATACAGCACGGCACGTAAGAGTAATACATAGCCTTTTGCGTCAGTGGTTAAAACAACCCAGCCTACCTGATGCAAGTGCGGTAAAATGATGTGATTTCTGGTTTGCAACCACTTGCATTCCTTCACAGTGTGATGAAGGTGGGTAAAGCTGAGGTGATATTGAAGGTGGCATCAGACACATTTCAGTAGCTAGACCTCTGTCTGCCTTACGTCTACGGTATCAATGCAGAAATACAGTCCAGTCTGGCATAACTTTAACTTGCCTCATTTTTTGCTGCCCTGGATTAAAATGATCTGTATGTGCGCACTGTCCTCTTCAACCACTATATCACGGCTGTCCCGTTCATGGATCACTGTGCCTCTGACCTGCTGCCTGCCCATGATTTGACTTTAAGCRTTTGTAAAGGACAATGTGTAATCAGCATCTGTCAGGCATCACATTACTGCTTGGGAGAGTGGCTTGCTACTTCATTTAAGACCGATATCGTAGTGCTGTGCTAATGGCATTACTTGTAGCTAAGACCGCACTTCCTTGAAAAGCGCTTGTGATGCAGAAGAAAAACTTCAGTGGAGAATGAGAAGCTGAAAATGGCACACAGTGTGTTCGTAAGTTTTAAAGAAGGCTACCAAATACGCTGCTCTCTATTTCACTGCTGCTAACATTCTTGWCCACTTCAAGAGATCCAGTTCTCTGTGGTTTGCATGACTGTTTAAATGAACTATTTAATGATAAATCTGAGGCAATTTCATGCATATGAAAGCAGTCACAGTGCTTGGTTTTTTCAATGTTCATCCTAATTGGCTTGTGCAGCCTTATTTGAATAAATCACAATCAGGTGTACAAAGAGTGTAAAACCAGGAAAAAACTGAGACTGATACTGAAGAATGTTGCAGAGAATCCATATATAAAGTTAGAGATGTTTACAGACTCCTGGTCAATGCTAATAACCAAATAGCTCAGTAGCAAGAAAAAAAAATTTAGAATCTCTGCTTTGGCAGTTTAAAAAAGTGTGAGAAAAGACAAGGAGGAACATTCCAGATGAGCTCAATTAGAAGCCGGTGTCAGGCTGGTATTAAGAGCATCCATTTATCAGCAGTGTTAACTGAAAAACCCAGCCACCTCTGCAGTCCAAGAGACACATTGTAATGCCTTGAGATGCCAAGTTTGTTAACCCTCACCTTTTAGTTTTGTGAAAGAAAAATTGGAGAGCTGTGTTTCTGTACCTGTTTGGTGCGTCTCTGGTGTATGATCTATAGTCTCCTTAAATTGGCTGAAAATGTGGACCATCTTAGAGACCGATAAAGAATCGAATCCCTTTTGTAGGACTCTGGCACTGCCTCTTCAAACAAGTGAATTCTTCTGCATGTGGTGCTCACAGCGGGATGCACTCAAATTTAATCAATTATAAGCACAAAATGGAGCTCTTTTTTTTTTTTTTAACTATTGTTCATTTACATGTTGGCTTAATAATGTGCTTTTTAAGCATCTCTTTGGTAGATGGGGCCAGTGCTGCAGAGAGCTGCTGGCAACGTGGAGGTGGACACCTGGTTGGAGACCCAGGTGCAGGCACGGGGATGTCCTCTGGGAATTTGGAGCTGGACCTGCAGCCCACTCTTGGTAGAAGCAAAGTGCCCAAACATCGGTAATTTCTTTCTACCAAAGCTGTGTAACAGGTAAGGTAGTGTGGGAAGTGCAATTTGAAGGTTGTGGCTTGAAGGGCGGGTTKACTCACTTGCTAAATCTTAGGGCTCTTTTATATTTTTGTCAGTACTGGAGATTTAAATGTATTGTTTCACAGGCCTGTATAGAGGATCAGTTGTCTGGAATGGCCTTATTATAGGATAGCAGAGCTCCCCCGGGCAAAGAATGTAAAGATTAGGTTTGGACAGGAATGAAATACAGGCACATACGTGGGAGAGCCTACAATCAGCTGCTCCCACTAGTTCCCAGGCCTCCCGCAATTGCAAACCTTGCAATACATAAAGAATAAAACCACACATTATACGTGATTTCCCAGAAGAGGATGAAGGTGAAATGATATTTTGGGCATAGTGTTACCCCCTCTGTAGCAGCTATGAGAGCTGAGCCATTGATGGGAAGCACATGTATGCAATACGAAAGATGGCAGAGCYCTGGCTCTGGAATTTGCTCCCTCAGAGCAATTGTATTTTGACTTGGAATACTTTGAGGACTCCTGCAGCTACGCAGACTGCAGCCTTTAACTTAYAGCCATGCTTTAAACCAGTATCTTCAAAACCGGTTGCCGGATTAGACGCTTTCCAGAAAAACCTGCAGGAAAGAGCCAGTCTCCCTGTGTGATGGGGAATACAAACCAAGAGAGTAAACTTCCTTTCCAAGCCACCAAAGGATTACTGAGATGCTCTAAAAAGAGAGMGGAGAGTATTTGAACAGATTTTAGCTAAGGGTAATGCAGTTTCCTGGTACTACACAAACATCTCTGTAAATACTGCAGCAGCTCTTTTATGGTTCTATGCTCTTTGCCCAAGTCAAACAATGCTGTATTTGGTACAGTATCTTACTGAATGGTACTATGTTGATATAGTTATTTTGTACAAGCAGAGCCTAGCAAGAAGAACTAGCAACCCTCCTTATATGCACTGTTAAATGTCTCTTATTCAGCCTAGGATAGYAACTCTTAATACTGCTCTTGCACAAGCCCTAAGGATGCCTGACACAGCAGACAAAACATAGCTAGTTTGTGATGCTAATAGCTGGGTGCGTTTAAGGTAAATTACTACAAGTAATTAGATTTTCTGTTTTATCTGCACCGGACTGAAATGCAGAATGACTTAAAAGCCCTGGACTCTGACCTGGATAATAAAAACAACCTGCTTGATGGAGTCTGACTAATCTCCCCCGTGCTGAAATTCTCAGTAAAACTGAAACATATTGATTCTGGAAGGAATGGATGAGACTCAGGTTTCAGGCAAGTTCTTGTTCAGCCCACAGAAATACTATCTCCAAAACTTTTCAGCATTAAGTCAAGATTCAATCTAAGTATAGCACTTAGATGGACCAACTTTAATGCTAACTTTGCACTGGGAAGAGTTTACCTAGATGCTTGCCAAACCATGCAGCACACTGCCCACCTAACAAAGGAGTAGACTGGTGCTCTCGAGGGAAATAATCAGTTCAAAGAAAAAAATACGCCTTGCCTCATGTGCCCTTGACATGCTTGCCAACCCTGGGATTGCAGTCAGTGTACTGCTGTCACCTGGAGCCTGTACCAGCTCGTCCACTACGGAGATATAGAGGCTGATGGGATAACCTGCTTTTGCCACCTGCGTCCTTCTCCTCCCCTTCARTTGCCCATCATTTCTGCTTAACCCTACTGGAATTTGACTTATGCCCCAACTTGAAGGGCATAAGCTCCTTCTCTTTAAATGCCTCTGGATGTTTTATTAACCACCTGAGAACCTAATTCCACTGAAGTTGTGCTCTCAACCTTAGTGGTACCTTACGGCAGCTGAGTTTGAGTCTAATTGCGTATTTGACATTTGACTCAAAAAGAGATGAGCTGTTTTGTCCAAGGTACAGGCGAGGAGAAATGGGACGGGAGGGGAAGTGCTCTCAGCGGTGTGGTAGACGCTATACTGATTTCCAGGGTAAGCCTGCATTTTCTATGCTAGATGCTGCAAGTTTCCTAGGTGTGGAATCCACTTGAAATTCAGCACTGAAGTAACTTGTCAGCAGTTTGTTAAATAAACATGTTGGCATATTGAAGCTGCAGTGCCCTGAACCAGCCTTATATTCCATCACTGCTGCTATATTCCACTCTCTGCTGCTACGGTCCCCAGTTTGTAAACCCTGAAAAACCCACTGCCAGTGAAAACAGTGAAACAACTGTTTTTCAGAATTAAATATATCCTTCTTCTCTTGTGAGAAAGAATAACAGGCTGTCATTCACAGCTACATTCCCAGCCATAACTTGCATGCCTTCACCCTCTCCATAGTCAAATCTGACTTCCTGACAAACAAGTCTTTTTTATATATCTACCTGAGCTTGCTTGCCGGCATATATGTTTAGGGACTGCTCTTTTGTCTTTGCCTTGAACACACTGAATATTTTCTATCAGTCTTTGGTTCTAACTGTCCCTGTTTTTCAAATTGGTAACTTATAGGGTTTTTTTTCCCAGTTATATGCCTCTTTCATCCCTCCTSCTCTGATTCTGCCTCTCCAGCTCCTTGTGACTGTTTCTGCTACCCCTTTGCTCTGCTTGTGTCAGTCCATGCCACGTTTCTTTTTTCCCCACTTGCCTCCTTTCTTCTTTGCATTCTACAGAGCCAGGGCTGAAAATGTCTTTTCTACCTCCTCTGCTTGCTTCTCCAAAGAGATCGTTCTGTGGAGCAAGGGCTGTAGCTTGGGAGCCACTGCTCTGTGCTTCGTGTTCATTTTTATTCTCCTTACTTCTAAGCTTTTCCTTAGTCTTTCTCTTCCCAGAATATCCCTCAAACATCTCTCCTCTGCCAGCCACTGGCTCTTCAGTGACTCTCTGTCCTTCTACCAGGCACCAGTGGGACTCCCGATTCTTTTTTCTCTGCCTGTTTCTTGTTCCCATATCCCAGCAGATCTTCATTAACTTTGCTTGTTGGAAATGGGGAAGTGGGAAAATTGGTTCTTCCACCTGCTCTGTATTAACTTGCTGGAGAAGATACCTCTCCCTATCACAATGGAGTGAAAAAATAGCTGGACTGGGTCCACCTCTTCCCCTTGGGATTCATTCCCTTCTTCCTTTCTCATTGATTAGGACTATGCTATGCTGGTCAAACGAAGACTAGATCGGGTGGTAAAGCAGGCCCCTCTGGGCCAAGCATAGTAGGTATCTAGTTGGATTACTGGAACAGAAACCAGCTCTGAGGTGAAAATCAGTGCCCCAGTTATCAGTGTTAAACAGCCCATTTGTCTGCTTCTGCCTTCAGAAATCCTGTCTGCTGCGTTAGGACTCCGCTTGAGAAAGGAATAAAGAAAGTGCAGTGTGGGAGAACTGCAACCTAACATATCCATTGAGCAGGGCACGCTACTGCAGCATTTTCCAGAAAAAGCCCAATTCAGTCTTTAAAACATGTAGAGCTGTATTTATAATAAGCTGTTGGCAAGTGTGAGTCCCTGAATGTAACTGATGTTTGTGTCTGTGTGAGTATCTATGACAACAAATAAATCTAATGTTTGGGAAGTGTCCTTGAGAATATCAGTGGGGGGTTTGTTGCATTATGTCGGTAACACTTAGCATTTTCAGACTTCTAATTCCTAAGTGTTACTATAGATGGGTATGAGTACTTTAGGAAAATGAACTAATTAGTTACAAGATTTTCTTTTTTGTGTTTGCAAATGGGACCAACTCAGAGTAATGCTATTCACTTTAGCTGATTCCAGACTTCTAGACATATAAAGGAGTGAATATTTTTAGGAGCTTTAATGCTAAGCAGGAGGCTTAGACTCAAGGTCAATGGACTGTGGGCCACTTTCAGCCATTTCAGGAAGGTAGAAAAGGGGATCTAACCTAAATTTGTCAGTGTTGCTTCTGTGGTGGTACCAATCAAAAAGTGGGAAGCAAATGAAGCCAGGAATTCATCTTGCAGAATAGTGCTCAGGATGGGCATGTCTGTAAGAACAGGGCTAGAAGTGACTAGCAGGATAGGACAGGGCAACTTGCCCTTGTACTAAAACTGTGGTTTTGGTCCTCTAATTTCTTCTTGCTGAACAGCAGTTGTACCACCAAATATGTGTGCTGAGGCTTATTGCCTTGGTCTTACTTGTTGCATCCATTTTACTCCCATGTCCCATACTGTGCTATTAGGAATGATAACACGAGAATAAAGAGGTGTGCTGTTTGTATGTGCAGAACYCCACCTACGGCTGTCTCCACACCACACTGCCTAACTTGCTGGAACTGGGACTGTAATGGGGRGGCTATGGATGCCTATAAAATATCTGGAAAAGTTATGCACCAGAAACGGGACTCAGAAAGCCCAGATACTGGCAGCACTGCGGAGGAAGGTGGTGCAAGACCTGCTTCCTCTCATCTATCGGTGCCTTATCCGGGGCTTCTGTGGGGAATGTCTCTCTCATGTGTGCTCAAGTATCTGACCGCTCTCGTGCCTCTTGCGTTCTAACCTCTAAAGATTAACCTTATCTGGGTTCTTGTCTTGCGTGAACAGCTGTGCACTCTCTGCAGTGCACTGGGCAGGGATTGACAGCACCGAAACAGCTGTACTAATTTTCCACTTCTGGTTTTAGCACTTCCCCAGTGTCACTGCCTGACACTATCCATTACAAAGCTCTGTTTCTCAGCTGATCACAGATTTGTCAAGCTATTAACCATTTGGACTGAAAGTTTAGATGTGGAGCGTTCAATTTACAATATACAGGTCTGAAAATACTGGCTCAAATGATTCAGGTTTTTCCAAGACGGAGACTAGTTAAAGACATAATTTTGCTTATGCTAGATAAATGAAAATGTCTAATTGGACCCATCCTTTTACTCCCAGGATTTAGAACAAGGAGTTTCATCTTGCCCTTTGGAACAGAAATGTCTTTGCTCTCCCTGTAAAAATCCTACCTCCACAGGCTGAGCTAGGAGGCTCTGGACAATTTTGCCTTTGGTCTACAGTCATCAGAGTGTTTAGAGCTTTACAGCTGAAAACTGCAGAGACAGAAACTGGGACTGAAATGGGGTGGGGAAAAGGTTAAGTCTTTCTGGGCAAAGTGATTTAGAAGCAAGCAGGTTGAGGAGAAAAGTGGAGGAGGAGAGACTGGTCTGAAGAAGAACCATGCTCATTATGGCTTTGCTAATGTGTGACTGTTCAGATCTGAATGAGCTTTTAATGTCGCTAATGCATAATTTATATGCAAGCATGGCAAGAGGTGTGCAATGCAAATCAYGCCTGATGAAGAGAAGAATATGTGCTTGCAGATGCTTGACGTTCTGAGCATTCCTGCAAGATGCTGAGGAAAAGCCCCATCACAGGCAGAAAGCCTATGATTGGGGTTTTCAGCAGAAAAGCCCAAAGTGCCACAGCACTRAAGCAGTTTTCCCTGAACCTTGCACTGGTAGTGAACTGCTTGGGGAGCAAGAATATGTGCTTCTGCCTGTCTGTAACACCCTTGAAAAAGCCCTGATATTGATAAACTTGCTCAGAAACAACAGTGTCTTATTCTATGAATCCCACTGGAAGTTGATGGGAGTATGCTGAGAATGAGGACTTAGCTCTGCTAAATAATATCAGGACCTGACCCTATCTTCAGTAACGAAGTCAGTAAGCAAACTATCAGGGAAAGGAGAGATCATTCAGGGAAGATCACTAATGACTTTGTGATTTAAGATATCTGAATGTCTGTCCGGAAGGGAATAGTAGCGTTTAGAAAGCTGGTGAAGATGTGCTTATGTGCAGCGTTGGTGCACTTGGTGATTAAATCATAGTTCACGAGGATGACTTGTTACGTTGAAAACCCCTTGGGAAGCTTGATTTGCACCTGCAATATTTTAAGAATCTTCTTTTTGTTCCTTAATTATTTCAAACTTTTGATAATTCAATGAGCAAAATTAAGGATCAGCAGCAGAGTCCTTTACATATGTTTTTCATCACTGTATAGAGGCGGCAATCATAAATTGAAGTGTAAATTCAAAGAGACTTACAAAACTGGAAAGGCAACATATTTTCAGAGTTTGTGGTGATTTAGAAAGCAGAACTAGTGATGTTATCAATGCCTCTCTGGAGGCATGACACCAGGGTTCAACTGGTCTTACGGTTTCAGATACCCGCCACCAAGATTTATCTGTGTTTCACCAAGTATGAGAAATATATGAACCCAGGGGCTTCTGGCTGATCCCCCCTCAAAAGCCATCAAGCCRCCTCCATTAACGTCAGCACACTCGTAAATTTTTAGCATGCACTGAAGTAGGCAACTTCTGCCACTGCACAGAAGCTTCCAGAGGTGTCCCCTGCCTCCTGTAAATCCACAGACACCCAATAAAGTAGATTAACTGCAGATGGACTTAATAACAGTTGTCCCTCCTTTGGAATTAGAGGGGTTCACACCTTTTAAAAGAGGACAATGTGGTGTTCCCATAAGCAGGAAAGAAGAACTGAAGGTTGGTTGGTTGGTTTGTTTGTTTGTTTGTTTTAATGTCTGTCAAAGCTAGATAGTTGACTCCAATCAATGCGAAAACAGGTTGCAGAACTGTGGGCTCTGCTCTCTCCCGCCTTACGGAAACAATCCTCTTGTTTACAATAACTTATTTTCCCTCTGTTCAAAGAAACCCRGTGGGCTATTTGCTCTGGTACTCCTCCGGTAAGCCAGTGATGTGTTTGCATTCTATTCCTTTGCTCCCTCCAGCCCTAAAGATGTCTGCCAAAATTAGTCAATAGATAACTACTCAGTGGAAGCTTTAAGAATGTGTTARGAAGGGCTTGAACATTACCCATTAATGCTTACAGCTCCTAATTATGTTAATTAATCAGTCTTAGAGGTTGTCTCACCCGGGAGCCCAAAGGCAGGATTTCAGTTCCCACAGATGTACTTCAACTCAGGGGCATGGCTGCTTGCAGCGAGGAGCTCAGCATGGTCTAGCTGCCAGAATATTTATGCAGGGTTCTGGAGAAGTTTTGCTGCCAGAGCTATGTGCTGTCACGGCTGTGGTGTTCCTGTTGGATTTTGAAACTAGCTTTGACTGTCTACACGAGGTACAGTCAAACATCTGGGAGCAGGCTGAGCCACGTTCAGGAAGATTGATGTTAAATGTAAGCTGTTCCTGCAGAACGGCCTTTTGGCATGGGAGAAAGGCATTCAGAGAGCACTTTGTACCGGCACTAATTGTTATGATACAGAGATTACTGCCTTCGCAAAATCTGAAGTTGTTAGCTCTGTCAGAAAACAGAGGTGAAACTATCGATAGAGAAAACGGATGTTGTCTCTTCTATTAATGTTACTGTAGCTTTGCAGGAAGACAAAGTATTTGGGCAGAGGAGGACACCCAAGCCTGCGCCATCCTCTTTCAGAGCTTCATTTCCACAGTTCAGAGCTTGTCTTCACTCTCCTGAGGAAAATGAGAAGACTCGGAGAAGAGACACAACCCAGACTGGCTGCACACGGATTCACAGGAGCTTCTACTTGTTTTGTGCTATTCCCTAAAGAATTTGGTTTGTGTAGGCTTTCAGTGCGCAAAGTACAAGAGGGTAGGAGAAGATATATTGAACTCCAGTGAACAGGTAAGGACAGGCGAAAACTGTGGGGCAGGTACAGACCTCTTTCTAATTTAGTTCAGCTCATCCTCATCTGGTGGAATTAGCAGACAACCACTTATTTATCCCTAGTTGCAGAATATCCTGATTTTTACATTGAGCTTACAGCTGCTTCTGGCTGGTAGTTTTTGCTCCTGAGTGGAATGTCGCATACAAGTGGCTTGTGAGTGTGTGACAATCCTTTAATGATGACAGGGAAAGCAAGTAATGACAATATGGATTAGGTGAAAGAGCAGTTCATCACCCATCTATAAATGGCTCCTGTGGGCAGTAACTCYTGTCTGTGCTGAATATAAAGTACCAGATACCAGAGAGGCATTTTTTGGTAGGTTCCTACAGGAGAAATGCCCTTGYAGGGAAGAAGGGAATGCATTTTCCAGAGTAACAGGGCATTGCATGGAAAGAGRACTGTGATTAAAGGGCTGGTGATGTCTCTGGCTGGTTGTGTTCCAAGGATTTCCAGACTGGAGGTTGCTGTTTGAGAGAACTGTCTGTCGCAGAGGTTCATTGCACTAAAACTGGTTATTAAGCAATTTTCCTATCAGCTGTTTCGTGAACTGTTGCCATATTGTGTAGAGACCGCACTTCATACTCCTTGGTTACTTGGAAAGCACTTCTGGCAGGCTGAGGGGCACGTACGATGAGCCAGATGGGACTGAAAAACWACACGGGCCTGGATGGACGTAGAGCAGCACTTCCTCCGAACCAGAGCCGAGGCGGTACGGGGAGGGGGTGCCACTGCTTGGCACTGCCGAGGTGTCATCTGTCTCTGTCCTCTTGGCAAGGCTTCAGTTGCTGATGGATAGCCTGGCAGCTCTCACCCGCAGTAACATTAACTTCATAAAACCCACTGTGTACAGAGKGTGAAATGCGATACGGGCAGCGCCTGACACAAATGAATACTTTCCCTATTCTGTGGAGTTTCAGTGCAAAACCTCTCTCTCCATTCATCTTTCTCCTGCCTCCTCCATCCCCACCCCCTGCTACCCAGGGAGCCCCGTGAACAGGCCTATTGGCAGTAAACTCAGCTCCACAAAACAGTCTTGTGAAGAAGGGAAATATAACACGATCACTTCCTATTTCTTTCTCCTTTCCTCTGCATCAAAGCCTRCCCTGGCTGTCAGGAATGTTCAAAATGAATAAATAAAGCGCAGGAACCCCCCGCTTCAGAAGGAGTCTCATTCACTCACCATGAAGCTTGGCCAATTCTTTTTCTGACAGTACTCAAGTCAGCAGGCAGAGCAAGAAGATCATTCAAAGCTAATCAGTAAAGTGTAAACCTATTATGAAAGCACATTTACCCCTCGCCTCCTCCTTCCTCCAGAAAACCAATCCCCAAATCTGTGGGAATAACACATAACATACATAAAAATTGCTATTACTTAGATCCCCTGTTATTAGGTCAGCAATGCCACTGATTAAATGCTCCCCAGAGCACTGAGCAGCGGCATATAAATCCTCCAAGAAATTCACAGCGTAATTTGTTACAGCTAGAGGGCATAAGATACATTACAGCAAAGCCTGTGTGTTAGGCTCTCCCCTGTGATTCTTGAGGCTATCTCTGGTAATAAAAACCTCATCTTGATTTCTTATCCTTCGTATTGATTTCTGTCAGAGAAGACTTTCCTTCGACAAAGATACTACTATATTCTTCTGTATAATAAGGGGATCCTGCTCCCCTCTTCTCCCCACCCCTTTACTTATTTTAGGGGCAAGTCCAAGGAAGATTCATAATTTGGGAACTGTTGGTATGCACAGTGGGTAAAGAATGGAGAAGACGACGATGACAGTTTTTGCATATGCAGTGTAAAACCCTAAATGTGAAATTAGAGAAAAATCTTTCTGGTCTGGAATAGCACAGGAAATTGAATCTAAAACCCCAGCTATGCAATTGCTACATTTTAATATGAAACTCTGTTATTAACATAATGGCTGGAATCTGTGTGAGTCAAGTGATTAAAATCCAGGCTCAGATGTATATAATCATAGCAACTGTTAATTTTGGAACATTTGTACTCCCGCTCTACGAATCATACAGCTATCCTGAAAAAAAAGGGATGCCTGTAGGTATACTGCATGATGCTTTTTTAAAAAAGCTTTAAAAAAAATATAATTCTTTTCTAGTATGGTGTATAGGGACAAGGCCAAATAGAAATCTAGAAGGCTTTATGTGAATAATTTGCAAGCCAAATAAGAACAGCTCCACAGAAGTCGATACATATAAACAGAACKATGGATGGTAATGCACAGTGCTGTATCAAAAACATTTTGTCTTCTCTATGGGGGATTGCTATAAGCAACTGGAACGTTTTCATTTAATCTATTCCTTTGGGTTTTGCTTTTTTAGAACCTATCTTCATAAGAAGCTGTTTCGGGTCTCGAAATGACTGAAGCTATGACTGTTCCCTTGTGCAAAGAAAGTGGTAAATATTTATAGCAGTTCTTACAAGTGAAGAAATTTAATATGTGCTCATTGCTTTTGTAATCTAATAGCAGCTGTGCTGAAAGACAATACYTGCTAATTGTATTTCCTATCACATCCTTTTCCAATTGAAGGATAAAATATGGAAGTTTGGGTTTATTTTTTTAGTACATACAGCAAAATTTATTCAAAAGAATCTTTGTTCCCCTTTAGCTATCTGTTTATTTAATAGACTATGGAAAAYGGTGAACTCTGTCAGAAAGCCTAGTTAAAGAATAATTTATAAGCTACATTTAGCTGTTGATCTCGTARACTGGCTTAGTGGAGAGCCAAAATATATCCTGGCAGGTAATAATTAATGTAAACCTTGACACTTCAGATCTGGCCACTGTTCAGAAGGCCAGGCAGAAGCAGGACACAACTCCTGCTAGTTCTGCAGTGTCTCTGGCATGCACCACACAGAAAGCTTGGCTCTGCATGACACACRTGCTCCCCATGTGTAGAAACTTGATTTTTTTTTTTCTTTTACCTATTATGGATGCAAGTGAATATGTCTGCAGGGAAAATTATTTTGGTCGCTTAAATAGAGGCCTCCTATGAAGAGCAGGATGGCAGGCAGCTTGCTTTGACTCCTCTCAGTCCCGTAAATCACTGCATCACTCAGCCAGATTCAAATGAACTAGACTGAGTGATGTCCAGCCTTTGCTGAAGCTGATGGCAGCTCTCCCACTGTCTAGTCTTGGCTGAAATGTGCCTTACTGATTTTTAGAGATGACGCTGGACAGTTAATTTAAAAGAAGGGAGTAACAGGGAGTATGATCAGCCATACTGCTCTGCCTGCAGCAAGTCTGTCGCTGCCYCTCTGTCATCAGCACATGCAGCATTTCTTTAACTGTGCTCCATCAAAATGGTCTGATTTAGCTTAAAACTGCTTTTTGGCTTATTTTTTTAATATCAAATTGTTTCAGATGGGTGAGTAGAGAAGCAGCTCGCTCTGTGGTTATTCTACAAGGCTGGAGGGGAGCTGTTTTCTCAGCCTCTCAGCTGCAGCAGAACAACATGTCTGAAGGCTTATCTATAAGCAGTGGTGTCATTGATTAACTCTGGGTGTGGGTATATCTTAGTCCCATTTAATATAATCACTTGTTYGGGAAAAGCATATCCATAAAGCTATCCAAGATCAGTTAATGTGGTGCTTATATTCAAACATCTGCTTTAATCTTTGTTAATTTTCAAGCCTAGATGAGATTCAAGACTACTGAACCTGACTAGACCGGACCAGACAACTTAAAGGTTAGCTAAAGAACTCCTTATAACTTGTTTAATCATGGATTTATATGCTGGAATACTGACTATGTCTGCCTATAGCCTTCAAGTTTCACCTGAAGTTGGGCCCCTGGGCACATCTCGGATATAAATGTTGCAACGAGGTCCCATTTCACTTGTAAGGGCTACTGAATAAGAAAGCTCAGCATTTACACTCCACCTTACATCTTCAGAGTATTTCATAGATACATAAGACTGAGGTCACTTATAGATTAGGTAGCGAGGGTTTTGATGAACTGCTCATTCAGCCATTCCTCTCCACCTCCCTTGGTCGAACGATGGCTTCGGCTTCCTCCAAATGATCCTTTGGATTGGTTAGGCTCTTGGTTGGCTCTGCTGTTAAGTGTCTCCATGGAATGGATTTTACTTTTAATAATGTCTCATAACCGTCCTTAAAGAGGTTTATGGCTCAGCTTTATTCTCTGGGAGATTGACTGTTCTCTGCTAATCTCCTACAGAAACATTGTTATTGGTTCACACAGTATTTCAGTTAGTTCTCCTCAAGCTCTACAGTCAAGTTAACTGGACACGATTGACCTGTATTAGAGAATTACTATTAGATGAGTAATATTAAGCAAAGGRAATAAGATCTTTCTGTACCTCAGAACATGCTGGGAGTTGTGGGGAGCGGCAGGAAATGGCAGCTCAAGAAGCGTGCAGACCGGGCCCTAGGAACAGGGTTGATTTAGGGAACGGGGAAGTGCTTTGTAATAACTCGAGGTTTGCGAAACCTGCAGTTCTTTCTAGAGAAGAGCTAAATGGGGTAAAAATATACTACTGTCTTGAGCGTCTGTAAGAGGCAAAAGTACAGGAGAKAAAAGAAATAGATTGTGGCAGACCTGTGAGAGTGCTATTTTTGATTGCTTTTTTTAACAAACATTACGCTGTGGTATAGCTACCAAAATCTGATTAAAGTAGTCAAGGAAYAAATAGAGCAGGATTTCATCAGAATGCATTTGTGTTTCCAAATGGAAACTGCATGCTGAAGGCAGATCCAGTACACTGAAAAAAACACTGAATGATTAATGGCCATGACACTAGTCCACAAGACACATACAAGCCCTGTAACATCATCAAGCAGCTCAAGACACAAAACCACTGGAAGTGGTTTTTGCAGAGCAGTCTTATGCAGAGCAGCAGAAACCTTGCTGCTAAATCCTGGAACTTTTGGGTGCTGCTTCCCAATTTACTTTTGCATACTAACCCACTGGATGGGGTAAATCCTGGAAAAAATTACCTATATGATAAAACCAGCCTATATTCCTTAGTACAAGGCTTTACRGTATTGCCATATTAAAATTGCCAGTTTCAAAACTTCTTCAGCTAAAGTCAACTTCCTGAGAGAACTATAGGTGTCAGCACTCAGTTTAAAAATGTGTAAGTATGTGCTTAACTCTACTGAGACGTGAAGTTTCACTGAGATCAGCAGCACTACTTAAGTAAAGTTACATTTGGAGGAGTGTCTTGAAGGTCAGGCCTCAAGTATGAAAGTACTTCAGATTCATATCGGCTGCTGGATAATACCAGCAGCAGGCACCTGGATTGCAGTACCAGTGACGTGATGTGATTTGCCAGAGCAAATAATTATACTTCTATCTCATGGAAGACTGAGTTCTCTCTCTTAAACCTTATGTATTCAGACAGGAGAAAAAGGTCAGTGTGCCTAAACTTTTAAGTACGCTTCTTATAATTACAAAGCTGGAGCCCAAGCTAATATGCAATCTGAACATGTCCCCATTTTAATCTCTGTGGACCTGATTCTGCAGTCAGTCTTTCAAGGTGCACCTCTGATCCCTGCTGGACTGCGCAAGGAGYGATGCACTATTCTGGTTCCCCCAGTTAGGAGTCCTGCTGTTCAGGAACTTAGTTCTGCAGCTGGGACTGGGATCACCACCGTAAAATGGATTTTGCAATTAGTGAGAACCGCAAAATCAGGCTCCTTGGGGCAAACGGACTTATTAAGGGCCAAGTGTTTCTCTCTGCTCACCGGCACTCGATGAAACACTGGCTGATCTGATCCTGGAGAGTTTCCTTGATGTCGAGCCCCTCCGTTTCTCTCAGCTTGTCCTTGATGAAGACCTCTTCGTGTCTCTCCTGGACCTCACCTTGCAGGGCATTTATTTGCCCAGCATGCATCTGCGAAATACGCGTTGCCTTTAAGTGAGGAGGTAGGCTCTGAAAACGACAAGAGGAGGAAACAAAAGGTACGAATTAAAATAAACTTAATATAAACTGGAATGCCAGGTTGACAGTGAATCCGAGCTTAAGCCTTAATTTATTTGCAGGAAGCCAGAAAAAACCCTGTGCTCATAAAAAGTGCCTGGATGCACACAATGGTCTATTGTTAGTGTTTCAGCATTAATTAACAACATTGCAATGTACAAAAACAACCCTTCCAGCGTGGGATCCTGGGATCTCAATGAGACAGGTGAGAAAGCCGCTGTTCTGCAAATGCCAACTTTATCCATGTCAGAAGGGTGCCAGAGATTTTTTTAATTGAATTTTCAAATGTTTGGACTTCCCATTGGTACTTTTTAATTAGCCAGTATTGTTTTTAATTTGTTCACTTAAATTTTTATATGCACTGCTTGGTCAGTGGTTTCCTGGTATTTTGTTGCAGCTGGTCATATTCCTTTAGGAAATCAACTTCCCTTGAGGAACAACAACAACAACAAAAGAATAAACAAACCCCCCAAAACTGTAATAAAAATCAYAGCTCCCCAAGTTTCCCATGATTTGATAACCTTGGCAAGAAGGACTTCTAMGCCAGTTTAAAGTCTTACAATAATTTCTGCTTTGTGATTGATTTTACATGTGTACTTTGAGAGAGAAAAAATGAAAGTCTTTCTGGTATGCAAATACAGAAGCATGAAAAATACCATCTGTGTGGGTGGTCTGAAACTTTGCATTTTTTAGTTTGCAATGGTTGATAAAGTTAAGATGTTCCCAGTGTTTTACCAGCTATTACTACCTTGTAAGTGTAGAGAAAAGTATATTTTAAAAATTAACTTGTAAATTAGCTTCGCTTTTTTTGCAATTCTAGAACAAAATATTTTCCACACGCTAGAGAAGTAGTAGTCATATTGTCTGAGAGTGTATGTCAAATTTAAGAATGGAAAAGAGGAGAAAATATGATAATCTGTTTTTGTAATATGGTGTGTTTTACTCTTCAAAGTTAGTGACTCTCTGACATATAGGTGGCAGCATATGTGAACAAAAGCCTAGGACTGTTGGCTTGCATGAAAAAACCCCTATACTATTCTGCTCTGTCCTTCCACCTTCAGAACGTGCAGAATTCGTCCTTAAATCAGCACATCTCAGACTAATTTAGTAATACATTCTCCTTGCTCTGGTGATGTATTTTCTAGTGTGCTCCAAGTCCTAATTCCAGATGCCTCCCGCAAAGACAAAAATGCTTCTATCAAAGGTTTGGCCTGCTTATATTTAAGATCTGTTAGTCAGTGTTTTTCCATGCTTCGACCAGGTTCCAAAAATCACTAACAAGTACCAAGCAAATTTGGTTTCAGAAAGCACACAGCGGGATTGCACACCATCCAAAGTAAGCGCAGAGGCCCCGYTCAGGAAAGCAATTTATTGCCTTCCCTGCATCTGCGATGTGTGACTCGCACTATGCAAAAGGAATTGGTCAAGGCCACCAGTGAGAAAATATTTGGGAGGAAACAAGAAGAGCAGCATGCGGCTGCACGTGCTCTCTTCCCGAATATATGACCCAAAATGTTGCCTTTCACCCTGTTACCTTCACTCGTGTTTCAGTTTCCATAGAAGTCCAGTGTTGCCAATCTTCACCTTCACCAGCACCTATTTTCAAGTATAGCACAACTAGTAGTAACACTATTTATTTGCATTTCACCTGGATTTCACCATTGTCTTACTAATATTAAACGAACCTCAGAATAGCCAGATGTGATGATGTTTTCCGAGGGCTCATTTGGAAACCAGAGGAGGACCCCTGAGGCTTGCTTTCAAGAGTGAGATCTAGAAACAAGACCCACTTCCCTCAGGCAGTTTCCCACTCAACTTTGGCTTCACTACAGTAATGCTCAAGGGAYTGCTTCTCCGAGAAGTTCCCGTCGGAGTACTACTGCCTAGAGGTATTGGTAGCAGGGCTGCTACTGAAGAGACAAGCCAGCTAGAGCCAACATGACTCTTCCATGTCTTTG
Source organism: Oceanodroma leucorhoa (assembly GCA_030449065.1). NCBI lineage: Eukaryota > Metazoa > Chordata > Aves > Procellariiformes > Oceanodroma > Oceanodroma leucorhoa. Next base: position 710,724 of record JASVER010000199.1, on the reverse strand, counting down.
TATACTGCCGTAGCACAGTCTGAGCAGACACTGCATTACGCACAGAGGACAACCTACTAGATTTCCTAGCTAGATGCTCACCAGGGGAAGCTGGGGAAGSGCTGTTTCATTTAGAAATATGTTTTCCAGCGTTTCCTGCTGAAGATATGTGAAAAGAAAAGGGATAAGGGAAAGAAGTTTGGGAGCACGAGAAAGGGACTGAACGAGTATCTCCATGAGCAGAGGTAGTTGTGAATGCTGAAGATGTCCTGCTGGGTGGGCAGAAGGCCTCCCCTCCTGTCTCCTTTGGGAAGCGACAGAATCCACATTCAAGCCTAGGCAACTCTGTGCGAGGGACACAAGGGTATCTGCAGCTGTAGTGAGGCTGATCTGCAGCCGATGCAGAAAGACAGGCTCCTCTCCAGGATGCATCTGAATGTTTAAGAGTGAAATGTTGTGAGGTGGCTCACCAGATGAACAGCTTATTGCTGCTGGGAAGGGGCAGTTCCCCCTCCACCCTAATCGCTGGATGCATGGTCCCTCCCTCCTCCTGCACAGGCTCTGGCACTCACCTGACCCTGCGGTGAAGAAGTTCAGCTCTCTAAGGAGTGGAAAATATTCCCTTCTATCTTTTCTCCCCCTCCCACCTCCTCAGGTTAATTGTCTCCCAGTATAATGAGGTGAATCAGTCAGCAAGGAGGCAGCTGAGGGCCAGAGCCATAGCAAGGGAAGTGGTGGGTGAGCATAGGAGCACAACAGTGTGGAGAGCAGGATGGCCCACGCAGCAGTACRGACAGGAGAGCTCCTCTTCACCATCTCTGAACCTCTCCTCCGTTCAGCTCCTCCTCTGAACCACTCTCCACTGAGTCCTGGGGGAGCCTTTGATGACCAGTTATTTGTGACCGCGAATTTACTGTCAGCATATCTTTCATCACTACCATAGCCAGACGAGGTAAGAACTGTTTGAACTGGCAAGAACATGCCCACGTGAGCAAGACCAGAAGTAGGAGATTCTTATCTCTAAGTGAATTAATACAGACCATATCTACGCTTGAGGCCAGAGTCATGAAGCTGGTGTGGACACAGTCCAGGTAGCTCAAAACCAGCTGGCTCAGATGCTAATAGCAACAGGGCTACAGAACAGGCTCTGGTCTGCAAAACCCAGCCAAGCCTGAGTACATACTTGTGCAGCTACCTGAGCACCATACGGATATCAATATATCTGCTAATACTAGTTTGTGAGCTGCACTCAAAGCCCTAAGGCTGAAGTAGACATAACCTTGTAGAACAGCTTATGAAAAGAAGCTCTGTTGTATTTGCCCTTCACGTTTTTTTCATTTTCTTTTCCAAAGACTGTTTTACTACAAGAAAACAAAAGAAACAGGAATCACTTCTACCAACAAGAGAGTATGAAATGAAGAGCAGAGCTGGCTGTGATAAATGAGTCCTGAAGGATTCGTGGCCGTCTAATGTGGAACATACGCAGCACGCCCTGTTTGAGTGAAGACCAGGAGGCCAACGCATGTCAGGAACTGAAGGCTGGCTTCTGTTCTGGGGGAGGAGGAGGAAGCAAGTGCTGAACGGCAGTGAGGAAATCATGCCATGGTTATTTGACTTCTAGTAAAACATTACAGGTTTTACTGTACAACTGGCCTGACTTTCTRTTCTGTTACTTCAAAATCAATGCAGTTATGTCAACGAAAAATGAATTGGACTTGAGGAAAACAAGGATGAAGAAATATCAAAAGAAGTTATGTGTATGTGGGCTAACAAGTAAAATGGAGACTATCTTAAAAACTGATTCCTGGCCTATAAGAACTGATCTAAGTGTACTTAAGGGGGTGAACAATCAAGAAAAGGAATCAGTTGGTAGAGCATAGGTAGAAAGCAAGAAGATGGACTAGATAAAAGTTGAGTGTGGAAGCCGTCTTGGATCTTCAAATGGAGACAGAGTCTATATGACAGCCCTGGTGGAGTTTGTGTTCTCTTGTCAAGGAGCAGACTTCAGAAGAAAGTATGTCTGAAAAAGCTTTGGCCATCTGAGGATGCAAGARAAAATAGGTACTGAAATGGCAGAAAGGGTGCCAAGACTCTTGGTCAGTGTGAGGATGGTTTCAAGCAGCTCCAGCAGGAATGCCTCCCTGCCGGCCAGCCTTTGACCTGTGCCTTTCAGTATTGCAGATCAACCTTCCCTGTGCCCACATGCTTGTTCTGGAGCTCTAAAGAGTTATACTGAGACAATATGATGAGTGCTGCTTTTATCGCTCTCTATACTTAATGTGCACGTTAAGGAAGACAAAAGCCAATTTATTTCTAACATCACTTCTCTCAGCGCCTCTAATGTTTCTGCTTCTGAATCAAAGGGAGGCATTCTATAGTGAGACACTAATAAATAGCTTTTCCTTGGGGGAAGAAGCATTTTCCCATCTTTAAGAAATTTCTTTGGCCATGTGAAATTCAAATTTGTTAACTTGCCCTACAAACAGCAACTCATTTAGAAACAAATTACAAGTATTAGATGGAGACAGTGAACTTGATAATGCAATGCTGCCACATCAGTTGTAGAATAATGCATCTTAATGAAGGCTTCCCATGTGAATAAACCATTATATTTACAAGCTTTTCACAGTTAATGACCCAGAACTGGATAACGAAACTCACATTTTTAGTGTGGTCCTCTGTCAGCAAAAGTATACATATTAATAATTGATGTTGCTGTAAAAATAGGACATAATATGAAGATYCCTGAGTTTGTGGGAAAATAGGACTACATGGTCCATTAACTTAAAATGCTTATCTAATGTTTGATGGGCTTTGTCTTTAAAATCCTTGTTTAAATTAATAAGGCAAAATGGACATTTGTCTAAAAGAGAATTTTATTCCATCTCATCAGTCACAAGTATGCTGATGAGAGCGCTGTTTGATTCTTCTGTTCTTTACTCCTTCTCCGCCTGTCCTCCCCAAAGAGAATTTAGGCTTTATCAAAGTGGAAGACCCACCAGCAGAAGGAAGGAAGAAGTTCCCTACACCTCCCGGGTGAGCCAACGTGATGAAAGTCTCTGTACGTTTTCCCTTTTCGACTTGGGAACTCAATTGCACAGATCGCTCTTTCCTAGGTTGAAAAGCCTGCCTTTCTGCTTAGTCAGCTCAACAGCTCTTTCCGACACAGACTGCTTTATTGTTCATTATAAAACACTTAGAGGTGTGCAGGCTGGCTGAACATGCTTAAGGCTACAGTTCTACATATAGGAGGCCCCATGCTGTGGAACTAACTGCTCTTCAATTGTTCCATTACGACTACACTTACAAGGAAAGATAGTCTTCCCTTCAATGAAATAAATACATTTCATTTTACTTCACGTTTTAAGGCTAACGTTCATATTATGCCTGAAAGGTAGATTTACTGCGGCTTTTATTACTGGGTACTTAATTTAGGACAGCTTCTTTTCTTAGACCTGAAACAGCACAGCTGAAACACACACTGAATTGTTTTATGAGACTTCTTCAGTCAATGTTCTGCTACAGACAGTATTGTCCACAGTTGAAATCTTTTGACAGATGTAGTAGCTGCGTAGCATTTTGCTGTAGATGGCTCATTTTCAGAAGTAGTATAGTTTGCTTCTCTGAAGGGCTTTACTTCCTAAGCAAAGTGAGTATTTTTAACGGTCATTTATTTTCACCAGTAGTGAAAGTGAGATTTTTGTACATTTGGACTACACAGACAAGTAACTCCTTACTAGCAGACTAAAGGAATTCACCACCTAAGCAACTGAGGTCCTGTTCTTTACTCATGACTATTATTCTACTGACTCTTAAATGGTGATCCAAATTCTCTTTAAAAGATTGATATCGGAGTTAACTATGTTCTTGCTTTCTCTTTTCCTCAAGGTATTTTGTCTGGCTGCAGGAAGAATGTATTTTTAAAGACGTCTCTTGTCTCATGAAGATTGTATTCATAGGTTCCATGGTACACAAACGGTGATAGCCACATCAATTATATGGCTGAATTCCTAAATTAGGCACAAAAAAGGAACAACTAAACAAAATATATTGCATTCATTAAAGCTTCCCTACTATATGATTCACTTCATTGGCTTTGCCAATTAAAGTAATTGTCATATGCATTCAAACAAAGCATTTGTAGTAAGAGGCCCTGTTAGAAAAATATTGAAAATGGCTGTTTTATAGATTTATATTTTATATACATAAAAAAATATCGGCATGCAAGGCTTTTTAATAAGATGAAAGAAAATTTAAAGTGGAGAAAACATTTATATTCATGACCATATAAGTTTATTTAACTTTGGTTATGTTTATTTCCAATATTATACCTGGGCATGCTGTCAAACTTCTACTAAAAATGGCAAGTATGTTTTGGACTCTGAAATGCAGTGATTTCATTGTTARTGTGACTCCAGCCAATGAAAGCCAAATTATCTAGCGGGCTTCTTGCTTCCCAGCATCTTTCTATTTGAAAAATAAGCAGGTTCAAAATTTCTATTGAAAACAGGACAGATTGGTTATCACTGTTTAGATGTATACRTATACCTAGTGAAGTAACATATAACTTCGTGCTGACATCTAAATGTCATCTAGGTTGCAAGTAAAACAAAAGTCACTTTAATCTTATGCTTGATAAAAACAGGCCTGGTGTGTACCACCACGTAACTGCCCACTTTCAAGAGCTGAAGAAATATTTTAAATTTCACTTACTTATGGAGTTTGCTGTTTGTTAAATCCCATATAATATTTATTTAGTCATAGTCTAATGTTTACACAGAAGGCTATTCTGGGAAATGCTAATTTTTTTTCTRACTGGATGAAATGAATTATATTTATCAGGAATTCAAAGAACAAGGAATGTTTGGCAGACTGTTTTCTCAGATATAAATAAAAGCATTATCCAAGACAACATGCCTAAATTAGGGTATGTTTAAAAGAGGTAAGAAGGAGAGAACAGTGTTTTTATTTAAGACCACGTAGATCCTTTCATGTGAAAAGGATATAGAAGGAAGAATGGTGGAAATACTATGTAAGAAAATCATAGATCAGCATGTATTGTGCCACTAACTCTTTGGTAAGGGCTGAAATTACGGAATAGAGCAGTGTGAGAGCTGTGTAACTGTAAATCAATAGATGTGTATCTGTGAGACAAGAAGGTGTTTATGTGTATGCATGTCCAAAGCGTGCAGGGCTCAGTCCTATAAATTGTTTAAACATGTAGAGCACTTGGCTCCAATGGGATTGATTACTTGTGCTCGTTAAGTGAAAACACGAGTAAGGGGATGTCCAGGCCTTCGGAGTACTCCTGCCTCGAAGTCGCAACAGTACGCYGAGCCCCTAAATCGGGATGGATTTTGTCTTGTCTTTTTGTATTCCTTGTTCATAGGCTCCTCCTACCCTTCCATAAATCAGTCTGATTGCAAACTGTTTATCCTAACATTTTATGATAAAAACAGCTTTTCCTCTTCCCAGTAGCCTGTGTTCTGGGATTGTAAGTATAACTTCCTGCAGGGTCTACCCTGTTAGGAGAGTCTGTTAGCGAGAGCGCCGAGTGTAGATCCGTTATTCGGCTTGGCCTGTTTTGCACCACCCTGAGACAAAGCAGTTGCCAAAAAACAGTTCACACATCCAGTCACACCAGGCTGATAGCTAGTTTGCACCGCAGCAAAATGAAACAATCACAGCAACCTCTAACTGTGGTGTTTAATGACAGGGAACTTACAAATGCCAGAAACAGACAAGTGGAATTACGCACCGGTTCAAAAACTGGAAAAATGGTACGTTATAATAGGGCTGTAACGGTACAATAGTCAGAGCCGGGAAATACAGGTTTGTTTGGACAGCGCATGCATGTTTTCAAGACAAGTTAATGTGGTTTTTTGCAACATCAGTGTGGTTGGTGTGGCTTAAACACAGACCTATGYGCAGAACATTGGTTATGGTGGTCATGCTGGAGCTGGTAGTAAACAGCACTGCGCAGCAATGTGAGGAAGATCAGGAAACAGGTCAGGATACAGTTATCAAGATATATGTGCTCTCAGTGAGGCTTGCTTCTCTTTACAAATAAAACCGGTATTGCAAGTTGTGATTTATCGGAGATTTAGARAAACATGTGCTGAGGGAATCATGCTGTTTCTGCAATTAAGGTTTAATAAATAATAATAATAATGAACCTTTACTTTTGAGCCAAGAAAAATCTCTGGAACATATAGGCTTCTACTCTGTCATCAAGCAAAAGATGAAACAGAATCAAATTCCAGAAAAGATACATAAATTTTTCTGAAGTAGACAGTAAAGAAAATAATACTGAATTAAGTAAAAGACTGGACAATTCCTAGTCTTTGTTGCACATATTTCCATATTTTTTAGGCCAACATAACTGAATTTAAAAAAAAAAATCATTATTCAGAACTTCAAATGGACYAGCTCTTTTTGCAAAGCAGTCTTTATATGAAAATAACAGACATTTTTAAAATAGTTATAATCATAAGAGAAATTATATTTATTGCAGTAAAAGTCAAGTCTCCTTTGGGATGGACTTGGAGTAATGGATGGCTAGGTCTTTTAATTTATCTAAGTCGTGCAGCATTAGAAAAGCAAATTCAACATATTTACACATGAAGATCTGCGGTCATTTTTTAGAGAGCTGACGTGATCATACATCAAAGGGACTTGACCTTTGGAGCTCACTGCCTATCTATCAGTGTGAACCAATGCCTGCTTGCCACTCACTTCCTTTGGAGACCATGGAAGGGAATGCACATGAAAAGTAAAAGGGAGACACAAATGRGGAATATGAAACCACTGGAAAGAAGAACAAATTTTTTTTATTTAGAGGTGTTTTTCACCACATCTTTTGATTACATACTTGATAAGGAGTAATGAGTCTGAGTGCAGAGTTGCAAACATCAATTCTCTTGCTCCTAAATGGAGGTCAGGAAACGAACACACTGTATGTGTTTGGTTTTAATTCCCTTCATCCCTGTGATCATATAGATTTCCTCCCCATAAACTAGGCTATTTACATCCTAATTATCAGTAACTCCTACCATCGGCCACCATGAAAAGAGTATTTAGTGTGAACCCTCCAATAACTGATACCAGACTTGGATTTCCTTCCTAAGACTCAAGTTTTAAGACTTGACAGAAACTGTCATGGGATTTGATAGGAAACRATGACTTGTTTTGCAAAAGGTCTAATTTCTAATTCATTTTCAGTACATCCCAAATATTCACCATTTTAGGTCTGCACTAGTTAAAATCTCTGGGAGTTTTCTTTGTCTTAAACAGAGGCAGAATCGGTACCCAAAGCTCTATTTAGCTACGTTGGCCACATTTACTGTTAATGACCAGCAGATATTAAAGCCAATAATCCACAAGGTGTTATCTGTATTTAACATGGCAAAACTTCGGTAAATGTACGTGTGACTTCCTAAAGAAAAGATTTTAAGGTCATTCTTAACTGATTATACATGTTTGTCAGATGTATGCTATAGGCATAATTAGTTTTCATAAACCTATAATGTAGCTAAGGACAATTCCATTGCTGGGTAAGAAAATCATCCAAATTGTCTGGGAGAAGCAGAAAGCATGTTTTAATTCAAAATCAAATAATTAGTTTATAAATTAATGATTTAAGAACTGCAGAACACAGAGGTGTAAATAAACCTACCAAACACAGAGCAGTGATGAACGTTTCTGTAATGTGGTGCTGTGAGGCAGCTTCACTAGAACTTGGTACAAGGGCTGTGCTACTGTAGCTGGAGTTGGAGAGCTGTGAGGCTTGACACCCCTTAGTGCCTAACGAAGGCACCCAAAGGATTGGTGGTGGCCAAAGCAAATGTCAACTGTAAAGAGTTTATCCTCTTTCTCAGGTACTTGCTAGGAAGGAAGATGGTGGGAGGAGGAGATGCACCTTCTCTGGTGGGAGGAAGAGGTTCCTTCTTCTGGAAGGGGTGCTTTAATTTTTTTCTTTCACCCCGCACAATCTAACTCACCATGGACAGCTGTTCCTTTCCCTGTACTTTTACAGTATGAGGTGAGGAATATTTTGCTTATTTCCATATGGACTTACGGAAATATTGATCTATTAATATGGCACTTCTAATGTCCCTTTTCCCTACTGTTGACATACATATACACTGGCCTGCAAAGGGGTTGGAGAAGAAGACTTTGCTGCTCTAGTTCTACTTCAGRAATAAGGCAGCTCAAGTGTCTTGGAGTTATAAATTAAAAATTGATTAATAAAATTTCCTTGCTCGGTTGTGCCTGGGTCAAATTCCCTGAACCTTGGGCAAATTCTGCATTGGACTATATGTATATAGCACAAAAGCWTGCAGTATAAGACAAATTGTGCTACTTCTGTGCCATCTATCATTTCAGTTTAGTTCTGTGTTCCTTAGAGACTCCTTTTAAAATAGGAAGAATCTTAGAAATTAATTTCTCATCTTCTGCTAAATTATAAAATTCTGAAGAACAAACAGAGTGTGGCATTTTATATTCTCTAGGCAGCACTACTTACCATCCCCAGAAATATCATTTCCTCTTCTCTCATTTTCTCTGTTTTCTTGCGCTGGATATATCCACGCCAAACCTGAATTGTAAACAAAACTCTAATGAGATAAATGGGCCTTGTTACAGCTTCCTTTACTGTGGCAGACACAGGAAAAAACAAATAGAGGAAGGAAAGGCACAATATACAATTGAAACTATTACCCTTGAACAGGTTGCCATCTGCTATTTTTTTTTTTAAAAACAAATTCTGAGGTTTGTTATCCCCTCACACTGGTATATCTAGCTTCTAAACACAACACTATCAGGGTTTCRAAAAGTGTTTAGCCTTAAGATTTAGACCGAGCTCCTGGTCTCATCAGGCTGAATTGTCTGAATTATTCATGTGCAAGGACTTTTTCTGGAATTTAGCAGTGATCTCCCTTTCTCATCTTTTCAAGATATGGAATGAACTCTTTCCCCRGTGATCACAGGAAAAGGCATGAATTCCCTGAGATGCACTGGATTCCAAGGGGATGCCAGAAAGAGCAACCAAGGTCATAAAAATCAGAATGGAAAAACAACATGTAGGTTATAAAGTCATCCTGCATTGCCAGTCCAGGACTGTTTCCATTGATCTCACACCTAGGGTCCTGACTCTAGTGGTTAAATAATGGTTTAAATGATGTATTTCACCTTGCTAGACACCCTGAAAGCTATCATTTCAGTTAATGCTTCCCATCCTACGAGCTGTATTTCTGTCTACTGCTGTTCTTCTGAACAAAACATTGCCATTTGGTTCTGCCAGAACTGTTGTTGAATCAAGATTTCACCTTTTGAATGCAAGTGGCAGCATCATCTGGATTTGGACCCATCTGGACCTGAAGTTTAGTTTGTCTTTCTCTCTTCTCTTCAAGGTAAATTTGCTTCATGAAAGCTGCTCGACGACGGCCTTGGCGAGCCCGTTCTGCAACCTGGATCATTTTAATGGCTTCTTCAAACGTCATGGCCTTGACATGTTCCTTCAGCAGCACAGCCAAAAAGGAACGAACAAAGCAAAGTATTAGAGTTATGTGTTTTGTTAATTGCTTACCTCAGTTAGCAAACGAACCAACCAATGAACTTCTTGGGGAAACTTTCTAAGACAAAAAATGCCTGTCACAAACAGCAGAGACTCCTGTCTCAGTGCTATCTGCAATATCTTGGAAATTTGATGTCTTGAGAGACGTGTTTTTCTGAGGACCTTCAGGAGAAAGTGAACCTGACGTGTTGATGTGTGACAAGGAAAGCCTGATGCTATAGCGGGAAGCAAAAACGGTTCTATATGGCTTATGCATCCTGCTGAAAGTTCTCCATTTGAGAAAAAAGATATATAGAACCACAGGGCTTTGTCCTATTAATAGGAGAATTTCTTAGGCTATGGAATGTCTTTCTTTTACTTTTCTGAAGGGATGGGTTTCTGGATGGGCTGCTGGGACGCCAGCTCTCTTGCTGAATGGAAGGACAGGCTGTTCTGAGCCAGCCCAGGCCTGGTCAGCCCAGCCCAAACAGAAAAGGCTTGGGGAAAAACATATCAGAACAGCGCAGCTGGAGAGAGGGACTCTCCCTTCTCACTCCTGAGAACTCTTGTTAACCCCTCATGCTCCCCAGGGAAAAGCTGAATTATTGCCCTTTCTTGACGTTAATCCCCCTATTGGAGACAGTTCACATTTGGTGCTTCTATATATATTGCGTGGAGCTCGCTATACTGCATTTTCAGCAGGGCTTTCTATAACAGAATYACATAGAAGGACAAACGATCTGCAGACTCCTCTGATGAACTCCACTGTTTTTGATGTACGTTAGACTGCTTGTAACAGCACTGCCATGGACACTGAAGAATACAGTGGTCTGTTACACAGCATTTAAGATTTCCTGAGCGTACATGGCTTGCTACGATGCACGCAGAAGTGCTGACAACCCTCTAGCAATCCCAGTGGTGACTGAACTGGAAGTGCAGCACAGGGCACTGGAGTCGTACTGTGCGAGATTATTTAATTCATGTTTATTGAATCCTGTGCCTCTCTTGCGGCATCCTGGCAAGGGAGACCTGGACCCTGCCAGTGTCCGAAGTGAAAGCCTGGTGCTCCCAGGTGAGCTGGCTGCACACCAGATAGTCTCATCTGTAATGGATGCCACGCTGAAAAGGGGAGAGAGCAAAACCGTAGGAAACAAAAAGGCTTCGGGATGTAATGTGCCGAAACAGAGGATCTCCACAGACCAACATCAGACCACTAGAAAAGCAGAGAATTTGCCCAGAGATTTACTGCGGAGGCCAAGAGGACTGCAGCTGCCCATTAAAGTAATCTAGCAGAAAGCCTGCGCTCTGTCTCTGCAGACCGCCTCTGTCTGGCTGGTGCTGTTTCTTTCCCTGGGAACCTTCCCTCCGTTGCTTTCTGGGCTCAATAGGCAGGCTTCCCCCACCAGCACCGTTACCGGTGGAGAATTCAACGGTTGGGGCAGTGCAGCAGTTTGACTAAGCGGTCTGATCAGGACTGTCTCTTATGGCTGCAACATTTATGAAYCTGAGTTATCCAGACATGTAGGCACAGTTGTTTATTTCAGGAGGTTAGCAATGACTGCTTGTAGGCAATGTGCCATTTCAAAAAGGTCAAAAGTATATCAAATCCAGAACAGTCTTTACTGGAGCGCTCATGTACTTCTCCGTAATGACTTTCGCTCTGCCAAAACTCAATTTTCTACTCCTCCTAGCAGCTGCAGCTCTATAGCTGTACAGAAGAGACTGCAGTCATTGTTCAGAGGTTATAAACAACTGAATACCAACAGTTGTGCTGACCTGAACTCTGAGTTTTGCCCGTTCCAGTTAGGAATCCTGGTTCAGTAAAACTTAAGCCCAACTTGATTTCAGTAGGACTAATTACGTGATGAGAGTTAGCTAGACAAATAAAGCACCTACTAAACTTGGCCAAAGTGCTGCCCTTTCTCTGACACTCTCACACACATAAAGCAGAGTTGATTCATTTCAGTCTTAACCAGACTCAAGATGTGACTGGATATTGTTAGACAGGAAAATTTAATGTTACTTTCTATTTGTGCCTTATCTGTAAACAGACTTYTACTTCCCAACTGCTGTAAAAGTACTTTTCACTTCAGTGGCTCGCGTCYGGACACGTGTGGCTATAAACTAGAAAAATTAAGCATGTTATTATGTAGGTATGTGGTACGCTTACTTGTGTCTGCAATCCAGCATTAAGCAAAATCTCATCAAGGATTTTCTGCCTCTGCTGCAGGACTTCCAGCTTTTCTTTAATGAAATACCTTGGAATAGGTACTTCTACGTCTTCCTAGAGGAAGAAACAGTCATGAGATGCTTTTTAGAACTGCATTAAAATAACATTACTTATTAATTGAACACCTTTATAAAGCGATTAAATTGGACTGAGATCGTTGAATATTTTGGAGTGTTGAGGAATTTGACCTCTGTAACAGCTGCTGAGCTATTACTTTGCAATTACTTAAGGCCTAATTCAACAAAAACAAATAAATCAACCCAGTTTCTGAACTATGGCAGCCCAGAAATCTTTCTTTTTATAATGGCTGAATTATATTATCAAACTGTTAAAATATTTGGCAGAGTTGTCAGAAATTTAAACATGATTTCCACTGAATTAATTGAATACCTCTGGTTGTATCATCATCCCACTTCTTTTTTTTTTTTTAATCGACATGAAAAATAGGTCTGTTCTCTTGCATTATTTTTTTAACCATTACAAGGAACCAAAGCACAATTCTCTTCATCTACCGGTATTTCTACCTGTAGACAAACTGTCACTGTCTGTGACTGTGATATCTCSGTCACTTCTCAAAATCAGGTGTGATTAGAAGTGGCTGTCTTTACTTGTTTCTATCATTAAAAAGATGTAACTGATTCACATTTCTACCAATTCTCCTGTAGAATTTCACTCTTGTTGAGAAATGAAAAAAAAGACAGACAGGCAGACAAAAAAACCACCCCAAAAGTTAAGATGTGGTGGAGTGGCATAACCTGTTGTTTGTATCGTTGGTTGAAGACTGGAGACAATTCTTCAAGAGTGACTACTGAAAAGTATATTTCTTTGGCAGGGGGAATGTGTCTTCTAGATGTTTCAGGAACACCCAGAATACTTCCTCAAGCAAATGATTCACCCGGAGGGATAGGGGGAGATAGGCAGTACAGTTACCTTGTCGTGCTACTCATGAGGAGCTGCACAGTCAAGTTACAGGATAATTTGTCCCCAGGTATATGTGGGCACTAGGTCCTTTCGCCCAATGAGCCTGAGACAGTTACAACACTTGATGCTGTGCTATCAGTGCTCTCTGTTCTGTCYGATATGGAAACCTGGGGGGGTTTGACCTGCTCAGGGAGACCTTTGACTGGATCCTTTGCAGCCTTGATGCCACCTCTGGTGTGGACAGATACAGAGGAGAAAAGGTGCTGGCTGTTAAGAACAAGCATCAGTCCTGCCTTAACACAGGCGCATGGCAAATGTGCTGCTTGTGAGCTCTAAGGCCTTCCAATTCCTACAGCAAGAATTTGCAGGGAAAGCTGTGGCCAATGAAAACAGCCCCTGTGAACTGCAAACTTAAAGATTTCATTACTAATTCCCTTGGTTGCACACTGCGCAGACTGGGACTTCCCTATTATGGCAGCATAAGAAAGCTTCCAAGTAGGACTGTGTTTATCCCTATTGATTTTATCAATGTAGAGGTCTGGTCTGCTGAAGTTTCTAAATATTTGTCTTGTTAAGCTCCCTGTTTGCACCTTCTAACATCCTTGACTAGTGATGGAAATGATTATACGCTGTACTTTAAGAGTGTAAATCGCTGTAGGGTGGATTACAAATTTGGCTGTCTTTACGTATAAGAAATGAAGCGGTTTGTCCGGACACCCTCACATAGGGTGAGAGAGGGCTTTTATGCTGTCGGGTAGCAGTGTGAGTCGGTCAGTGTAGGGGGGATGAGTATCTCTGATGGCTAACCTGGGTTTTAATTACAAGTCATTCTGGACTGTGACTTTTACTGACTGTAAAGATGAGATCAAAGCCATAATACTGGGGCTGGAAGGGGTGGGGAGTAGGGAGGGTATTTCTCTTCATAATCTCTTTCTGGGGCCCAGCATTGAAAAGTTAGGTTTGTGATGTTTATCCTCAAGTCAAATTTGCAGCCTTTTAGCCACTCCCGGCTCCGCATGGAACTCGTGTATCCAAATACCTTTACAATTACCCCAGGAAATGGAGTGACTGAGTGTTGGAAGGCAACCGTACAAAAMCACGAGGCACCGAACTAAAGAAAGMTGAAGCTTAGCCTTACAGTGACATAGTAAAAAGTATRCAATATCATTTCATAAGATATAAAATGAGACTACTCTGTTGTGTCCTTTGCCTACAGTCGTGCTGGATTTTAGCCCATGATAATACAGTGAAAGGCAGGACTCGAGATACCCTTTCTGGGCAGATTCTTTAAGAAACAGCAGTTATTTGTYGAGTACTGGCCAGTAATTTTGTTTTGGAACCAAGAATATGTCATTATTTTATAAAAAAACCCCCCATAAATCTGTATTTCTATTTACTATGGAAAATAATGTTTTCTCTGAAAAAGTCTGAAATCTCTTCACTGCCTTTTTTTTTTTTAGTAAGTAGGTATATCATGCCTTCTTAAAATTAAGGTGTGGTGCAGGAATTTGAATTTATGCTTGTTTTTTAACAGATGTCAAGCATGACTTTTTCAGACTTGCCAACTTTTTGCTGCAGGTGGATTTACTGATAAGTCATGAAAACAGCAGTGCTTAAAGATTTCAAAATATGATTTGAGGGATCAGTTTCCCAAGAGGTGTTTTTATGCTCTCCAGTATGCCTTCTCATAGTTTAAAATAGTTCTCTGCTATGACTAATGTACAAGGTAGAGAGCTGGTGAAAATTCATGGCAATTACTACCCTAACTTTGCAGGGTGGAATACACATGCAATTGCAAAAAGAAACRCGTTTGCAAATCAAAATAATGCTATAATGATATTAGGCAATTTAGCCCAGGTTATAACTAGGATTCTGAAAAAAGCAGTAATTTAAGCTCCAACTCTTTTTCTTTAGAAAAGCTGCTAGCAGCGGTACCTGAATTTGACAACAGGTGGAGCTGTCTGCGAGAGAAGTAACCAGCTTTTTGCAGCTAATTTTTCATACTGCTTTTAGAGCACAGCTTCAAGGCTTTGCCTTGTTGTTGTATCCATCTGGTTTAGTGGGCTGTCTGTCAGGGGGCTGCTTTTGTATTAGGCAATCCTGAATCCTGGACGTTGACTATGGTCCCAGCTCCTGCTTCCTTTACAATAAGAGACTTGTCTCAGATTTATCACTTTAGTAGTTCGTTGTACTGCGAACTAGTAGACCAGGCCATGCAACTTTTAGCATTACCCGTAATCTCTGGAAGAGGCCTGAGGCCAGGCTGATTCACAGTGATGCAAAGGGCAGACTGAAGTGGATTTTACCTTCGTTATCAGTTGGCCATCTTCTATCTAATCCMACATTAAAATCAGGCAGTCAAGCTGCTGACATTAATAGTGAAGCTGTCTAAGCTAATATGACTTCGTGTTAGGACATGTGCAAGTGAAAGATCCACAGAGCCTGTGCTGCTATGGTGAAGCAGAAATGCAACATATTGATCAAGCACATTGGCTTTTAAAATCTTGCTCTAATATATAATACTCATCATAGATCATATATATGCTGATCTTTATTAAAAATGCCATAATTACTTATCACCCAGTACACTAGTGAACATAGTGAACATGCAGGAAGCTAAATCACTTGGTGGAACTTCACAGACTGGAAGTAAATGTGCCTGTCCTCAAAATATAGGAGAGGCAAAGTTCCTATGAATTTGCTCGTGATAGAGGTAGACCTACCGGGAGAAGCTTTAGATCTTCCAGGATATTATCAATGTAATGAAACTCTGAGTTCTCCAGCTCCACCATCTCTTTTTTCATCTCCAGGATTCGGCCARTCACGCCATCTAGCACTTGCCGAATCATTGTCCGTTTCTGCCAGTGAACGAGTTGGTCATGGGCCGTCTCCAAGTTACGGAAGATTTGCATGTATTTGATGTAGGAAGTGGCTAACAACTTGAATACTTTCACGCGGTCCTTCTCTGGCTGGAGGAACTCTTCTCTTTCTCTCTGGAGCTGGATGTCGAGGTCTTTCTGGGCATCTGTCCACATCTTATTGTAAGTGCTAATTGAAAAGAGGAGACTATGTTAACCCGACATGAAAGCAAGAGTTAGCGCACAGTGATGCCAGGGGTCTATGTGTGTGGATTTCTCAAAAAGGCAAGCCTGGAAAAGTGAGCCATTATATTTATAAAGAGATTTTAACTACAATGTATTTTAAAAACCATTAGCAAAAGTTTTTCTTTTTGATTGTTTTAAAAATAGGAATCTTAAAACGTTGTTTTATTAATGAAAGCTTAAAAGCTAAAAACTTTTCAACTTCATCCTTAACATGCTTGAAGCATCCTTCAAATGTTTGAAGCTACAACCCCCAGTAGTGCCATGAATTCCATTCAATTGTGCTAATTGAGAAGATGGTTTAATAGAAAAGGTGTCTCCCCCCAAAGCCCTTATGATGGGCGAAGGTCTGTTTTAGGTCTCTCCATGTTTGGGATGAGGACCAACTGATGCTTCTAAAGTGTGTGTTGCTTTTCCGTCTTTCTGAAGTGGTTACTCAGAACTAATTGCAGGGCAAGGGCTGTATTGGTGCCAATGCTAGAGCGTAGCTGTGGGCCCTATTTCAAATGTGAAGTGAGGAAAATAATTTATTTCTACGGTAGCAACTGTTGCACTCCAAGCAACTGCGAAATGTCTGGTCTGTTGGCTACAGGATATATGGTGTGGAAGATGTCACCAAGGGCCAGCTCTGTTTCCAGAAGTGATAATGCTGTTTACTTGGTAGTTTTGGTAGGAATAGGTGGAGCTCTGATGTGAGCACGGACTGGTTGTCAGTGGCTTTTCATAGTAAACGCAGATCAGCGCAGAATATTGTGCGAGATCATCCTAAAGGAGCCAGAAATGGACTCTGGGGAATGAGGCTTTTATTCAGAGAAGAGCTCAAACAGCAGGTTTGTCACTGAAAGGTGCTAACATCCATGGTAGTGAAAGACCCTTTTAGGTCTACTTTGTAACCTCTCTTTGCCAGGTGGAGACCGTCTCTTGGGAGAGACAGGCTTCAAAAAACCTTACATCTTTGAAAATGCTTCGCTACCAGCAGAGCTAAGAAATTTCTTTTGCACTGAGACTCAGTTATGCTGGGAGAAAAAGTTTCTTGATTCACATTGCGAGGTTTGCAAGAGGAGGGGAAAACAGTGGGCTAAGGTAACAGGGAAAGCTGACACTTGTTTCTTACACCTAGAAATAAAGGCCATTGGCCTCAAAGGCCATAGACCCATCCATGTGCTTATCAACCTAGCTATTGCTTGCTGTTCCTAGAGGCTCTCGAAGAAGGATGAAGACAGTAGAAGGCCCTGCCTCCATGGAGGAGCTTTAGAACAGATCTCTTGAGCAGCACTGAGGGAGCGCTTGTGTATTAATTCTGACAAGAAAGCTGGGCGGCTGTTAACATTGCTCTTGCTTGATAATAAATGCCTCAGTTGGAGCTCTGTCAGCTGATCCTATCATTCCCAGTCTCGGAGTACAGAATGACCTGAGGCTTGTGCTGCAAGAAGGACCAGGGGGGTGGACGGGACAAGCTCCAGCCCACAAGTGCCCCGAGCGTGGGGTGTGTGCTGCACATCCAGGATGCTGACRGGGCTGCTGGGACTCCCTGCAGCAGTCAGCAAAACCACCAACAATCTGAACCCTGCTATTGAATTTGCACCGTTAACTTTTTAAAGTGCGTATTATACTTTTCAGCTGACCTGGGTTTCTGCAGGATGCAGCTGGTCTTGCTTTTCCTAATGCCTCTGCAGCCCACCCAGGTCTTTCCCCTTCCTTTTTTCCAACCTCATTTACATCCCATTGCACCACCCGAGAATCACTCAATTGCAGCAATTAACCCAGGTGCAGGAGATAAACAAAATAAAACCAGCAGAGTGGAGAAGATWGGCACAAACAAGACCAGTACTAGCTTTGACCCAACAGCTCTGCCGGTTGATCAATGGGAGTTTTGTACGCTTCCTCTGAAGTCAGGACACGGAAGAACGTATACTGGTGTGAGGTTCACGGGGTTTTCCAGCACAGAAGGAAACAACGCGGTATTGTACTTACTTAGCTGTGCCTACTCGCAGACCATTTGATATTGGGGAGGTTATAAATCTTTGAGAAAGCCTGGCCCTGTAGGTTGTCCCTACAACCATATTGCTGATTTATGAACAGCGGGTATCCTCGGGCTAGAGCGTTTTGAATGCAGGTTATTGCATGCAGACAACAGATTGCACCGCAACAAGAACTGACTCCACGATTGTCCACTCCAATTTACAATAATCTCCCTTTCTGCCTCCTCTGACTGAGGAATGTCAAGTGGTTCCTCCTGCTGAGCCAGCTAATATCCAGTTTCTTTTTATATTTTGAATGACTTTTTGAGGGAGGAGGGGGACGGAGTGCTCTAGCCCTTCGGAGTATGTTAACACAAGGCAATATAGATGGAACATAATTGCTTCCATAAAGCATTAATTTATCAGATAAGCATTAAGATGATTGCAAGCATGTTGCTGTGGGTCGGATTTTAAGACTACGGATACTATGGTGTGTTTGTAGCTTTTGCAGCAGTGATGTTCTGTCTAAATGAGGGCAAAAGAAGGGACAGGCCCACTGGAAAAYGAAGTATTGAAGGAAAAGATTGATGTGGAACTGCTAAATTTTCAGCTGTGATAAGCTGATATCTCCTGTGTACCTGTTGCAGTCAGGGTGACTGACACCTTGGGGGGGCCTGGCCCTAGTGCTTCAGTYGGTTAGGCACACGGTGGGGCACAGCAGATACTTGATAATTGGACAGTGCAAGCAGAAATGTGATTTGACTGTTTCTTTGGTTCACCCTGATTAAAAACTAGAGGACACATGCACAGCCATTTGTTTCCCCTCCCCAGAACAGGATTAAAATCATTATTTCAGGTTTTACTAGTGTCCAAATGGGAGCCCTTCTGGACTAGTTTGAAGGATCAGATGTACTTGCTGTTTATAGCCCTTTCTGGGGGACTTGGCAGAGCTGCTGTATTCCTGAGGAGCCCTTCAGCTTTGGTGACAAACGTGTTCAAGGGTAGTCGGAAGGAATAATGCCTGTCCTCAAGGTTACGTGTTAAAAGCAAAGGACAGGACTGACTCTCCTTGCAGCATGCAACCCCTAAAGCTCTATTTGAATTTTTGCCTGTTTGCTCAGTCTCTCTCTGCACTAAGTTGTAAACTCCCTCAAAATTGCTTCCACGCACTGAAGGGGGAGTACATCGCAGCCTTGAGCATGCTGGCTTTTTATTTACTGTTACTGGTTCATCTCGCAGGTTTGTTCCTGTTCTGTAATGGGTAGGTTGTGAGCTGTATCCATGCCTGAGGATGATATTGCATCAGAATTAGATTGGATTAGAGCATCTAACTAGCCTACTAGTGCAGGTAACCAGCAGGACTGAGTAGAATTATCCTACTCAAGGCCCAAGATTATTAAATCCTGGAAAAGGAAGAAGTCTGTCTCTTGATCTCTGCATGTGTATAGCAGCATAAGTAATGCTGCAAATTGTTGTAGCAACTACAAAATAGGAGCGTTATGGGGAAAATAAGCAACGCTGTAATGGGATGAGGAAAAAACACATAAAGTGCTTTAACTCCAGAGCCCCCAGAGTGCTTTCTGGCAGCTTACAGCTTGGAGGGAAGGTCAAGGCTTTACCTCCTAACCGATGTCCCTTCTTTTCACTCCCATAAAGTGGAAACAAATTCTAAAACAAGGGCTTACGAAGACTCTTTTGCCATAGCATGACTTCCTAGTTTGAATCTCACTTTCATTGCTCAAAACGAAGCCTGATCTGCTTATTTAGAGTGAAGCGTAAAAATACGTTTTTCTGCTCAAGTTACAAAGAGATGTTTAAAATCCTGCCAAATTATGCATCGCCTTACTTTAATATTCCAGGGCCCTATAACTCTGCACATTTGCCTGACCCATCTCTTGTTACACTTAAAAAATGTGTCGGTTTTGAGTGCAGCTAAGGTTAGCTTGCTTACTTGTGTTGAATTGGTTTTGAGACTTAAGCATGCCTTTCTTGGAAGGATTTGTGCTGAGCGTGCAAACTGTCCCTCAGACCACTCTTGAGCCAGTAGTGGAATCTGGCATCAGTGGAGTTACCTTTGTGTGTGTGGTTTTTCTTTTTTCCCCCRAACTGTTTTGGTGTTTTTACTTAGCTGCCAAAGGGAACACTACTTCTGTTATTCCAGGACATGGCACGGTTTGCACTCCAAGCTGTGTCTGTCTCTGGATTTGTATAGGGACTGAACCTATGCTTCGCTGATGKCTGTTTTTTCTGGGCTGCCTGTCCYCCGAGGACAGAAATATCTCACACTTTCACACGCCARCCATGTAAATGCAGAGTGCAGTACTGCATGGGCCCTACTGGTTTTTCTGATGCRTGGGCACATGTGAAGAGGTGGAAGGGAAAACATTTGACACTGACTTGGCCCAGCTCTCTCCACCCAATATGGAAACTCCTGTTTGATTAAATGAGTGCTAAATCATGTGTGGTTTAAAATGTTTCTGAAGCATCTAGGCTGTCACTGCAAACTACCTGCATTTCTTCTTTCTCAGAAGATGAGACTGTGTTAGGCCATCTAACAGGGAATGGAGAAAGCACCGGCAGGCCTTAGGAGAGCAAGGGGGTGCGGAGCTGGGCTGCAGCAGGGATCTGTGTGATGGAGCAGGGCTCCTTCGGGCACAAGGAGCCCGGCACGTATTCCCCACAGCGCAGATCCAGCCAACAGTCACGGAGCAGATGAGAGGAGACCGAGACATGGGTCTAGCGACAAGGAAGTGCGTGCAGGGGCCAGTCCTCAGGGTCTCCTCCAGATACTTGGGGCTTGACAGGTCAGCCATTGTGCTAAGCCCTGGGCAAACACGGGGGAGGGAAACCCTGCCCTGCAGCCTCTGTAAAATAAAGAAACAAGAGACAAAGGTTGGGAGGGGAAAGTGAGGCCCCGAGAGGAAAAGGGGCTTGCACAAATGCTGCGGCTTTTCTTTTTTCTTCTCTCTTTCTAAAAATCACCAGACTTAAAATGACTGCTGGCTTATTCAGGTCAGCAGCTACCTGTTCCCCCACTACAACCTGCTCAGGTATTGCATGGTGATTGCTGGGCTAAATATACTACACGAGCGGCTCGCTCTCTTCTTTTTGTCTTTTGTTGTCTTACAGAGAAAACTTTTTGCATAACAGAAAGAGAGATCAGTGTGGCCTTATGACAAAACCAAATYGTCTGAAAGCTTGTCTGAATCAATTCCTGTTTTAAAGCCTTTAGCCTGCAGTCTGGAGCAGTGCGGACTGGTGGGTCTGAGCTTGGTCAGGCGTGCCTTGCTCCTAAAATAAGATTAGCCTTACAATTATGCCAAACTTCTTAGCTGGTGGTGAATGTAATGCTGCCAGGTAACTTCCCTTAAGCGTGCTTGCTMTAGCCATGATGTTTTACAGAATTTGAAGCATAGGGGGAAAATAAAGGGTAAACCTTGTTAGGCTTTGGTTGTGACTGGGGAACAAAACATACACTCTGCTGGCATTGTTAACGTGAACAGCTCTATGCCTCTGTCATCTCCAATTGCAGTCTTTGGTMCTATGACAGAAAGTGAATAGGGGATAAAAGATTTCTGTGGCATAAATGTAATGGGAAACTGCAGGGAATGCGAGGAAGCCTGCTTCGCTAAGCAGCGGTGGCAACACCGCACCTCAGYAGGCCTCAAGCACCTGCTCTAGCCAAACTCACAAGGCTGACTGGAAAAATGRCTGTTTTCTTACAGGAGGACACTGCGAAGTGATCAAGGAGGGGGAGACATTATTCTAGGCTGAACTTTGCTGTACCRTGCTCCGAGGGCCATCCTTCTGTCTGTCAGGCTGCAGCTCCTACCTGGGCTGGAGGCTGCCCTTTGCTTGGAGGTAAGGAGGAGAACAGCAGCCTCCTCCCCTTTGCAAGCAGTATTCCTCCTGGCCAGGGAAGCRTGAAAGGATGGCGAAGGAGAGCTTTGGTAACTTATATCCGATTACTGTGTATCATTGCTGCAGTAGAGACTGCAGTGAGCCCTTTGAGAGATGGATAGTCAGAAATAGGCCAGAGCTAAAAAGACATTACCTACTCAAGCTCCAAGCAGCATTTGCCTATACCACATTTTACTGGGTGTGGTAATGAAGTTTATTTCAGCATTAACCACCTTACGTGCATCGTATTCTTTTTTTTTTTTTTTTCTTCCCTTAGAAAAGGAAAGAGCAATTGCCCGTCTAGCTGCCTACAGTTGCATGCATAAAGGGCAGATGCTGTGTCTGGGTGCTGCTCTGCCTCTGCTAGGATCAGGAGGCTTTAAGCTCAAAGTTAACACGGTCTACTTGGTTTCTTGAAAACTATAGCCTCTTCTTTCACTGTTTTCTAGCACAAGTGCTGCTGGGATATTTCCACTGACAATGCTTTTTTCCCAAAGGAGACAATGCATGAGTAATGCACAAGATCTTTCCCTACCTGCTCATGAAGAAGGGAGGGGYGGGAGGGAGTTGCAGCTTTGAGTCTTAGTTGTGATCATTTTGATGCCATCTCTGTTTTCCTGCTTTAGCATAAGCAGGATGACACGCTAATGCTCACCAGGGGTGGAAAGAGGGGCAAAGATGAATCTGTGAATGCTTGGGAGATCTATGAGAGAGAACATGCTAGGAATGCCCAGGAGGAAGCTAATAATTGTGGTGTTTGGATGGAATTTGAAGAATATGGCCTGGGGCCACACGCTGAATGAAGGGATAAAAAGAAATATTCAACAACAGCCCAATCGCTGAATGAGGCTGGGGCCCCGTGGGAAGAAAATAGGATGTGATCACAACATAAGAAACTGCATCGTAATGCAGCCACGTAAAGTGGAGTAGAGAAGAGGGGATTAAAAGTTGCACYGACATTTTCTTACATTTTGGTTTTGCAACCTTAATTTTCTTTAACTGAGCTTTGGGGATGTAATATAAAATACATACCTCTCCTTTGGTTGTTTCTGTCGGAAGCAGAAGGGGAGATCCTAAAGATCTTGTCTTAGATTAATATTTAACCACTGCCTTAATATAAGTTCTATTTGTGACATGAGATTAAATTTTAAAGCTGCTTGATTGCTTAAAGCTCCTTGGTGGCAGTGGCAAATGTTTTGTAGCTGATTAAAACCTGGTACAAATGGTAGCAGTGCCAAGACTCAGCTTTGAACGTGTCTGGACTAGGGCTGCCAGGGCAAGTTAAAAAATTACTGGTCAAGATCCTACAGGTCACGTAAATGGTAAACAAATTCATAAAAGAGGAGGAAACGCAGCAGGAAAACGTAAATGCTAAAAAATCAATGTAAATCTCCTGTTCAATGACTGGAACAAAATGTACATCTGTATGCAAATGMTGGGGTTCGAGTACTTCAGGAAGTGCGGTATGTCCAGCACTTCTTAATCAACCTGACAGCAAATGTAATGGGCATGCTCTCTTGTGAGCACCACAACTGTCCTTAGAAAATACCAAGCATGTTTGGACATGCTGACTTTTCTTTTGGCTGGCTGCTGGAACTTACTGACCCTAAAAGAATATAGCTGAGCGCTTCCCGAGTGTCCTGTCTCTATCCTGATACAAAGCTTACTATAGCAGTGGAATAACACGCTTCCGTGAGCGTTAGACCACACCGCTGTTAAAATCACAGGGCCTTGAGGATGGTGAACACGCCTCATAAACTGAGTGGAAATACCGAAATCCCAGCCATGTAAATTGTGCGCTGTGTGACTCTGGGCTGCAAAAGTTGCCGTTCTGACCGACCTGATTTGCGGTGCACGCAAGACAACTGCCCTGCGCGCACACTTAGTACCGCTGGCACGTCCAACGGGCTGCACGAGATGCATGCAATTCCTCTCTGTGTGTGTAGCAGCTGTTCTTCCAGATGTCTAAAAAGCAGCTGTTTACCTCGAGCTCAAAAAAAGCTATGTGCTGTGCAGCATTTCTATACAGTACACAGGATGTGACTGTACAGCATTGAAAAATCGGTATTACAGGCTCGGCTGTGACTTACTGATGTGCCTGCCTCTTTGTAGGATGGAGTCTGTCTTCCATGTGACATGGCAAGATAGGCAGCCATCCCCATTCCCAGGCAAATAAGCTGCTGCCCCCTAAAATATTTTTGCCCAAAGTACTGAAGTTCTTTCTCATAAACCCCATGCGTTATTAGCTCTTTGCTTCGCTGCCTTCAAGTAAGGTAGTCTGTTATAAGACATTTTTGTCACGTGGCTTTTAAAATACTTTTAATTTAGCATGATTTATGGTACRCAGCAGGATAATCTCACTACATACAATCGTGTAACAGTAGCCTCAGTAACTTACTTGAGAACCAACTCAGCTGTACCTTGCAAAACAGAATAGCCTAGGACAAAAGGAAAGGCTGCTCCTATTTCATAACTACTGGCATTGATTGCAACTCAGCTCTGTGCTGGGGAAGAACGCACAAGGCTGTGAACAGTAAACATTAAGATAAAATTCTTATGGATTTGCCAGCACTGTCAGCCCCAACCATTTAAAAATCACGAAATTAAACCTTTAAGGCCATGTATATTTAGGTAAGAATTTAGTGCTTTTTGTTTCCCTGATGGTTTGGGAGCATTTTTGATTCACCTTTTTTCTGGGTTTTTAAAAAATTATTTATTTTTTAAAAGGAATGCTGAGATTCTCAGGTGATAATCTGAATCCAGTTGCTGGGGCAATAAAGAAAAGCACAAACTGTCCGGAAAACTTGGTACACTGGCTGAGGTGTAGAATCCAGTAAACAAAACTATCCAGCCTGTTGCTTAACTCAAGCTCTATAGATGCAGCGGTTGATGAACTCTGTGTATATTCAGGCTTGTGTTTACAAAGGACTGGATTAGCCTAGCTATAAATGCCGTGCTGTGCACAGCTATAGAGTGATCATAGTTAAGTGAGCCAAGTAGCAGCAATGTCAGATTGGAGTCCCTTACCAGCACCATTACCTTGTCTAGAAACAGAACTGTATATATTTTTGTCATGTGGTGCGGAGATGTGTATCATGTTTATATGGATTTGCTGTTCAATGCTGGCAATGCTACAGGAAATCCTAAAGAGCYATGTCTCTTGAAGCACCACTATTTTCCAACTATACTCAACTTAATTCCTTTTGTGTTAATCTAGCTCAAATAAGAGCAGCCACGATTCAGACACTCAGTAGGAATGACAGATTCTGAGATAACTCTCTCAGGAAAAGGTCAAACACTACTTTTGTGGGTTTTTTTGTTTGCTTGTTTGTTTTGGGTTTTTGTTCATTTGTTTTTTGTGGTTTTTACTTTTGTTTTGTATTTTTTTTTTCTTTTTGAACAACACAGTTTAGATAACTATCCATTCCTTCATGAATTTCCCTTAACTGAGTCACCATGCCAATGCAAGGCACGATGAGTGCTGTTACAAGCCAGGCCCTGCACCGGCTTAGCCAGGGACCTAACCAAGCCTTCCTCAAACTTAGAGCTGCTGGAGGCTGTGCTGGGTCTGCGTCCTTGGACAGAGCCCCCAGACAGTCTCTGCCGTGCCCCTGGTGATGTTTTCCTTTAATCCTCTCAGCTCGCTCTTCTCTCCTGAGTCAAGGAGCAAGGAAAAGGAAACTGCCTGGCTGGAGAGCAGTGGGGTTGGTGGTGGCCTCTGGCTGGGACTGCAAATGCGTTGAGGCAGGTGGCTGGAGGTTAGGCTAGGGCAGGTCACTGTGGAGGTGACAAGGAGACCTGCTCAAGTTCTGAGGCTGGAAGGATGTTTTGGAGCCTGAGGGGTTTTACCTGGCAAAGAGTTGGAGTTTGGAAAGAGGACACTGGGCAAAAGAAGGAAGAGGCTTTAAGGCTGGTACCACTGATGCCAGAGGAGAAGACCATGGGTAAGAAGCCAGCAGTGGCTGTGCTCACAACCTGCTGGGGCGGCAGTTTGGATATTGTCAGGTTTGACCAGGTCAGAGCCGGAGAGGAGCAGCAGCAGGCAGCAAATACTGCCCGAGGGGTTTTTTAATCTTCCCCCCCCCCCCCCCCCCCCCGCCACTATACTATTATTTTGGTGAACTTGAGCAAGCCACATCCAGCTCAAAACTGGGAACAAGAGCTGCCCCAAACTGGGTTGGCGGTGCCCAGGGTTTCGTACTGCAGGACCTGGAGGCAGCAACCAGCAACATACTGAGGGATAATGTCATGAAAGACCCTCGCAGTTAGGTTCCCAACTTTGTAGTGCAGCAATAATAATGCTTTCTTAATATAGGGGCTTGGTATCTTACTAATATTCCTGGAGAAATGAGTACGGCTCCTTGCAGGCACTTTGATACAATGCCATCATCGCTGTCTGGTTATTGCAAATAAACTTTTAAAGCTCTGTATTGTGCTGAAAGCATGAGGAGTTCATTACAGGGGGAAAAAAACAAAACAGTATGTGCAAATTCTGGTCTGCAGGAGAGGAAAAAGTACTTTTTGCAAGCAGAAAAGGGGCCTAGCCTCTGAGTACGAATAATATTAATATTGGCCTTCACACTGCTGAGGTGATGTGGTTACTTTGCGGGGCCGAATCCCGCCCTCTCCGCAGCCCCCCTTCGGGAGCCTGACCCCCGCCGCTGCCTCTCAGGGGAGACGGTGGGAAGGGGCGCCCGGGCCCCGCACCAGCCAACGGGGCCCGGCGGAACCGGTTATACCGCGTTTGTACCGGCCGGTGTTTTCCTCTGGAGGTCTGTGGAGGGTGGTGGTGGTGTATTTTTTTTTTACCCCCTTAAACGGGGTTTTCGCCCGGGCACCTGCGGCCCCTCGCCCCGCCTGACCCCCGCGCTACTCACGCCTGAGACATTCTGAGGCGCCGCGGGGCTCCTGCTCCTCCGCCGCGGGCACGCCGCCCCGACACCGATCCCGAGGCCGCCGCGGAGCCGGCCCGGCCCGGCCCGCCCTGCCCCGGCTGGCGGCGGCTTGTCCGCGGCCCGGGCAACCGAGCGCCCTGCGCGAGCCCCGCCGTTACCGCGGAGACGGGGCCGGGAGGCGGGGGGAAGGCGAGCCCCTCCCCGGGGCTGCTTCGGGACCGGTCCTGGGAAGAAAGTGAGATTTATTCTTGTTTTTCCTTCCTTATTTTTCCTCACTTCTCCTCATTTTTCCTCATTTTTACTTTTTTTTTTTTTTAATTATTCTTTATTTTTCCTCCCAAGGGGTTGTCCCAGTTGCATTCACATTTTTCCTCTATTTTTTTGTTTTCTTTCCCCGAGTACCTATCGAGGCAAGTTTCTAGTGGTTTTCCCTTCCCTTACCCCTTAAAACCCAGTTTATTACTATTTTTTTTTCCCCTCGCAACAGCTGGAAGCCTGCCTCGTGCGTTGTATTTCCTCCGTCCTTTACATCCCCAAATCCAGCACATCTGTACGTCAAGGATGGCTGGGAAGGGACCGCCGAGGCTGGGGACGTCTGTCTCCATCCCACCTATTGGCTTTTCATCACTCCTACCAGGATTTGCTCATTTCTTTTGCTTCCTTTTTTCTTTAAAAAAACAAAAAAACCCCAAAAAACCCCAAAACACAAAAAAATCAGCAATGGGGGAAACGGGGGCATGTTGTGATGTAGCCTGTAAAATCACACCCATAATTTCTGAGCCCTGGTTTGGTAGGAGGCTGGCTTCGAGAGTGATACAGCTGTTTCGCCTCCTTGTAAATGATGTCTAGCTGGCGGTGAAGCTAGAGTTTTTAAAAATAATTGTTTTAATTTATTGCCTGTGCACAGAGTGAGAAGCATCCGTTGCAGAATGTTAAAAGTCTCTTTTTTTTAAAGGGGAAAAATCAAAGCTAGCGAGACAGAATTACAGCATGTCACATTTTTTGGGGGAAAAACACACTCCTCTGCAGAGTGGGTGGGGAAGGGAAAAAGCAAGAAGTTTGGGACAATGAGTGTTTTGCCAGTGATCATGGTTTTTGCCATAAATCTCTGGGTGTCTGTGTTCCATTGCTTCCTCCCACCCCTCACCCCCCCCTCCTCCTTGAAGCCCCAGCTCCTATAATTAGTTGAGACTCTTAGCTATCGAGTTTTTGAAATAAAGTTCCTAGCCTCCACGGTTTTGGAGGAAAAACTTAAAAATGTGAACCTTGAAAGATCAAGACCGTAATAAAAAGCATTGAAGGCGTATTATTTTTTGAGCTGTCGATGGCTATGCCCGTTGCATGATTTCTTTTGGTGTATTGGATCGGTGGGTTTTTTTTAGGAGTAAGCGAGCTTGAGTACCTGTTGCTTTTTCTTTGTGGGGGTCGGAAAATGGTGTAAAATCAGCTTGTAATTAGCTGTATTAATATGAAAGTGGTTCTTCATGCTGGTATGGCTTACATCAGAAATTTGCTTCGTTACAGTGCCTGATTCTCATCCATCTGCAGGTCGGGGGGGTCTCAAAAGCAGTAAGTAACTTGTGTTTTGTTGTTATTTAATACCTTAACCGAGTCTTCACAGCCTGGATGGGAACTTCACGTTTTTATTTCCATTAATGCCGGCATTTGTACATTGCTTTTTTTGCCAAACTATTTTTTCAGCCAAGAGTTTTACCCGCCGAGTCCCAGCAGTGCGTGTGGTTTTAAGGACCAATTTGGCTGTAACCCCTAAGCAATATACCTTTTCCTGTAGACCTCAAGATACTGTTCCCAAATCTCCAAGAGAAAGGGAGTAACGCTTATAATTCAATAAGTAAATTCAGGAATTGGAGTCGGAATAGAAAATGACTTTAGTTCTTTTATTCTGCAATGCATCACTCAAAAATAGCTTCTAAAATTAATAGCTAAGCAACCCATTGTGTGTGTTTGAGACAGAAAAGTACGCAGCTTTCTGAAGCAGTTGAAATGAGAGCAACAAGATTCCTTGATACGATGTGGATGTGAATTATTAATCTGAATTTATTGCTCTCTGTTAGCACCTTAGAGCCACAGTGCAAAGGATGGTCTTTACTGTGCTAGAAACTGTATTAAAGATGAAGTAATGCCCATTGCTCAGTTCCCCCTCCTTCTCCAACCCCCCCCAAAAAAGTTGGAGGAAAGCAAACATCTTCCTTTTGAAAATGGGAAATTAAACCACAAAAAAGTGATGTGCGTGAGAGTGTGTAGGGAGCCTGTGCACGAGCTGAGGGGCTTTTTATTTTCATCAGTTTGTAGGGAACTTGAAAAAAAAAAATGAATCACATTGCTGGGAAAAGTCATGCAGTAGAATTAATTATGAAATAAGCAGAGTTGATTTTTTTTTTTCATGGGAAAGGAGCCTGCTTTGTAGCTGAAATGGGAGTAGCGTACGACTGAGAATAAGTAATTGGTTTAGCCTAAGAAAATAGACATTTATAAACAGAAACTGGGGAGTGTGAGATGTTCTGGTTCGCTGTAGGTTTCTAGTTGAATCCTTGAGCTTTCAAGTAACGTGAAGTGAGAGGATGCAGGTTTGCCTGGGCTGTTCAGACAGTGCTATCCTCAGAGGACTGCCCTGTTACATATTTTCTGCTGTGGCTGCATCAATGCTTCGGGTTTGTCACAGCCATTCTCCGTGCCCATCTCCAGCTTGCTTCTCCTTTTCTTTCCTTTATCTCCCTTCTCGTGTCTTCCCCTGGAGCACCACAGCCTGAATTGCAACTGAGCTCCAGCAGACCACTGACAGTCAGTCAACACCGTGAAGTAGCTCAGTCTTTCCAGTCTGGGATCAYGCGTCTCCAATAATCCCTACAGGCACCAAACCATTTGAGATCTCTAGGTACCACCAGAGWTTAAAGGGATTTGTAGCTGTTATTCCACACGTTGTATATTTTTTGTATTGCATCAATAGTGACTTCCTCATCCAGATCACGTTGCATTAAAAAATAAAACTGTGTTATTTAATCTACCCAGCAGGAATAGGTGATGGGTTTTATACAGCGTGTTCCTTTTGGCATCTGTAATTCCTTAGGCTCTTGCAAACACGAGCTTAAAAGTTCTGCTGCCTTGGAAACTAGGTGCCATCATTTTTCAAAAAAGTCTTTTATTACGAGCTTAAGAGGCGACTAGTGAGCTTAGAAGGGGGTAACATATAAAACTGGAGGGCCTTGTTCCTCTAAACGCAGGTCCCTGGCAAAGAGCTTAGTGCACCTGTCTCTTATTGAGTAGGGGCTTAAGTAAAGCAAGGAACATAATAGGAAAAATGTCCTGCCTTTGCAACTCGTATTTCAAAGCACTTACAAAGGTCTGGATTGTCCCTTAAGGCGCAGGATGGAAGGCGGAGTGGGTTTTTTTTTGCGTGTTGCTGGCCCAAAGAGCATGCAGAGGGAGAGGCTGTGGGTCAGGGCTTTCTCCATCACATGGGATGGATGAGTTGAGGCTTTGGGCCACCGCTTGGGAGTCAAGGATCCTGTTGCTTGTTTGGCCATGGGGACAGGCATGAGATATTTGTGCTGCACCTSCCTGGGGTGGAGGATATGATGTGCTCTGCGAGGCATCCCTTGCTGACATGAGGGGTCATTGAAGAAGCCCGTTTGCACGCTACTAATGAGCTGGGTGAAGCTGGGGTGGTGAACAAGTGCCAGGAGGGTGGATTTTGCTGGATGTCTCACACTGAAAAACCACCTGGCTCCGGAGCGCCGGTGTCCCTTAATCCTGGAGGGCTCGACAGAGGAGCCCTCCTGCAAGGGACAGTGGCTGTGAGAGCACTTACAGCAGGGCAACTATCCCCAGATGGGGACCTGGTTGCAATTGAGTTGCACAGCAGACCTGTGAGTCCAGGGAGGTGAGAAGTAGGACCTCTGACAGGCAAGCCTGGGGAGGTGTTGCTCAGGGCTTCCTTGCAGATGGGTGTTTGGTTTTCCTTTAGGCTTGGGTTAAAGAGTGTAAAGGAGCTCTGGGTGGCTCTTCGCTGCAAGCCTGGTGACTTAGGTCTGCCTTGTGGCTTCAGTGCCGGCTTCCAGCTCACCTGACACCCAGGAGGGATGGCTCTGGCAGCTGGGCTGCGCTGACCAGTTCATTTAGCCTTGCGATCGGTCGCTGAGCTATTTTGCCAGTTAACGTTAACTACCAGATCTACAGGAGGTTTGCTGCTTACTTCAAGGCTAAGTGAAGGGGATTTGTCGGCAGTCAGGTCTGTTAGACTTTGATATAGCACCAGCGTGTTCATCAGGCCCGAGCGTGGTACATGGAAGAGGAGGATTGGAGCAGAATTATAAGGTATAAAGTTCAAATCTAATTTGAAGAATTTTCCCTCTATCACTTAAATGTGGGAAAGGTTCCTGTGGTTTCAGGTATAAAATGTCATACTTCATAAGGAGCATGCGTTTTAAATCTCAGCCAGATATTAAATGCTATGCCACACTCCACTTCTCTCTTTGTTAAAAAGTAAAACCCCAAATCATCTCTCCTGAAATAATGTTCGATAATATTAAAGCTTTCAAAAGAAGCCGGTTCAAATACCGTCAGCTCTCTATCATTAAGAAACATCGGGGAGTGCGTTGATTTTGTTCTGTATTGACAATTGTTCGTTGGCATTTAGCTATTTGATTATCTAGGATGCTGTTCTTAAAGATGCCTGCCGGCATAAATCTTGCAATCAATACAGATTGACAAATAACATGCACCAGATGGTTTTTTTGGTGAGAAAGAAACAGAAAAAGGGATCGGACTCGGGATTCTGGCAATTATCCAAGTAATTCCTTAGAAGAGGTTTTAGAAAACTGGTTGGCTTGAACATTTGGCTTCAGCTAGAAAGTTTTTTAATAAATTAACACAAACACAGCGTCAAGCTTTAGTCACTTAGAAGGGCAAAGGTTGCTTCTATATTATTCTGCAAAATAAATATTGGAAATAAGTAGCATTTCTTTTGGTTGTGTAACGTGAAGATGTATTCAATATCGCATGTGAAATGGCACTTCTAGACAGACCCATTTCAGTTCTTTTAAGATATGCAGATCCTCTAACCATTTACTCACTTTTATAGGCTCACCAGTCAGCAATTTAAAATGTTGTATATGTTCCTCTCTTGTGATTTTGATGGAAAAATGACAAAAAGTTTGACTATTAATACTGGATGTGTGTGCACATTAATCACTGAAAACTTCAAAAATTCTCACGTTTTTAAGCAAACGAGGAGAAAAAGCTATACAACATAAGCCTCTATCTGCTCCTTTCGATTGGAGTGGGATTTCAGCTGACCTGAGCCCCCATGTCTCATGCCATGGTAAACGGGCAGGGGGTTTGGTGGCACCAGCCTGCCAGCAGCCCTGGGTGGGTGAGAACTCAGAACAGCAAAGTGCCACTTGCTTTCCATGGCAGGATGGGGACGAAGATGCTGGTCTGTGATGCGGTCGGTTTATATGTGTGCTGTTTGGTCTTTCTGTTCATGGAAAAAAATAGCTGTGAGGTGTTACCATGAATTTATGGGGCAGCAGTTTTGGCTTCAGCCATCCTACTCAATGCATGAGATGAAGAGGCTGTTGGAAAGTCCTTTGCTCTCCAGCTGGGGAGCTGGTGTTTCTGAAGATGACSAGGGTAGAGAAGACCATGAGTAAGGGGCAGGGGAGGCAGCTCAACCCTTCAGGGGTCAAGTCTGGATCAGGAAGATCCTCCTCCAGACACACTGTCTGATTGAAGGGAAGGACTTGAGCTCCAGGACTCAATGTCTTTAAAACCAGCAACTGAGAGTGACTTGGGTCTAAAGGAGAAGGGGATGTTAACCATCTGCTTTAGCAGTTCATTGCCCAGAAGAGAAGTTCATCTGTTATTCGTGCACGTAGGCTGTTGTTTCATTGTGTTTTGTTTTGTTTTCCCTCCCACTCTCCAGTAAAGCACCTGTTGAGTTAATCCTCTTTGATTCAGCTCGAAAGTAAGGAAGTCAAACTCCTTGAGAGGCTGAGCAGCTCAGCTCTCATTTCCCCAGGTTTCTGTGCAGGGACTCTAGCTGGTGTGTTTTGAAGGCTTCCAGAAGCAAAACWATTAAAGCAGGGAAGGGAGGATACGAGGGGAGGGAATGCTTAATTTTGCTGGACATAAGGATGAGCTGAGTCACGAAATGTTAGTCTGGAAGGGGGGGATACCGTGGAGCTTCCCAAGTTGTTCTTGAGGATGGCAAGAAATGTTCTAGAGGTTCCATTTTGGTGCATCTTTGATGAAAACTAATTTAATTTAAAAAAAAAAAAAAAAGACTTACTAAACTGGATGCATACCTGCTTCATTTGTGCTGAAAAGTTAAAAGAAAGCAGAACAAAATGTCAGCAGAAAGAAACTCCAAAATACAGTGATTTTGTAGGGAGCCACAAGCCATCATCAGGTTGGTGGCAACCTTCGGTTCTGCAATCGTGCTTGATGCATGGTGTATTTACTTTTCTGACCCCGAAGGCTGGACTGCCTATGGAGGGAAAGAGGTTCCTCCAGAYGGTATCTGAGGAGAGGACCCTCTATGTCTTCTCTAACCTCTGCAAGAGCCTCTGTTACTCTGCTGGCTATCAGGATCCAACCTTAAGTGCTGAAGGCTAAGATGGATGAGCAATTTCCACGATCCCTCCCCCATAATTGCCCATCTCTTTGTGTTTAGGCTCTAGGGACRTTATATCCAGTATGTGGGGACTCAGTTTTCCATCTGGAGTGTCCCAGAATGACTTAGGTTCAACTTATGTGGTTGCATGAATGAAGCAAAACCAACAACTTATGCCTGGCTAATTSATGAGTTACAGCACGAGCTGAAGGGTTAATGATGTCCCACCTAGAGCTGAAGGAACAATACAAGCCAAGCGCCTGGCCGTCAGTCCCTTCCACGTTGCATGTGCGTCACTTCTGCGTGGAAATGAGTGTGAAACTTCTTATTTTATTTTTTTTCCTCCTCCCGGTTCAACTTCTTGTGCTATAAATAAACGGTGCAGTGTGAGAGAAAAATGAATAACAMGGAGCTGTAGCTTTTTAGGTGCCTGTGGCAGGATGTTTTCGTGATTATCCTGTTTCTTGTAAACATGGCGATGGCTTTTGTAGCCCAGATGTAGAGGCAGCCCGGGTTCATTGTTCAAACACCTGCTGTCCTTTCAAATGGACCCAAYGCAGCCCATTGATAAAATTCAGACTCAGAAACCTGCAGCACCAGGCTGAGCTCCTGTAGATAGCTCAAAAAAAAAAATCCTTGAGGATCTGACATCCGCCCTGTTTTTTTTTTTTTTTTCCTCCATTATATTTGATTGGGAGGGGAAGGGAAGCTCAAGATTATTTTTTTTCCCCTGCTCTTGTTCTCACAATAGCAATAAAAACAATGTGCTCTGGCTTCGAGGTGGTAAATGGTGAGAAATAATAACAATAGCTCAATTTGCAAGGATGCAGCCAAATTTATGAATGAAACTGGTGGCTGCAATTTAGTTTCCAGGCCTGTCTCTGCTTTTGGTGTGATGAGATGAAATAAAAAAAGCCAGGGAAAAAACAGCTCGTAACTATTGTGGAGGTTRTAGCTGGGAGTGAGCACAGGGAAAGATTTTGTCTGAGTTGGAGAAGGGTAGCACAGGGCTTTTCTGCTTCCTGCATCAAGATCAAAGCACAAAACAGGTGAACTTGCTCAGTTAAACAGAGGCTTTGCAGCATTTTCTTTATCTGACACTAGCATATGGTGGTGTAACACCTTTGAGACTGCAGTTCCAGCTCTTCCCAGGTTGGCCACGTGGGTAAATGAAATCAGGTAGACCCTTGCTGGGACAGGACTKCTTTGCAAGGTGCGCAATAATACCTCCGTCCCTTGGAAGACAGGGGTAAAAGTTAGACCAAAGGCACYGAGTACACTTGTTTCTGCAGGTACAGGTCAGTTATGTGCCTTCTATGCACCTGAATGTTTCTTTGGTTGGGACTTGAGGGCTGAAACCTGCTTTTTGGGGAGGTCTCTTTGCGGAGAGGAGACCCTCCCAGGCTCTGGAACCAGAGGTCAGAGAGATGCGGTGGACAGTCAGGGCAACGTGTGGTTTAGCAGCCTTTTCTCAGATCAGAGGCTTGTTTTCCACGATGTTGTTCAGAGCAGGAGAGATTTTTCTTGTGCTGAGGTCTCTTGCATGCTTCCCTGCTCCTCACGCATCCCCCACCTGTGCCTTTGGCTGCACGAGCAGAGGAGACGTGCTGCGATTTATTTACTGCTGCTTTGAGCAGGGGATTGGACCAGATGGCCTCCAAAGGTCCCTTCCAACCTAAATTACTGTATATTTATCTTGCTGAGAGAGTCAGATGCCTACAGTGAGTCCCTTACAAAGGCACTTAACGGGTCAAAGGCTTTCTCCCTCCACCTCTGAAAATGAGATCTGGGACTGTAAAGGAAGCAGTCCAGCCCCAAAATAATCATTTTGCCTGCGACAGGTCAAATCAGGTGGCCAGACCTCGTGTGCCGTGGCTTCATTCTGCTAAACAGATGTGGCCAGCCCCTTGGCAGCCCCAGATGTTGTGCGGAGCTGGGGGCTTGAAGGGTTTGAAGGACTTCWTGCTCGGAGCATCCCCCATGTCCTCTGCACTCCCTGGGCTGTTAGGGGTGTCCTAGGTGAGAGGACACTSCTCCACCTGTGGAATGAAGCTGTGGAGGGACCCATAGGCTGCTGGGGAGGGGGCCGTCCTCCTGCTTTCACTCCTCAGCCCCCAACCTGCGAGTAGKGTTTCAGGGAGGGAAGCACCTAAGGATGCCACTCCATAGGCACCGCGGRCAGGAGAGCAGGCACGAGCTGACCTTTGCTGGAGCCCGGGATGCACGGGGCCCTTCCTGAGCTGGAGGTGGCTCTCAACAGCCACCACCTGGGAGGAGTTTGTCTCTTAAATCCAATTATATCTGCAGACTGAACTCTTTTGTACTCCTTTCAGGACGTTGCTCTGTCATTGCGAAGTCCTGCGTGTGCAGCCTTTCCTTTTTACCCGGTGTTTTGGTTGGTTTGAACTTTCTTTTTAATGGCCGTGTTTAAAAGCAAGATAGCAAGGAGTTGRAAGGTGCTTAACGTCCTCAGCTTTCTTATGCAAGTGCTTTCTGAGAAATGCCTGTTTGCTGATATCATCTCATATGGCACAATGTTAGAGTTYTGCTACATTTACTAAAAAAGCTGCACTAACCACGTGAAATGCTTACATGAATTTTTCTAGCTTGCACAGGGAGGTGTCCTTGATGACCTTTCACGGTAATTACAGCAGTTAGGAGATGTTTGCCCCAGGCAAACCTCTCTCTAGGTCTTCAGCGTTGTGCACTTAGTCGTTTTGGATTTCCCCTTTCATGTTACTCTGCAAAACAGCATTGTGGCCACTAATGTCTTACTTTTCCCCTAAAATCTAACAATTGCTGTTGGGAGGCAGTGAAAGCTGTTGGGTGTTTTCACAAAGAAACCGAATATGGTTTTAAGGAAGCATTTATATTTCCTATTTGTGTTTTGTTTTTAGACCCTGCCTTCCAGAAACCCTCTTTGCCCAAGAAAAATGGAGACAATCAGACCAGTATTTCTTTTAAAATGGGTAAGAAAGAGATGAAAGATGAACATCCGTGAGCGGCAAGTTTCCCTTCAAGTGATTCTGAGCAAAACCGAAGGCTTTTTTGAAGTGGTTTGCTGCAGTCGCACTTTGCCTTGCTTCCTTCTCATGCTTTCAGCAGTTCATTTCTTGGGCACACCTCCCAGCACGTTGTGTGTGGTTACAGGCGGTGGRGGAAGTTGGAAGGCCAACAAGAGGCAAGGGGGCTTTAAAACCTTATTTATTTCTATTTAGAATGCCACTAACGAGACATTGCATTTTATTCTTTCCTACYGTCAAGGCTCAGTATCTCCCCCAGCATCAGCACTGATGGAGGCAGGGAGGGGTATGGAAGAAATGGGAATAGGAGCTTTCATGCTGGGTGARTCTCCAATTAGGGGTACAGACTGCAGGCAGTGTAAAAAACAAAACAAAACAAAACAAAAAACCAAACRCAAAACCTTGTTTAGTCTGCAGTCGGTAGCTGGTGGTTGCTCTTAGTGTGAGTCCTGGGTGCCGARCTGGGAAGCAGGGTGTCCTCCTTCTCAAGCTGGAGTGGTGGAGTATAGCTCTATCGCAGCTGCAAGATCRACAGAGCCAAAGCAGAGGGGAACCTGTGCTGGAGAGCTTGTCTCAGTGCCAGAGGGTGAGATGCAAGGGCAGAGCTGCTCCTTCCCCACGCCCACRCTTACATGGACATTTGTCTTGATGGCCAGGTCCTTCCTTCTGCTGTCCTTTGCTRTTTCTGGACCGTTTGCTACCCCGCGGTTGTGCTGGTGGAGCTGTCTGTGGGACCTTGGGATGCACCGGGTGAGGATGAAGGAAGATTAAGATGGCTGTGGAGCCACGGCCTGGGGCACTGCCGGATGGTTGGGATGTAGTGAGTGATGAAGGCTGAAGACATCACTGCCCCACCAGCTGTCTGGCTACATCCACAAGAGTGGGAAGGACCTATTGAGCTGCTCCTGGCCTAATTAATAAGTGAGATGTGGTCTCAGAGCGGGACTCCACCACCTCGGTGAAAAGCTGTGACTTGCGGGAAGGCTTTGTATCACCATGGTCACGCCAGCTCCTCCAGTGGTGCAAACTAAGTCGTTGCCTTTGGTGCCCGCTGTACTCCATCCATTTACACCAGTGGAGGAGCTGAACGCCTGAATTTTGCTTGGTGGCTGTTTCAGAGCAAGAAGCCGTTCTCTTTGCTTGATCAGCATGCGCGTTAATGTATCTGTTAATTACAGTAATGTAATCTGATGCTGGGCTCATGCAAAGACCTCCTCCTGCTGGTGGTGATGGAGACCCTCACCATAGTGAGTGATGAAGCAGCGTGTATGGGATGAGAGGGTGGGTGGGATCTGGGCACATCTGAGCTATGCAAAACACACTGGATGGTGAAGATCTGTCAGCTCTCTGATGTCTTCGTGTGCATGTGGAGTCGCGTTGGTGGTGATGGTCTCATAGTGGCCTYGCATCTCCTTGCGTGACTGCAGCTGGGAAATGTACCTCCTGGCAAGGCTCCTTGTCCGGGTCTTCACTCTCCCATAGTAAAGTACCTTGGTCCTGGGCACATGTAGTGTGTGGACAGGTGGTGGACCAGCTCGTTCCTGCACTGGGGGGAGAAGGTCCCATAACGAGGAGAGGGGGCCACAAAAAACGGCAAATGCCTAAATTTTGGGTGCTGCATCACAGGRAAGGGAGACCAGGCTAAGGCGGTTGTGTCTCCCTCTTGATGTGGGAAATGCAGCAGGTTTGTATCAGTAGCTCTGGGTTTCTGGCTCTCGAGCTACGGCTTGGTTAGATGGGGTTCCCTCACTGAATTGCCTGTCTCATGAGCAAGGTCCTGGGTTTAATTAAAGCCTTAGTTTAGTTTTGGACAGTTTAAAATGCACTGAGAAAACTTGATGGTAGTTTTCTCATTGGCTTGTGGTGTTGTAYGCTATTTCCATGCGGACGGTGCCTCTGGGCTCCGGCGTTGGTGCGATGCACTCTCCCGTCCCAGCACGAAAGGACTGCTTGTGTCCTGAAGGGCTCACACATTAAGCAAATGAGCTTTGGCTCCGAATCCAGAGGTTAGCGAAGAGCATATGGTCCCTAAGAGGTGCAGCTTGTATTGCTAAAAATGCCTGGAAAACTGGATAGCAGCTTTTCTCTTTTACTAGCGCCTGGCCTGAGGAGGAGCAGGATTTAAGCAYGTACTTAAATTTCAGCATGTGCTTAAGTGTTGTCCTGAATGGAGACCCTCTCGAGCTTTTGCTGAAGTGCTTTTCTGAACTGGAGCCAGCAGGCTGTGAAAGTCCTCTCTTGGCGTTTCTACCCCCCTGCGTATATGCTCATTGTGGCTYGCTGGCTATTTATCCCAAGGAGAAAATCACTTTATTTAGTTGCAGCTAGCTAAGTAACTGAGAGCAGGCAGGTTAGGAGAGTCGCACATGGGCTGGGAGCGAGACATCTGACCTTGTCTCTTGTCTGTCTTGTTTCTATGATCCTAATTCTGCTCTAAATTAATTCTTTTGTTTAGCTGCTGGTTTTTTTTTTTTTTCTCCTTTTTGTTTTCGCATGAATGCTTGTCTCTATATTTAGGTCTGCCGGGGCGGGATGTTATGAATAATTGTTGATTGATATTATTAAACACTAACACGCTTGGCTGTGTTGCACTAATGGTGGGGCTTTGGGGATATGCAAATCAATTAATTGCAGTAATTGCTGTAATAGCTGTTTTGGAGGATGCTGTTGAAGAGCCCTTGGGAGGGCAGACAAAGAGGGAGACATTTGGAAGCGCGAAGGAGAAGGRGTGCTTGAGAGTCACTGGAGATGGCTCATTCAAGCTGCTAATTTATAAAGTTGGGTTTGTTTTGCTCTCTTTKCTCTCTAAAACCCACTTGCACCAAATCCTCTCTTGCTTTGTTTCAGAGTTGCCCCAGTGTGGCTACTCCTGGACTTTTCCCAGGGCCCTTTCTGCTGAGGTGGAGCTGAAGAAGATCACAGGTGAGACAGAGCCTTTTCCAGGTAACCTCTTGGCTTAGAAACATGGGACATCTCCTTGGAAAACACTCAAAGAAAAGAAATGTTTCCAATATTAGACTTCTGTGTCACCTCGCACTGAATGGTTTTGATTTGCCAGCTGATTCTCATTCATGACAAAGCTTTTTCCCCTTCTGTGGCAATATCATAGGGCCTCACAGTGGGCACAGAAGGGACATGAGATGCCTCAGGAACYGTTGTGGGGAGGCTGTGGAGGGAATGGGATTCGGGTATTGTGAGGATAGGGAGGAAAACGTCTCTTCTGGCTTCTTCCCCATCCTATATGTGGTCTCCCTGCCTTTGTGTATTATTGTATATTCTTTTGTCTGGGTTTCTATATGCAATGTGCTTYAGTCTCTGTGCTCTGGGGCGAGTGCTCAATGTGGTGCACAGATGGTGCTCCCAGAAATCCCGTTATTTGCTAATGGGATTTTGTGCAAAGCGTTTCCACTGTTCTTTTCAACAGTCTGCATGTTTGTGTAAATATGCCCAGACCCTCATCTTGCTGAAATACCCTCTCCTGTGCAGCTGAGAACACGGCTTTATTTTTTATTTATCTGTTTTTTAATCCCTGAGAAGGATGTTGGACAAGCTTCCATGGGAGGCAGCGGTTGCAGGATCTGGGCAGCACCGAGGTCTGGACCTGCACGGTGAAGGAGGGTCGGTCCCCACTGGCTCTGCCAGATGTCCCAACCCTGCCAGGTGACCTGGCCAGATACGTTGGGGCACTCCACTCTCATGCCTTTGTTACCTTGCCTGTGGTCCCATTCTTACATTTTGCACTGATGTATGGTTGAGATATGCTTATCTATTCAGCAGCTTTGCCCCCGGTCCTGCAACATTTTTGTAATGCAATGTTCAGCTATTATGCAGCTATTCCCCTCTGTGCCTTCCATTCTTCAAGAAGCGCTCAAAATCATGATACAGATAGCAAAAGCCTAGAATATGTTGCTTTTATCACCAGAGGCCTTTCAGAACAGGTTAGATGTGTGCCTGATGGGGATAATACAGCGCTGTCTCTTCCACGGGGCACAGAGCTGGACTAGCTGACCTCCYGAGGTCTTTTCCAACCCTTATTTTTCTGTCGCTGCGTGACATTCGCTGCTAGTGTTGAAATCGGTAAGTGGAGCTTTGTTTTGCGTCATGCTCGCTGGAGGGAGGTCAGGGCTCAGCGGCCGTCRTGACTAACAGACAGTTACGGGGTGTGTGTCAGGAAGTTCCCTGTCCGTCTGCGTACTCGTATGCTCCTCATCCTGCAAAATGCTCTTCCCCTAAATGCTTCTCAGGCTCTTCTGCGATGGGAAGGTGAGTCATACGAGGGCAGAGGTTCTCCTTTAGCTGGCCAAGGACTCCAGGTGGTTCCTCTGGAGCTGAAAAATCTCATTGCAACCCTGGTTCAGAAAGTACAGGCAGCCCAAGGCAGGAAACCTGCCAAGGATTGTTCCCATTATCGTATGGTGCCATTGAGCTGGCTCRTTTGGGATCAGGGGCTGGTGATGGCTTGCTGATCAGGCAAGGGAGAACCAGCTGTGGGATACTGCTACATGCAGATACAGGATTGACGCTTACAGCCCCACTGTGCTTCTTTGAACATCCAGGACTGTATTGTCCTTTAAAGTTGGGTCCCGGTCGCAGAAAACCCTCATCTCCAGCTGAGTGYTTGTACCAGGGTCCCAGCTCTGGGCTGAGGAGGTGTGTGAAGAAAATAAGACTTGCAGTCACCTCTGCAGCACCTGGATCGGTCTCTGTTTCGTTTGGACACCATCGCACCTATTAAGCGTCTGGCCAGCATGGTGTCTGTCCATCTGTAGTGGTTTTGTGACCACTTTGTCCAAAATTTAGGAGCCACAGAGGATTAWGGAACACAACCCTCTGCGTCTCGTACCCCTCTTCCGGTGGCAGAGGTTGGGAAATAACATTTTTTAGGTCTGCAAAAGATGGCACAGGCACCGATCTTCAGCAATGTCCCACTGTGATCTGATGTCCTCTGTGGGGTGGGATCTCTATGGGAAAAGAGCTCTTCAGAGGTGTTGGCTTTCTGTGCCCATGGCCAAATACCTTCCTCCTCCCCCCTCCCCAGCTTGTGTTTTCATAGTCTCTCAATTTTGCTGATTTTTATCGCCCTTCTGATAAGGGTGATTAGATCTGATTTGTTTGAATTATAGCCTGACGGCTTTCAGCTCTCACAGACACAACACTGTGCTGCACTGGGTTCACACCAGCTTGTGTAGGGGGGAAGCAAGGAGGGGAGAGCCTTTTTCCTCCTCTGATAATAGCTAGCAGATGTGATACCATTACCAGGTCAAGGATCTGAAAGGATCAAGCAGCAGGAAAAAAGCTGTGTGCTCGGATGGCACTTTAAAGCTGTAAAGGGGAGGATGTGGCAGAGGCTGAATCATCCCGTGCTCAGCAGCAGGTCTGAGCGCTGCTCTGCAAGGTTTCACAAGCTGTCGTATATTTAAGTAGTCCTTGTTTGGTGGTTTGGCTCCAGGAGCTATTTCTTTAGGTCTGTACTAAACCATTACAGTTTTCTTCATAAAAATCAAGTCTGCTCATGGCTCGTTTATGTCTTGGGAGCTGTGTGCAGTCAGTTTGTTAGAGCATCTTGTTCTGGAGGTGTGATGCCCCATTTTTTTCCTTTTTTATAGAGGCTTCTGGGCCACTAGRAAGACTTTCCCCCTCTAACCAGGTTTTGTCTGAGGTTGGTGACCTGCTGCAAGCGAGACCATGATGCACACGATATTAAAATCTGGCACTTCTGTGTTATTGGGAGGGKTTTTTTTTCTTTTCCTAAAGCCCTTGCAGTAGCTTTCCAGGGTAATTCAAAAAATCTGGGGCAGGTCAGACTGCAGATTATTACTGTGCCCTTGTCCTTTGATCTAGTGGCTGAAAATCTGAAATAAGACATGATTCAGCAGTGGGTTTGGTGCCGTTTTGGGCTCTGGGAGGAGGCTGAGTTCTGCCTGTAGGTGCATCTTTTCTGCAGGGCTTGGCCAGGTGCATCCCTGGGTCTTGCCCTCCTCATCCCCACAATCTCCTCTGCCAGGTGACTTAAATTGTAGTAGCAGATCCTTGTAGGATTGCTATTTAGAAAACAGGCTCTGCTTTAACTTTGGCTAGTGGTCTCAGTGAAGGCAATATGCTTTAAAAGCCATGTTGCAGTCCTGGGCTCTATACAGCCTTTGGAAAAAGAGCTTCCCGGGTTCTGGCCGAATGTGRCCATCAAAGTGGTTGCTCCTAGCATGAGGCCAGAGAGCTGCAGGAGCCTTAAGGAGAGAACTGAGTGTGCCTACAGTATGCCAACAAAGAACAAAATACTTAAAAGTACAGGAAAAAGTCTTGAGGAGCTGCTGTGGGCAAGAGAGGACTGAGCCTTACTTGAAGGTGGGTGAGTTGCATCTTTGAGGGCTTCTATGGGGAGGAGGTATGGGAGTGGGCTGGAAGGGAGGATGTGGCAGCAAAGCAGAGTGGCAGCTTCATCTTGACATGGAGGTGTGTGTTGGGGCGGAACAGCTCAACCTAGGCTATCTTTTCATTACTGCAGTGGGTGGCTGTTATGTGCTCTAATGGTGGCTTCATGGCAAAAAAGGTGTCCCTTTCTGATTCCTCTGCTTCCCCCCCCCCCCCCCCCGCTCTCCTCACCTCCAGCAAGGTGTCCTCCAAGTTAACTTTAGGATAAGAGAAGCAAAGTCTATGTGTTTAACTTAATGGCTATTTTCAGTACATGCTGTGTGAATGCAAAGCAGGGGTTGTAAGTGCAGCCAAGAAAATACCGTGGGCACACAAGTGKGTGTATGTGTGTCRGGAGAGGCTATAAATATAAATATAGATAAATATAGATAAATAAATTATCTATAAATATAGATAAATATAAATATATAAATATGTGTGTCGGGAGAGGCTATAAATATWGATATGCATTATATTACACTGTAGTTTGCTTTTCTCTTATGCTGATGGCACATTTTCTGGCGGTGTAGATGGCAAGCCCTTCTRTGTGGTACTTGCCAATATCGAGAGCACTTGTGAACTCTTATGCCACTGCTATTTGCCGTCCAATGGACACGAGAAGAAAACTGCGACGCTTCCAGTGCGCTTATTCTCTCCCACCTCCCCCCTACATCTTCTTCCCCGGCTGATTTGACCAGGTCACTCCCCATCTTTGATTCTTTCCTCTTATTTAAAGACCTCCTGTGGCTGCATTGTCTGGAAAAGCTCTGGTAGAGGCTTCAGAGCCGTACTTCCACCTAACTAGAGAACATGCTCTCATTAACAGCCCTCAAGGAGGGTGAATATCGCTGCTACCTTCAAAGGAGAGACGGAGGTGCAGAGCAAACTCCTGGCCCTCAGTCGGATGGAGCTCTGCTGAAGACATCAGCAAGATCAAAACGTCAGCTGGTGAGAACAGAAGTGGTGCAGGTATTCCTATATGATGCAGGAGCTGCGGTGGCTTTGTGGTTCCTGGAGATACGAGGTGAACTGGCTTTAACTAGCTCTGGTACCGATAAAAGTGCAGCAGCCACTTGGGCAAACGGCCCAACTACTTGCTTAGCCTCTCGGGAGGGTTCAGCTGCCGCTGTCAGCAGTGACTG
Source organism: Oceanodroma leucorhoa (assembly GCA_030449065.1). Lineage (NCBI taxonomy): Eukaryota > Metazoa > Chordata > Aves > Procellariiformes > Oceanodroma > Oceanodroma leucorhoa. The sequence continues at coordinate 666,977 of JASVER010000199.1, read as the reverse complement.
CTAGTTATCTTAAAGTTAGCTTAGGACTCCCTGTGCCATCTGCAGCTGCACCATCGGCAGAAGAGATGTACCCTCAGTTGCTGTCAAGTGAAACCACGCTGAAGCTTGGGAGCCGAAACTCTCTTCCCAGGTGCTATCTGAACACCTTTRCCAGGCGCTCTGTCTCCTTCTTTAAAGTTGCACCTCGATGGATGAGCTCCAGATAGTTGAGTGGGAACCTTGCCAAGCATGGAGGGCGGTCAGGAGTGTTATGGATGACTTAGGCTTCCTGCTGGGAAGTATGTAAAGGTCTGTTGGCTTCTTATTCTACTCTCCTAAAAGAGTGTTCTCATAACTACTTTTGGCTTTCCTTTTAGCCTAATGAGTTCTTCTCCCTTTTCCAAAAAGTCTGAGGTGAGTCAGTCCTAAACTATCCACAGCATCTATTTGTCTGATTTCCCCCTTCTCTGGAAGCGTATCAGATGAGTGTGGTGGGGTGGAGGTAGGTTGGACTTCAGCCATCCTTTGGCTCCTGCCATGACTGCATAGACTTTTATCTTTTCAATGTGACCATTAAGGAGGGAAAAAAAAAAAAAAAAAGGAAATTAAACCACAAACAACTGCAATAAAATAATAATCAAAGCCTCATGAAAGCACACAAAAACCCAGTAAACGCTCTGCTCTTTGAAACTTGAATCTTATTTCCCCCTGTCAAGGTTAATTGTTGCTGGGTTCAAATCATGGACAAGCTTTCATTATGACTGGAGATCTGAGCCATGGCTGGGCCAGGTTCATCTGCCGGGTGGTTTGTAGCATGGTTGAATTTGGTCCAGTCTGTTAAGGAGGGAGTTTAATCTGTAACTGTGCATTTCATTATATCTGTGGATTTAAATCTGACCTTTAATGTTTCTTGAGGGTCTTCTGCCAAGGTTATAATCTCTGGAGCTATTTTAAAGGTGGTCACTTTATTTCTTTCCATATTACGTTGAAGACTACAGTATGGCAGYGTGGTCAGATCTGGAGAGCTCAGGAACAACTGATAGAAGGTCCCCTAACATAAGAGACCCTTCTAGTTTCTGTGGCGGGGAGCAAATAGTCTGTCCTGGGAAGCAAGTCCTCCTCATTTCTCAGTTAATTAACTTACCAAGAGCCAAAGACTTTTTTTTTTTTTTTTTTTTCCTTCTCTCTTTGACCACTGTGGAGTCGCTGTTGCAGCCCAACCTGCGTGTTCAGGATCCCAGCTCTTCTAGTTGTGGTTTTTGCTCCTGCAGCTCATATTCTTCTGAAAGGGTGCTTGGAGGAGATGGGCCGTTAAAAGCATTAACAATCAAAAAATACTAAACGACATCACGGTATTAAAAATATATTAATGAAATGGGCATAATGAGTATTGGAAATAATTTCACACCCCCTTGAGCTAGGAAATATAAATATATATATATATACTAAATGACAGTTCCCCCCTGCCCCCCCCCCGAGTCATATTTTTAACTGGCTAAGTTAATTTGGGAGACTATTTCACATGCAAATAAGTTGGGATTATGGTTCTGCTTGGGTAAATCACAGAAACTGTTCAATGCCTCAGTTTACTCAGCCTTAAAAGGGAGTTATCAGTGTTCTCTTCGCCTCTGTGCTGTCTCYTGAGATCCTCAAGCACAAAAGGGGGCTGAGGAGATATTAGAAGAAAAGAAAATGAACTTACTGTCTCACTTTTTTAAGAGAGTTGCTTGTATCAGTGCTGGAATCTTTCTTGGTGTTTGTGTTAGAACTAGCAATGGGGAAAACAAGCTTGTTTTGGAAACAGGGTTTGGTGTTTTTTTTTTTCTTTTTTTCACGACTTTTATCAGAACTTTCCAATTTTTTTAATACCAAACAAAATCCGTTAATTCCTATCTGAATTCCTTTCCCAGAATTGCATAGTAATGTAAAGCATCTTTGAAAGCATTGATTTTACAGGACCGAGCCTTTGGCGGTTTCCAGGTTCTCCTGGTGCAAAGCAGTGGAGTCGTGAAGCTATGGGACGTGTAKCTGCTAGCTGCTGATGCCTTGAAGGAGCCTGTGCCCAACAAAAGAGCCCGAAGTGCTGCAGGACTGGGTGTGCAGGATTCTTCCTCTGCTACAGAGGTGCTATTTTGACATGAGGAGTGCTCAAACACAGCTAACGGGATGTGGCCCCGGCCGTGACTTGACATGGTTGCTTAGCATTACATCTCCATCTTTTCCCCCAGCCCACTTCTTTCCTGTGGCCTGTTTTCATTTCCTTGCTAATTCAAGCATGTCTAATGTTAGCATGAGGAATTTTTGTATGGTGCAGATAGGTCACGGAGATCTGCCTGAGACTGTATTTTACAGGTGACATCCATAAATACATGGAGTAGGGCAACAGAAAGGTCAGGGGGATGGGACCTGTGACCTCCTGTAGATGGTGGAGAAGTCTCTGAAGGTGAAATGCATAAGAATAACTTGCAGCAGTGGATGAAATGAGGTTAAAACATYTGCGAATGGGTGCAGACGGGTGCAATCCGTGGGGATTTGTATTACTTTCTGCTGTCAGAGAAACGCAAGCGCCCGCTCCCTGTCTGCAGGCACCAGCCTCTGGCACCATGTGCCATCACGTGCTGTCCTTGGCCAGCGCAGAAGTGCTGGCGATAAGCAGGTGTCCCTCGCCGGCGTGTGGAAAGAAGAGTCAGCTTGCCTTGCAAATGCTTTCCCCAAAGACAGCTTCAGTCGTTGCATTTGTGGGGCTTAGTCCATTCACTCTTGCTGTGAATTACAGAAACCAGACCTCTCATTTTCGTATGGACTATATCCACTAGCAACCACCTGGTGCTGGGATTTGATATCAGCTGGGAACCGGGTCAGGAAGCTTTGATTTTTCTTTTTTTTTTTTTTTTTTTTTTTTGGAATTAAAATGTCTCGTAAAGAGTTGATCAGAAATACATTTTTTTTTTTTTTTTTTTTTTTTTAAATTTCCACCACCTCCTCAGCCTCGCTCCCCTACACCCTGCTTGGTCTGTCTGGTTCATCCACTTACACATGCCCAAGCAGTACGCCATGGGTGGGTGTGAGCTCGCTTGGCACAGGGACCTACGCAGTGCCAAGCTATAGGAACTTCCCTGATGTGTCTCGCTTTGGGCAACCTGAACTCARCATCATTTCTATGAAGCTGGAGAAAAAGGCTGCATAGCTCTGGAGCAGTCATTTTTTTTTGCAGTCTAATGCATTTTCATGGCTGAAAATGGGTAGATGTACAAATTATTAGAAACAATGCTTAGAAAGCTAAGGGCTGTAGCTTTTAAATGTCTTGTGTGTTTATTTTTATGAAAAAAAATATCCCATGTTTCTTCCATTAATGCGTAGTATTTACTTTAGGTACAGCAGAAATCTGATGTTGAGTTTCAAATTAAGTAAATCTCTGTTTATGAAAGCCCTAAGTGCCTCTGTTTCCAGATCTCTTCACGGTACAGTTAGGCTCTGTGTCTGTGTTGGAGACTTAAAGCTCAGCAGCCTGAGGTCAGATCTAGCAGGAAGGGAACTAAACATTGGTCTGACTTTTAGGCTGTATTAAAGGCTGGTGCCATGGAGGGGTGTGAAAAGCCTTTCATGTGGCCGGAGGAGGACCCTCCAGAGACAGCCGGAGCCAGCCTTGGTGGAGGAAAGTGTAGGAGCAAGGTGAAGACAGGAATCCAGCCCACTAGAGGCAYAGGATAAGGTTTCACTTCTGGGGGTTGATTCCTTTGCTAAAGCAAACAAAACCTTGGTTTTGACTTTGCTTATTTGGTTTTTCTTTTTCTGCAAATGTATTGCTTTATCAAGTGGTGCAGGAAGCTTCCAAAAACTCAGTTTGCAACAGGATGCTTGAGTAATTTCTTTACATTTTAAAGGATTTCTGTGTGTTGATTCCAGAAAGCTGAGCACAGACCACTGGACCCTCTTACAGATTCAGTATTTTGGGGACTTAGTCACCAACAATGTCACCCTGCAATACGTTATGCATGGTGGCCATCACTTTACCCAACACCAGTGGCATGAGAAAGCTGCTTCACATRTATGTTTGCTGCATCAGGACCAGACTACGTGACATTTTGCAGGACTGGGTATGAGAGAGATGCTCTCCCTCGTCTCCAGTTTGTTAGCAGTCTCTGAGTAATGAAGTTTAAAGGAAAGGAGGCACCTATCTCTAGTGCCAGCGTCATTGTGCTTTCTAAGCTGTGTGCCTTGCAGCAAGGACCATTACCAGATAATTGTCCCCTTCTGAAATCAGGTGAAACCTTTGGACTTGCCTTTGATTTGTCCAGTGTTGAAGGAGTACTGTAAGATTCTCGGTCCTGTCCGGAGAGGATTAGTTCCCAAGGATCTTAAGATAAGATAGGTTAATAGGAACTGTGAAAGTCTGTCCTTTCTTTTTTTTTCTAGCACTTGATGCTGTATAAAGGTGGCTGAACCATTTTTAGAAGAGAGGAAAACAATTCGTCTCTACTTGCATAAGCAGATTTTCTGGCTCTGTCATACCCTTTCCCAGTGTTCTAGTGCTGGTTGTATTATTCTGAATCAATATTAACTGGAACTGGTWATAATTAAATAATCAGCCAAAAGACAGCCCAAGAAAAGAAAACAACCAAAAGCTCCAGAAGATGTTGACACCTTCCCACCCCCTCCAGTATTGAAAATGTCAAAAAAACCTTCTGTGTACTGCGGGCTTCGGAAAAATACGTTAGCAGATGAGCACTGCTGCTGTGAGGCTGTGCAGGGACGAGCATCCAGGTGCCACGGGTGATGGTCGTGGGGAGCTCTGCCCTCTGCTCTCGCGTGCGGAAGCCTCCCTGCAGCCATCTTCCCCTCCTAGAATAATGTGGCGCATTCCTGCCTAAACAAATCACATTAAATACCACACCTTCTCCCCATCTTCTCTGCCAGGCAAAACCCACCCTGAAGTGACTGGCGTTAGCATAAGCAAAGCTAATTCGCTAACTTATCTCCAGTGTACCGTATAATTGATTTCATCAAATAAAATCTGTGTAATAAAGCTCTGGAAGTTAAGGGAAAGCTACAACTTAATTGTAGTTCAGCCAAGAATCAATTTCTCATTTTCTTTCTTGTTTTCTGACAATTTCTGCTTGTTCATGAGGGCCAGAAAGGATGGAGGTTTTACAAATGTTGGTATCCTCTGTATCACTGGCATTTCATTTCCAGACTAAAAATGAAAGGAAAATTTTGCAGATATTTTTTGGATCAGCCACAGTAGGGAAACATCTGGCTTGAAACAGTTGTCTAGCAATGAAGAGCTTTACCCCTGTATAAAGCTAAATACAGTTTTTATCTGTAAATTTTTGTTTTAGTTCTTTCTGTAGTTTTCCGTGAACACAGAGTTAGGGAAGAAATGGATTAAGACTAGCTTTTTTTACAGTGTCTCCATTTCAGAGACACAATAAAAATTTAAAGTGCAATAAGAAGTTAAAACGTCAGCCTTATTTTGCTGAGTGGAGATGTTTAGGAAATGTTTTGGATAAAACCTCTGCAGTGAAACCCTGCAGTCATTCAAGCTGATAGAGATTTAGCTTKTCTTCTGTTTTCAGTTCAGAATAAATGCCTTATCCAGGAAGAAAAAGGAGGGATTGGACCACATTTTCTGGGATGCCTGAGTAGTTGGAGGAGTGATGGATGCTCTATGTGAACGACTGTTACATAGGCATAAATTGACTGTGAAATATATGCTGTGGGAGTCCAGCCCATCCAAAATGCAACATGTAGTTTTTTTCTCAAGATGGAACTGTTTCACTTCTCGGTGCTTTTTTAGAAATGGCTTGGATCTATCCAGTGGGTATGTCAGCTGCAACTTTTGAAAGCTTTATGAGGCTGATTATTTTAGAAAACCTCCGTTCTACTCCGTCTCTCAATTTGTTGCTGCTTTTCACGACCGGAGTGAATGCAAGATATATTTTGGCCAAGTTAGAAGCCTTAGACTTTTCAGAGAAAGATGCTAAGGGGAGTGGTGAAGAGAGAACTGGTGTCTCCTCTCCCTAATCTTGTCAGCCTGGGGATTTCAACATGGGCCAAGTAAGAGGTGGCTGGTTTTGGAAGTGGAAGCATCATCTCGATTCAGACAGTACCTCTTGTTGGGACACTAGTTCCTGTCCAGCTAGGTTGAATGTGCCAGATGCAGCAGCCTGTGTTCAGTAGGGATTTTTTAAAGCAGTCATGCCRTTGCAGGCTATTTTGGGGATGCCCTATGTTTGTTCTGCAAGCTGAGAGATTGCACAGATCRGGCATGGTCAGGAATGGAAGGAGCAGGAAAAATGAGAGTGCTATCCAGAGCCCCAAATTTCTCTCATCCACTATCCACCTTGTTCTCAAGCTGACCTCCAGCCCATGTGCTGCAGAGCTGGGATCAACCAGAGACACTTCTTACGTGCTTTGCTTACACAGCTGGTTTTTAAGTATGCTCTTGAAAAACATACATTCAGTACAAATATTATCCCTATACATCCTCCCTCTGTTATTTCTTGCGTGCAGGATCAGCAGTTTGCAGCATGTACCTCGAATCCCATAGCTAGAGCTACCCTGAGAAACACCGCCTTAAAAAAAGAATCCTTTGCTGGGCCAGCTAAGAGGAAAATGCAAATGGTGATGGAAAGGTACAGCGTCCCTGGGATGGGCAGTGTTCTGCCAGGTTGTAAAAAGGTGGTGGATCCTGAGAGAGGTTTTGGTCTGCAGGGAGAAATGGCGACATGTGAGRTGGCTGGCTTTGTGCAGCTCATTACGCTCCCGTTGCCGATTTCTAAATGGAGTCCTGTCGCTGAGAGAGACCAGGTTTGCTTTTACTAAAAACATARGGGTGGGTTTTTTATTTTTCTTGTACCGAGGTATGTAACTTTAGAYGGCCATCTCTGTGCCTGGTCACCTCTGAGATTTTTTTCCACTGACATTCACCTTGAGAAGCTACAAAGAGGTAAAAACTACGGTGGCTTGCCGCTTCTTGACTAGTGTCTTGCTTTGATCTAAATCCTCAGGGTAAAAAAAACACCTTGTGCAGGGAAAGCAAAGGCTGAAGTAGCTTTCATGAGGCAGGCTTAGTTCCCCTGGAGGACTGACATCCCCATTTTTGAGGCCTAATTGCATGAAGTTTCCTGCGATAATTTCTTAGACAGCGAGGAAAAGCAGCTGGAGCAAGCCTCYGGCATCGCGGGGTACGAGCCCAGTGGGTGTAGTGTCTTGATAGGACAACAAAGAGATCCAAAGACTTGAATAACAGTGATCCTGTTGGATGTGGTTAAGACTTTTTTTCATCCATTGCTAACACAGATTCCTCAGGTTGATCAACATTAAAACGCTTCACTTAAAGGTGCATTTCCTTTGCAACTTGTAATGATATTCTCATGATAAAGGAATGCTCTTGTATTAAGTTACTGTTGTTTTTGAGTGGAGGCAGTGCTTGTAAGAGTCATCGGTCTGACACCGCGCTGATGTTGTCAGCTTGGCCACGCAGGGCTGTTGTAAATACCCATCAGCAGCATCTGCCTTTGTGCTAGCCCGGAGGGACCGCAATCCAGGCTCCCTGACGCTACCCAGATCTGCAGCAGTAACCTCGAGGTATTGTGTTAGGAGCTCCCCTCCTTTGCTCCGGATTGCAGGATCAACCAACGCTGTGCTTCCTACCTGTGCGTTATCCCGTGCCGAAGGGGAACCGGCTGCGCCTGGGGTTGCTGACGTATCCCTTCGTTCTTTGCTTTGCCGGTGATATAATGTCACGACCCTCCGGCTCAGCTTGTAGCGGTGCGTGGGGTATTGATTTCTGTTTCACAAAATGATAGCCTTCAAAGGRTGGCTGGGCATAATGAGTTGGGCAGCTGCCAATAGCTCCGTGTCGCCAAAAGCCTGTAACTCTCCATGTGTTAAAGCTTTCCTGCTCCTCAGTAGTTCAGATGGCTTTGTGTCTGTAAGAGCAGGCACAATTTCTCAGGTTCTTGGGATGCGCCTACATCTTCTGAACCCTTTTTGAAGCTATTTCTGCATTTGATTTGACAGCCTAAAGCCCACAGGAGGGAAGAACATAGCTGGTTTGTAGGCATGCAACCCCCACGTTTAAGTTGGACAGCATAGCCCGCTTATAAACCCTAAGTAACAGCCGTTTTGAAAGCCCTCTTCAATAYTGATTTATATTTTTCTGCAGCATCAGCATCACTTTAAGGGATAAGGGATTTTATAACGCAGTTGTAAATTATTCCTGTAAGTATCTTAAGTGCCTCATGGGAGTGCAYGATCACTCAAGATGCTTTGTAATTTATTTCTTCCCGTGTTTTTCAGCTGTGCAGTAAACCATTTGTAAATACCCAGGAATGAGGGTCCTTACAGATGGCACTGACATGCACCAGGCTTGCATGAAAACCCTTGTATCATCTGCAGGAAGGAGAAAAGGAAGATAGAAGTGATAAGTCTAACATTTTCCTGAACCTGTGTGGCACGTGTGTGCCGCTGAAGCTCCTGAAAAGGCTATAAACRTGGTAATTTTGCTTCCTGGATCCTCTTCTTGGCATCCCCACTGGAATCTCTCCTTGCTGTGTTGTGGCTCATGCTCTGAAGTTAGCTGCTCTCCTGACCTAGTAAAAAATCCAGGCAGGTGTGAGCCAAACTCGCTAAAAGCAATTAGCATCAGTGCTTACATCCCCCAATTTATGCTAATATGTATCCTGGTGATGAGGTACAGGTGAGAGACTTAATGGTCCTGTTGTTCCTCTGACAAGCAGATGGTTTTGTGGAGAGGACTGTCTCTGCCAAGTACAACTGCTGCTCAGCCACAGAGGCAATGAAAAGCTCAGGTTTTTCTGTGCAAGTCTCGGTGAGCAATTCCTTTTCTCAAAGAGTGTAATTCTCTGTGGATGTGATTAGTTGTATTTTAAAACATTGAGTGTGTCAAGGTCTAACCGTGGATGGCTTGGACRAACATAACTTGTATTATCTTCAGCAGAGCTATGTTTTGACTCTCAGTAGTGTTGTTTTACCCTCTTTCTGGTTAAGTACTTGATGGGCTGTTTCATGTTGAGCTGGTAGCATCAGGTCCTAAAGGATGTCCAAGGTGACTGTCCTAAGTGTGAAGTTTCAGGCGTAGCTTGGAGAAGACCTCAATGACCAAAKGCATGCAAAGGATGAAAAGCCTCAGTTGCTTCTTGCTGATGAGGGAGTCTTGTGTCATCCCAGATAATTTTTGAGAGTAAATAAAGGCTTTGTTTTCCATTATTTGAGAGAAGCCTGGCATGAAATTTGCTGGAAGAGTGCTCTGTTGACTTCTAAAGTGACAGGCACCTGAAGGGACTTCACTGTGCAAGAGTCTCAAAGCTCAGCAGCCCTGTGTAACGGCTCCCCAAGATATTGACCATCTGAGGCTTTGAATGAGCACATTGGATATGCTGTTTTGTCTTCGGTCATTTCTCTAAACTGCCACTTTGCTTTCCCAGTATCATCTCCTTATCATCTGTATTATGTAGCTTTTAACCATAATGGCCTCGAAAAGACTCGTAGCCACTTAATCTGGCTGTGTTCCCCTGTTAAAGTTCTGTGCTAATCTGTGTGGATTTGTTATGGGGATGTAAATGCTGGTGGAAATCTTACAAGGGCATGTTTTTCTTGAGTGGGAAGGCCAAGAGATTGCAGTTCAGTAAGTAAACAAAGAGAAATAATCTTTATTTCTGGCTTGATGTTGGGATTTCTAGTTAACCGCTCTTCCAGGCGCGCTTACTGAATGCCAGCAAGTTCTTGTAGGTAAGGCAGGGCATGGTGGTCCTTTGACAAAACAAATCTCAAGGGGTTGAGATATCATCAGCACCTCCCCTGTCTGCTTATATTAGCTGATGCAGAACTGGTAGTGGTTGTATCGCTCACGGCATAAAGTAAATACCAGTCACGGCAGAACATTGATCTTTGTAGCAAAGGAATTGTTYGTGGCATGTTGACCTGCCCTGAACTCCTGGGCAATCACAAAGCGTTATTGATAGTTACAGCRCAAAGGCAGTAAGCAGTACCTTGTGCTCTGTGCAAACACACTGTGCATGCTTGTGAGACCAATTATGAGTCCCAGTGAGTGAAATTCGTTCTTGTTTTGCTTATGACCTCCCAGCGTGTCCTCGCTTGCACAAGAAGTTGTTCTGAAGTGACTGGTCATGGGCTCCAGATGTTTGCCCCGCTGTGGCTGGCTGTCCCTCCTAACCAAACACCTGTCTATGCTAATAAATACTTCGTGCCCAAATCTTGAAGAAGAAAACAAAATCCCTGCCTTGAAAAACCAGGAAAGCCCCAAAAGTGTGTGTAATGTCTGTTTCGCAAGACCAATCATGCTTGATGTGTGGGCCTGTTGCCTTGAACAATTAACTGCTCAGTGAAGATCTTGCAGACCTATTGGAAGTACCTTTTGACCCTGCTTTCATCCGTCTGGCCATTAATAGCTTGTTTGGGGATCCAGAGGATTTAGACTGACCAGCAGAAATTGCAGCTGGCCTGATGGCTATCCTGCTGCTTGCAGCTCTGTCTCCTGGCTTCATGTAWTAATTCATAAATAACCCTCCCTTGCTTCTGGAGCCAGTTGTGGGTGTGTGCCGATTACACTGCTGTGGTTGACATCAGCGTCTTAGCTCTCATCATTGCAGCCTGGCTTAAAACACAAATGTATCTTTTCTTTTTCGTGTCAAGAGCATGATTAACTCCTCCTGTTTCTGTGCAAGAAACATGATGGGCCCGTGCAAGAAAAAAGTAATCCACTTGGAGCAGCTGCCTCCGTTCTCCTCTGGCTGGACTGTGTTTCTCAAGATACAGGAGGGATGCCAATGAAGCAATGTCTCTCCTGGGAGAGAGTTGGATGAATCATGTTAATGGAGCTCCAGCAGAAAGCTTTACCCGCAAAGGGTGGGGAGTAGCAGCTGATCTAGACCAAATGATGACTTAACCTTGCCTGAAAATTAAGACGTCGTTCCTTCAATTTTTTTCCTGCTGGAAAACTGAAATATTTCCATGRAACCCAACATGAAAACTTCAGTGTGGGGTTGTTTKTTTTTTTTTTTTTCCCCATCCAAAGCCCATCTGCTGGAAAGCTCCCCACCAGCTCTATTGGTGGGCTAGGGAATTTTCCAGGGCTAGCCTGAAGTTTCCATTAGGCAATGCAAGGCGTTGTTGGGGTGTTTGTTTGTTTGTTTTTTTAAGACAGCCAAGSAAAACAACTGCTGGTGAGAACTTCAGTACCTGATTTGTCCTTATAAAATTATCTGCAAAGTGAGAAGGCATTTTCCAGAGCTATCTGCAACTTGCTTTTAAAACTGAATTTCCTCTGATGCCATAAATAGGAGTTAATGAACGATTTAAGCGTTTGTTTTATTTTGGGTGCTCAATCGGTTCTCAATTTGTTTCAGATGAGACAYGTTAAATTTGTCCCATGACCCTGTAAATATAATCTTTCATTCCATCCCTTAAATAGCCACCCYATCCTTTCAAACATTATTTTTTGCTCACCTTCCTGGCATCCAGTTTTAAGTAAATATTTTAAACTCAAAGGAGTGTGGTTCTCTGCTTTACAGTCTCCTGGCTTCCTTGAGGATGGCAAGGGCTTCCACCAATTTATGCCGATAGACTCGAAATCAGCTCCAAATTTCTTTCTGGCCTTTCATRTGAAAGCTATTCTGGTGGAGAACAACTTTTTGGCTATTCAGAGAGTGGAAAGAAGCCTTGGGGAATCTGCTTTTTCTCTTTGACAAGTGCCAGTAATATCATGCTTGGGAAACAATTACTTTTTCTCTTCTGCCTCGTGAACTTCGTGCAGCTGAAAGGTGATGGAGCAGACCCTGGAAATGAAAGGTCCTGCAGAAGGAGGAGAGGATGGGTCATCCTGCCTGCAAAGGGTGGAGCGAGGTGGCTTCTTTAGCTCTCCAGTAAATCATATGTAACACCACCCATCAGATTCTGTGGATGACTTCAGACTGGCTTGGGGATGAAACACCACCAAAGGACACTTGCATTTTTAAAGCTCCAGGCAGAGTCTCTGGTCCAAGTCTGGTTAGTAGCGTGTCAGCGTGCACTGGGAAGGCTTGTAACCGAGCTCATAACTTTTTATGTTTTTAAGAGGGAATGCTTTGCTTTCACTGCTTCACTAGGGGTTTCTTCGTGTGCTTTGAAATGTGACTACCTGTGAGTTAGTACCAGGTTTTTTCCACCCCCTTCTCCTTAGTGACTTTCCTTCTTTGCATTTCTTGTCCTGGTTCCTCTGCTTCAGCCTTAATTACACCGGTTGGGAGAGATGGAGTTGAAAAGGCCTCAGCTTTAAGTTGGAGACTGTTTGTTGCATTAAAAGAACCGCTTACCTCCCTCTTCATCAAACTTATGATATTAAAATCAGTAATTCTCCTCCTCTTCCAGTTAGTTTTATTGGTGCTAGTTGTCATGCTGTGCAGAAAGGGCTCAGATATTTTGACTGCAGTGCACTTGATACTTGAGCAGAGAAGGGGCAGGTAATGGATAAAAGACTGTGTAGGTCCTCTCCTCACTGACCTCTGCTGATGGGTGGAAAATCTCCAGGAATGGTTTTCTTCATGTTTTTGCTGTTGTAGGTGGCACTGACTGTTAAAAAGGAGGGTTAAGTTGGTCCTGCAGAYGTATGTCTCGGGGAAGATAGGGGTTGAGAGGTAGAGCTGCAGTGGTGATGGGTATTTTTTGTGAAGAAAAGATGTGTCCATTAAAAAATACTTGTGCTTCCACGTGTATAACACCTAAACCTGTCCTCAGCAGAGCAATCCCCACTGTACTGCTCGTTAGATGAGAAGAGATCGTCCCAGAGCTCCCTGAGATGACCAGTGGTTGGGCACCTACCTGTAAAGCCACTGTAGGGAGACTGGTCTGTGCCTTTTCTCTCATTCCTCGTCTGGGGGAGAGATGTGTGCTGGGAATGTCTGTACGAGAAAGCTACTGTTAGATGGCATTAGTTGGCTGTGAATATTCATGTGCGACTTGTTTTTGGAGCAAAAGCGTCAGCAGGGCTGTGGTACTGCTAATTGCAATTGAAAGTGTTAATTTTCACGCGGTGGTAAAAGAAATCCCAATTTGCGAAGATTTCACTTGAGTCAGGGGTGAAGTTCCTGACAGTTTTAAAGGGTGCAGATGTGAAATGCTGAGTTTGAATATTGAGTCCCTCTTAAAATACTTTTTCATCTGTAAGATTCCCAGGCTCTCTCAGTGTGTTACTTTGTCAAACCCACCTTTTTTTTTTTTTCCTAGAGAGGTTGGAGTCTTGACTTATTATTCAACTTCCTATTGCATCTTTGTTTAGTGGAGTTTATACATTCTTAGGTCAAACATTATACAATCTGACCCGGAACTGTGCAATCACAGTGGGAGATGGGAAGCAGCAGCATAATTTATTCTATAAACAAGGGGATCATYTACATTAGAGCATAAGCTGGTTAATAAAATGGGTTTTAGTGAAATAAAAAAACAAATACGTAGCTTTCCCTGGGCTGTGTTTAGAAATAGTTGCATTCAGATGGGGAATGTGGCGCTCGTGTCTTACAGGAGATGAAGCCAATGTCTGTGGTAAGCAGTTACCCTGGCCAGACTTGTCTGGATTGAGGTCAGTGTTGTCTTGTCTGGGTTGATGTATCCTTGGTGAAGCTCCTGCCCTGTCTATGTTACCAGGGCTTCTGGGCACAGCCCCGTGCATCTCTGCGCTGCAATGAGCTGAGCTGCTCTGCATCTTCCCTGACAAAGCACAGAAGAAGGTGTCTTGTCCTTCTACATGCTTGAGAGAAGGGGACGATGGAAAGGGACTGGAAAGACTAGAGGGATTTGACCAGATCCTTATTGCAAAATGGGGTGGATAATGAATGCCAGTGGAAGGACTAAACTACATTTAATGTTTATCCTGAGATGAGCCAGCTGCTTTAGGTTGGAAATGTGTGCAAGCTCGAGCTAGGGATAGCTCTGAGGACACTCATCAGGCACAATAAAAGGTGATGTTCAAGGACCACTAAATCTTGTTACTTTCTGTGACTTGTTCTGGGGCTGTATGCGTTGGATCCTTGTAAGACAGCTTTGCACTCTTAAAGTGTTAACTTTGGTAAAACTACCAAATTACTGTGGTTTGACTGCTGGGTCGATAGAGGATCCTCCTGAGCATTTGCTGGACAACCAGCAGCTCCAGCCATGTTGAGAAGCTGGAAAATTTATTGAGTGGGGTATGTGTTATGGGCCTGGGCAAAGGGCTGGTGAGTCAAACTGCTGCTTCTGGATCTGAGGTCTGGGAGGAGGAGAGTCAGGGGGGAGATTTTCTACTTTTTTCTGAGGATATATTGCAGTGTGGGTAGGAAGCATCTCTCAGGCTCCCTGCAGTACAGACCTGGGAAGTATCAGCTGGTTGAAAAATTGCTTTATCCAACAAACATTTWAAAAAAAAGCTCCTGGAAGAGGAGAAAGGCTAGCTTCAGTGAAGTTAATGCTACAACTCCCCTTAGCATGAGCCAGGAGCAGGATTTCATCTTGGAGCTGCAGTGAGTACAACCAGCGTTCCTCCTGCACCGTAAACTGGAAGTTGCTGAGAGTTATTACGCACACGTGCACACAATAGTGCTCAGAGCCCGTCCGCTGAGATCTTTCCTTGGGGATCCATATAAAATACCTCTCACAAAAGCTGCCCTGTGTGTGAGCAGAGGAACTCCATCTAGTGACGTTAAAAAAGAAAAAAAAAAAAAAAAGCCCACAAAACCTTTTTCACACACATCTACAGTTGCGTACCTCTTATCTTACTGCCAGTCTGTTGAAGATATCAGCACAGCTAAACAGCATGCACTTACCGTATGGGACACTAAAAATGCTGCCTGGGAAGCGCTTTCAGTCCCGCTCTGAATTCTGCCAATGCAAAAAAATGTCCCCTTTGTCATGGTGGTGAATGAATTTTCTTGTTCCCCTTTCTCCTTGGATTTATGTTAACCCTGGGTTTCAGCCGAGTTTGATCTCCTCACTTTATTGTATTGCAAACAGTAGTCAATAGCTCTTCAGCTTGAGATCGCCTGGATTTATTTTCAGGTCAAGTCAACTCTCCTTGACCCAAGTCTGAACCAAAATACATTCCCAGAAGATTCCCCCACAGGGTATCGCATCCAAAGACAGAGTGACATTGTAATGAGTTCAAGGTTTCAGCTCAGCACAACGGAGTCCCTGTTGGCGTGGGGAAGGCAACCCTGCCATCCTTCTTATTTCAGAGCTGGGCCCTCTCCTGGGGCAACTCACAGCAGATTTTGTCACCCACCGGTCACTTCTCTTCATTGAACAATGTCATCGATTGCATTCCTGGTGTTTGCGGTCTGAAGGGAGGCTGGTCTCAGCTCCTTATGTATGTGCTTGCATGGCTCTAACATGCGTGCGTGGAATTTGGTGTGCAGGCTTTAAGCAACTGATGAGATGATCTGCATTCATGCTCTCTCTTTTTTTTTTTTTTTTTTTTTTTTTTAACGGAAAGCGGGATGTCTTGTGGGGACTGCCTGGCACAGAGGCAGAACCAACTGATATTGCATCATGAAGTAAAAACATCGCTTCGAAGGCTTGGGACAAAAATGGAATGAACTCATGAATTTATCCTGGATGATAAATCTTCCTTCAAAAGAAGGCAGCCTTATGTTTAGTACAAAAGACTGTTTATTTCTTCTATGGAAAAAAAAGTAGTGTAATCGGATAGGATTAACTTTCCAGGGGCCCTGGACAGAAGCTAAAGCACAGGCTGCCTCCTTCTTGTGCTCGCGTTGRATAATTTGAGTAGTCTAAGACCTCTCTGGCTGTCTACAGCATTGGGCCGTGAGCTGCCGCCAATGTGCCTTGCACCTAAAGCCAATATTAAGCAACCCAGCAACAAGGGTTTCTACAGAAACCAAAATTGTCCAAGTGTTTGGCTAGTATAAACTGCTTGTCTCAGCTGGGAACCTGGCCCAGGTATGGAGAAAAATACAGTCTTATTAGTGTTTTTCATCTCGAGCATGTAGTTGAATACATAAATAACGTACAACTGACTTAATGTTGCATTAAGAGTCTTTGTGGTTTGTGTGCGCTGACTTTGTTGTTTCGACCGTTCATGGTTAATGTTGCATCAGCCCTTTTTATTTTATCTAGTCATTTAATTACCTAGGAATAGTCCTGTGTGCACGTTTGTTGGTGGGAGCAATGATGCTTGAAATTTCACACCTCATTGGGACGGATGGGAAAGTTTTTAGTGAGATAGCTGCGTTGGCAAAAGGAAGRAGAAAAGTGAGAGTCGAAGTCCCACAGGTGTTTGCATATATGTGCTCTCTTACTTGTGCAGAGATTCCCATGCAATTCAGGTGATAAGAAATCCCATCTTTTCTGAGGGGCCAAGTTATCTGTGCCTGTGCTGGTTAGGAGTGTGACATGGTCAAACTGGCATGAATGTCACATTTATGGTGCGAGAGTGCAAGAGCTGCTCAACAGTTGCTGTTATTTTGTGCGGTAGAATCATAGAATAKCTCAAGTTGGAARGGTGACCCWTAAGGATCATRGARTCCAACTCCCTGCTCCTCGCAGGACTACCTAAAACTGAACCATATGACTAAGAGTGTCGTCCAGGCACTCCTTGAACTCTGACAGGTTTTGTGCAGCTCYCTGGGGAGCCTGTTCCAGTGACCGACCTCTGAGTCGGTCCACTGACCYTCTCAGTGTAGTAAGCTTAAGCTATCTTCTTGCCTTGTTCCTCTGGAATAAGCTACTTTGGCGAATTATCACAGAGGAAGGATGCGGTCATGTATGGTAACTTTTATGTGTGCTGAAGACCTTCCCGTAGCTATGATGAGAGCAGCCATACAGYAGAACAACACTGCTTGGGATGATTGGGAGCGTGCTTGTGGAGCTGTGTGAATGTGATCTGAGCTCAGGTCTGCATGTGGGGCTTTTCATGTGATCCACAGCCTTCTCCTGAGGGAAAATGTGCTCCAAGAGACAGCGGGTCTCGTCGGAGACTTGAGTGTTGGCTGAGTGTCTGGAGAAACGTGCACAGTGGGCAGTAGTCCTGTCCCAGTGTCCTCCATGCCTGGAGCCAAGATGAAGGAGATTCGAACCTACATCACCTGTGGGGCTGCGCTAACCACCATGCTAAAGGTATGGATGGAGAAAGTCGGGGGGGATGCTCCCATATGAAAGGAATATAAGACTTGTGGGGTCGGGAGAGAGGCGAGGAGCCCAAGGTGGAGTGTGACTATACCTGTGAAAGGGGGCGGTGAGACCAGTCTCATCTCTGCATCTYCCAGTCCCCGAACACTTTTGCTGCCAGGGTGGTACTAGATGTAAAGGGTATGCCACCATTTGTCTAAAGGACGCAGCGTTGTGTGGAAGCTGCTTGTTGTGAGGAGACCTCATCCATACGCTGTGGCTGGCTGTGTGCAGGGTGTTCCTAAAATGTCCGTCAGCTGTGGTCCCTCAGGGGAGGGAGGTGTTTATTGGCCTCGATCTGATTGCAATTTAGGCAGGAGATAGGTGTCAGTCTGCTGCAGACGCTTCTGGGCATGTGCTGCAGTAGGACTGGAGCCTCCTGGAGAASAGAGACCAGGGCAGCACATAGGGAGCTTAGACCAGGCAGCAGCTGAAGCAGGGYTTTGGCGAGCCCATGTTTTGCAGCTGGCCGTCCAGTTCTACCCAAATCCTGAGTGTCTGGCTGGACTGGGAGCCAGGAGAGCTCGGCAATTTCTAGTGCTGAGCCAGAAGCAATCCAGGAGGAGATGGCCAGATAGTTCCCAACCAACAAACATCAAACTTGTGGAAAATGCAGCTGTAATGTCTTTGTCTTCTCACCTGCCGTCAGTGTTTGCTAGCAGGCTAGACAGTGACTGTTCACAACAGGCCCAGTAAAAAAATTACCCTTTGTGTTCATTTACTTAACATTTTCAAGGAGTTGTGGCTAAATGAGGGTGACCTTCATTCCCAGCTCCCATGCGTAGGCTTAGCTCCAACAACTCCAGTCAAGCTATGCTGACTTTCAGCAGCTGGGACTTGGGCCCTGCTTTTAATGTCCCTTACTCAGTGCTCATGCAGTCAGTTTTCCTTGCCAAGATTATATTTGCTTTCCTTCCTAAAGGACTGCTCTAAATATCATACTTTAAAACAATATGTCTTTTTCCCCCGCAGAGAACAATATGATATGCCACCGTTGAATTATTATGTCCATGAAAAGCGAATATAATCTCCCCAATAGATCCCCTTTCCAAAAGATTTATGGTTTAATGAATTTTTTATTTCTTACCGGCGTGTAGTATTTAGTCGTTTTACACCTAGCAGGACTCTTTCCCATGGAAGCAAGCGAAGGCAGGGGGGGATCCCGTCATCCTAATTCAAACTCCTTTCCTCCCTCTCTGTCCCCGGTGTGCCACTTGTAACCCTTGCTGCCGATGCAAAGTTAGAGTCCAGCTTTCCGTAGCATGGCTTCTGTCAAAACCTACCCCCGACACATTAATGTCACCTTGCTAATTTGAGACAGTGCTGTGCAGAGAGGAGAAGTTTATGAATAGTGTTTATGTAAAAATCAATGCCTCTGAAAAATCTTCACTGCTGGCTGCTTAGCTGCTCCAGGCAGGATTTCTGGCTCAGGGTCCTATTTTATCTTCCACATGGTCACGCTCCAGCATGCTCTCAAATAAATGCCAATAATGCCTATGACAGTAGATTAAGAAGCTGCAAATAACATCCATAGGTAACACCTTTATTTAGTGGAAGGGTAAGATGGAAATGAACTGTGAAGGAGAGTGCTGTCTTCAATAATTATTAGCTACATGGGTAATATTCCTAATTACACCACCAATTGATTTCTCCTAGAAGCTCTCATCGCCTTCAAAATAGTAAATTGATTGCTCTGCCAGCCCTTTCCTCGGCGGATCCCGCTGGGATGTGTGTCGTTCCCAGTGAGCTTCCCAAAAGCTAAGCACCAGTATGATGGCTGCAGTTCCSTCTGGGACTGATGGAAAGTGCGGGGTGGCTGGACGGGAGAGTTAACCTCTCTCCTGCTGTGTCTTTGGGGGGAAAAAAACAAAGAATGGTTAAAATCCTGGGTGGCCCAGTTGATTGAGATCCACGTGAAGTGCTGTGTGCTTTGCGTTGTCTCTCTGAATCAGCGCTGTTCACCATCACTTGTCAAGAAGCGAATGCTGACGGCAGCGTCCCTAGGCTGGACAGTCTGCCTGGAAAACACAGATCTCTACCGGCAGGTTTTCACAAGCCTTTCGGTGTGCGGTGCTTCAAACAGCAGATGCTGGAGGCCTGTGACAKCCCAAGGAGCTCAGCTTTTGTGCTCCAAAATCTTCCTCTTAAATTCAGTCCTTATTGTTGCGGTGGAGAAGTTGAAAATACAGCTTTGGAGCTACAGCATAGATGGAAACCAAGCTTTCTGCAAAAAAAATGTATCTCATGAACCTTTAAACTAACGGGTGGGTGGTATGGAGGAGAGATGGAGGTCCTGCACTGCAATTTCTCTTTAATTGCTTGGTTTGGTGGTTTAGGCTAGGCTAGGGGAAGCGGGAGCCTTGCCCTAGGATGAGTTGTGGTCACCCTGGCAGCCTCTGTCTGCACATCTCTTCCTTTGCTCCCCAGTTTTAAGAGGTCAACTTCTTTCTGCCACAATTTCCCTAGCTGTAAAATAGGGTAACGCCGTGCGTTTGCAAGTGTGAGCATGGCATCCCGGGGCATGCTGAGCATCCCACCCAGCACCGCCACCGTGCCCCTTGGCTTTCCCACCCTCCTGGGCTACGGCAGCTCCTTCAGTTTGGGGCACCCCTGCCTCGCTCCATCCTTTCACAGAGGAGGACATCAGTCTCCTTGGAGCTGCCTACAAGTACGAGCGCCTTTCTCCCCGCTGCCGCAAGCACGAGTAGCGCCTTTCTGCAGTGCAGCAGTGGGGAGGGTACTTCTCCCTGCTCTCTTCCCCATAGTTTCCTCATCTTGCATCTCTTCCAAACGGGACAGGATGGAGCTGGACAGGAGACCAGCCCTGTGGCTTTCCTGACGGCTGCCAATGCTGCTTTAGGTATGGTTTGGCATTAAATGACTTGATTGTTTTCTGTTGGTAGGGGAAGTGAAGCTGGGCAGTACCGCAGCCGCTGCCTGCTGGAAAGTCACTGCTCGTTTCCTTTCTGCCTGCGATTTCAGAGGTGACTCCTGATGTAGTCATCTATTTATTCCTTTTGTTAGTCCGGTGGCTTGTTCCTCCATCCATCATCCAACCGATGCAGCGGGGAACGTGACCAGGAGAGGACAGAGAACTAGCTGTCTTGGAAGAGGGAGGAAATGAGCGCTGCGTTTTCATCCAGCAGCCCGCTGGCGCTGGCTCCCAGGACTGCAGGAAGCTCTCTTTTACCTTCGTGCACTTCACGGATCACAGCCTGATTTCCTCCAGGGCTCTCCCTGGCTTTATCGTCTCAATGTGGGTGTTTGCACTCCTGGCCAGCACGTTGTTCTCTGCGCATGAGGCTGCTGCTTTTGGACACCCGCTCAGTGATGCTGCTCCCGCCTCGCTTTTGCTGCACGCAAATCCTCTCTTGTGCAATGGAGAAATTTTCCCTTTGTCCCTTTTTGATATTTGCTGTGCTATTGAAATGCTCCCCCACCCAACGCATATATGCACTTTGCCTTATTGGTTTTCTCTCTCACCCCAAAAAAATCTTTCTAGCACTTAAAACTGCCAACTTCCTTTTTTTTTTTTTTTTTTTAATTTCTCTGTTGACCTCAGTAGGCAGGGCTGGGTGTTAGCTTCCATCTGCCTCCCAGTTGGAAAGGGAAGCCTTAAGAGAAGATGAGGATGCTTTCAGCCCGCATTCCCAAYGCTAGCAGGGAGAGGCTGCGGGGACTGTTAGAAATTCCTGATTTTTCTCTCCCCCTCCATGTTAGTAAAAACTTGTGCTTTTGGAGAAAAAAAATAATATATTGCTGTAGTTCAGGCAGTTAAACAAAATATAAATGGAAAACAATCGGATAAGCAGTTAAAATAATAATCTGGCTTTCAGTGCTGCGTTTTGCCCAACACCCTGTGCCTGCCCCCCTTGCCGTACCTATCTCCACGGGGCAGAGCTCGCCCTTAGGTGTGTTTATCTGCAGCGCTGCGCACGGTGGAGCCTTGACCTCGTGCAGGGCCCCCCATGGTCCTGCCCGTGGTCCCCGCAGCAGGGTTAGCAGAAACTTGTCGTGGAAGCACCCCAAGAAAAGCCCAGCAAGGCGAATCCGCTGCCCCATGAAGGTGACCGGTCTCTCCCTGGCACGTTGCCACAGACTCCTCCGTAGCAGGATGAAGAGCTGCGGAGCTTTGCTTTCCCCCTCTCCTAAATATCTGGAGCCAACTCGTTTTCAATGAGCGATGGATCGCCTTGCCTGGATAGCTGCATCTACAAGGAGTTTATGGTCGCTGGACTATCACATCTCTTGGGCCACCTGCTTGGACTGGCTGTAACAGAGGTCTAAYGGCAGCAGATACAAATTAATCACGGCAAGCAGGTAGCATCAACCCTCTGCCGATCTTATCTGGGGTGCTCAGCTTCTCCCCAGCTCTGCTTGCCGGGTTGTAGGGGGCTGGTTTCATACTGAGCAGTTGTTTTTTTTCGAGACCGCGTTGTTTTGCTTACCGCCCAAGCATTTCATCCCTGAACGCTGTGCAAAATCTGGCTTTCATAATGGAAAGGGAACGGGCTCCGTCTCTCCTGCGTGAGGAACGTGCTTGCTATAAAAAGATAGCTGGAGGGAGGAACCTGGGAAGGGCAGCAAGGGCTCTGCTCTCGGTGAATGCAGGAGAAGGGGAGGTTGCCTGCGACTCCTGGACAGCCAGCAGCTTTGCGGTTGCAGATGCTGGCCAGTATTTTTGGAGAGCTGGGGAAGAGATTGTACTACTTGATGTTATTTTCTGGCACACTAAGTAAGGGAAAAACCACTCTGCTTGCTTTTTGGCCAAGTGACTCTGGAGTTCTGCTAGAGTGCCTTTATGTTTCTGTTGTTTTTGTTTTTTTTTTTTTTCCCTAGGATTTTCAAAGCCCAATTTAGCCAAGTGCTTCAGTACATGCTTATTTTAAACCTAATCCTGTCATTGTCTGAACTCATCGTGCTTCAATTCCGCCAACGTCCTCGGCCTTGAGCGAGCACTCAGAATTTAAGCGGATGCCGAAACGCTTTGCTCACTGACAGCTGTGAAGTTTGGAGGACCTGTCTGTCCTCATCCAGGGAGAGCGAGGGTCAGGGAGGGGGGACAAGGTACCTTACATCTCAYCCTCTGCATCTTTGGGATGGTGAGAGACTCCTTCCTCTGTTCTCCTCTTTYSCTGGCACCTAAACCCGCAGCAGTGTTGTGAGCATGGTGGCGGATGGGATGGTCGAGRTGGCCTGCTTGGTGGCTTCTTGAGRTCTTGTTGCAGGGTGGCACTTCGAGCCGGTGGCAGCCCAGMTCTCRGTGGGGACAGAGGCACCACCAAACRCCCAATGGGTTGGGCCTTTCTCCAGCATGTTTCTTTGCCACGTGCTCCCCGGGACACCCCAGTGCAGTGTCAGCGGGGAGATGTTGGAGGTCTCTGGGGATGTGCGGGACCGAGCTGGGAGGCAGCACGGGTTGAGCACCGGGCAAGCGTCAGCGCACGCTTGGAGCTGCAGGAGGTATAATGTCTACAGCTTAATCTTCTCTTTGCTGGCAGAAAAGCTGAAGTTAATTGTGCCTTCACTTACAGGGGTGTAAATTTGATGCATTTGACTCCGCTTCTTGATGGGGGCAGAATTAAGGTGTTATGGGCTGATAAACGGAGCACAGTTAAAATAGCAATCTCTTTTTTTTTTTTTTTTTTTTTTTTTTTTTTTTTCAGAATTAAGACTGCTCTGCTGGCAACTAGGAGTTCTTTTAACCCGCACCCTCCCTCTTTTTAAATGGGTCCCTTCTGCCACAGAATAAAACGCCGTGTTTTGCCGCATCCCTGACTTGCTTTAAGCTTGAGAACTTGTGCTAGGCGCTTTCATGGGAAAACATGTTCTCTTTTTAAGCATGCRTTTGCCAGCAGGTTTTAATGCAAGCTTTTAATTGCCTGTGGAAATAGGATTAAGCATCTTTGGGGAAACAAAATACGTGCTTTCTGGGGGCATTGCAAGTGCTAAAACACCCTGTATCTTCCAAAAAGTGATGGTTAAAATGTGTTAGCTAACCCACTTCTCCTGGCTGGATAGCAGCTCAGTAATGACAAGGTGACTTAGGCTCTCGGAGCCGTACGTGTCGGTGTGTGCTCCAGCAGCAGGGTTTGGGCAGGGGGGAGCCAAGCCCCTGCTCTGGGTTATCTGGTGTTTTCRGAGCAGCCCGGTGGTACGTGCGTCAGATCCCTCGGAGCCATCAGCGCCGTTGTCAGGCTTCAGCAAGTTGTATCGTGCGGCTGTTGTGTTGGCGGGTAGATTATCATCTAATCCTAGCATCTTCCCCAGGACAGACAGACAGGCTGACCCCGCTGGAGCRGAATACAGATCTATCCCCTTTCTCTCCACGGGCCATTTTAATCACCTGCCTTTCCTGTTCTGAGGAGGAGTGCGAAGGAGTGGATTTTCAGTTTTAGTTAGCGAGTTTCTRGCTTCCTGTCACTTTTCCTTGGCGTTAATTTTTCCTGCCCTGGGTGAGGGAGTAGAGGTGACAATTTGCTGCCTCCCCTTGCCTTGTCTTCTCAGTGTTTTATAGTGGCGGGGGAAAAACCAAAACAAACCAGAAAACAACTAGAAACCTGCTTTTCTTTTTTCTTTTACTTTTAAAGTTAGTTTTT